>JAODAL010000120.1:62500-431313 GCA_025379985.1 Phyllomedusa bahiana | reverse complement strand
AAGTCTGTTTTTGGGGGGGTAGGGTTTCTCTCCAGTTGGGTAAGCGTGGGGTAGTTGGGGTTCCCCTTTATAAGGTTTTGCAAGCATTTAAGAGACCCCCTTTTGGTAGTAAACGGGCAGTGGGGGGTTTTCCCCATGAAGTGAAAACGGGCGGGTTAAGGCCCCCTTTAGGTATTTTTGCAGGCAGTTGGGGGTCCCCTTTTTGGGTAGGGGGGCGGGAAGGAAGCCCATGCCCCCCCCCCCTTGAGTACTTTGTAGGTATCGGGGCCCCTTTTTAAATTTTTTGGTACCCGGGGGCCCCCTTTTTTATTCAAGGGGCCCCCCGGGTGGGTTATTTCAAGGCGCCCCTTTGGGGTAGTCGGGGGCCCCCCTGTAGGAAATTCGGGCGTCCCTTTGGGTAGCCCAGGGGCCCCCCTTTAGTCAGGCCCCCTTTGGGGAAAGCCAGGGCCCCCTTTGTAATCAGGGCCCCCTTGTATGCCGGGGCCCCCCTTTAGGTAGCCAGGGCTCCCTTTTAGGTACCCGGGGGCCCCCCCTTGTAGTCGGGGGCCCCCTTTGTAGCCAGGGCCCCCTGTATTTGGGGCCGGGGGGGACCCCTTGTATTCGGGGCCCCCCCCTTTGTAGCCAGGGACCCCCCCTTGGGTGGGCCAGGGCCCCCCCTTTTGGGGTAGCCAGGGGCCCCTGTGGGTAGTCGGGCCCCCCCGGGGTTTCCGGGGCCCGTTTTTTTGTATCAGGGCCCTTTTTGTACCCAGGGCCCCCCTTTAGGAACCGGGGCCCCCCTTTTTAAAGTCGGGGGCCCCCTTTTAGTCGGGAGCCCCCTGTGGGTAGTCGGGGGGCCCCCTGTATTAGCCAGTGCCCCTTTTGTAGCCCAGGGCCCCCCTTTGTACCCCAGGGCCCCACCTTGTAGGCCGGGGCCCCCTTTTTTGGGTACCCCGGGGCCCCCTGTGGGTACCCCAGGGACCACCCCCCCTTTTGTAGCCAGGGCCCCCCCCCTTTGTACCGGGGCCCCCCTTTTTAGGTGGGCCCGGGCCCCCTGTGGGTACCGGGGGAAACCCCCCCCCCCCTTGTACCAGGGACCCCCCTTAGGTACCAGGGACCCCCCCTTTAGGTACCCGGGGGGCCCCCGGAAATTTTGGGTCAAGGGGCCCCCTGTGGGGAAGCCAGGGCCCCTTTTTTAGCCCAAGGGGCCCCTTTGTGGGGCCCGGGGAAACCCCCCTTTTAGCCGGGGCCCTTTTTGTAGGGGGGCCCCCCTTTGTGGGCCGGGGGCCCCCTTTGTGGGCCAGGGACCTCCTGTTGGGAGGGGCCCCCCTTTTTAGCCGGGGCCCCCCCTGTGGGTCAGAGCCCCCCCTTGTACCCCAAGGGACCCCCTGAAATCATGGCCCACCCTTTTGTGGGCCAGGGACCCCCCGTAGTCAAGCCCCCCCCCTTGTACCCAGGGTCCCCCCTGTAGTCAGGACCCCCGGGTTGGGCCAGACCCCCCCCCCCCTTGTAGCCAGGGACCCCCTGTGGGAAGGGGCCCCCCCCCTTTTTGCCAGGAACCCCCGTAGTCAGAGCCCCCCCCCCCCCCTTGTAGCCGGGAAACCCCCCCTGTAGTCGGGACCCCCCCCCCCCTTTGTAGCCCGGTTGGGGCCCCCCCTTTTTTTTTAAAAAAAAACAAAAAAAAAAAAACAACAAACAGCCCCTTCCCCTTTGGCTCGGGCTCCTGCTCCGGCCGCCGGCTCCGTACTGCCGCCCTGCATAGGTGGCGCGGTGAAGTGACGTCACCGCGCCGCCTACGTCAGCAGTAGGGGCCGGCGCCCGGCAGGCTGAAGGCCTAACGCGTTCAGCCTGCCGGGGAGATCAGCGGAGCGCAGCGCTAGTGGCGCTGTGCTCCGCTGACACCGGGCGTTCAAGGACCGGATGCGCGGCCGGGCCCCAGGGAGCGATGGCACTGCCTCCGGGGCCCACAGCGGCTCGGGGGGGGGCCCACCAGGGGATTCCCCGGTCCCTCGGCGGCCCAGTCCGAGCCTGGTGTGAACATACCCTAAGTCTATGTTCACACGGCTTAAAACGGGACGTATTTCAGTCTGTAATTATGCGCCGTACTGCGCGAATTACTGCTGGAATACGTCCCAGTCATTACGGTAATCCACAGTTGTCATAGAGGACTATGGATTACGTCTCCTCTCCGCGCTCAGCGACTCCGCCGCGGGGGGAGAGAAGTGACATGTCATTTACTAGCGGCGTATACGCATCGCTGCTAATGAATGTCTATGGGGTGGCGAGGTGCCAGCCCCCCCCGCTCCCGCCCACAGAGTGTAATTGCGAGGCGTAATTATGCCCCGCAAATAAACCAAGTGAACATAGCCTTAGAGTATGTTCACACGGCTTATTTGGGTACACATTTCACCGTGTATTGCGCTGTATACACGCCGTAATTACGGTAATCCATAGCTCGCATAGAGAACTATGGATTACGCCTCGTCCTCCCGTGCGTACAATACGATCGTATTGTGCACGCGGGGAGGGGAAGAGAATTGACATGTCAATTGTTTGTGGCAATTACACGCTGCGAACAATGCATGTCAATGGGGCTGGACCCCCATGCTTTGGAAAGATGCGTCCTTCCAAAACACCCGGCATATACTATACGCACCGCAATACACTGTGTGAACATACGCTAAGGGTATGTTCACACAGCATCTTGCAGGTATATAACGGTGCATACTGTGCGCTGCGGAATATACTTTAAAATCAGATTTTACCATCTTTGCAGCACACTTACGCCATGTGAACATACTCCAAGCTGGAACAAGTGAGGTTTCCTAAAGCCGCTTTCACACAGTGCATTTTCACTTGCAGTACTACACTGCCTTTAACCAGCAAGTTCCTTCTAGTTATTCAAAACCTCTCAAGGTGTTTACAAGTGAGTAATCAATTATCTTGAATCCACAAGGCTACTTTCACACAGCAGTTTTAACTGCGCTCCAATTAAAGCTGCCTTTATTACCAGCAAGCTTCTTTCATTTGTCTAAAATTGTTCAGAAAAGTGTTTCAAGTAATTAATCAATGACTGAAGTCTTCCAAACACTAATTGATTACTCACTTTCCAGTGAAAGAAGCTGGCTGGTAATAGTGAGTGATCAATTAATGGGTTTGTAATCCACACGATTTCAGACAGTCATTGATTACTTACTTGAAACACCTTTCTGAACAATCTTAGACAAATGTAAGAAGCTTGCTGGTAATAAAGGCAGTTTAATTGGAGCGCAGTTAAAACTGCACTGTGTGAAAGCATCCCAAGCATACTCTTACACAGTGCATTTTTGATGCAGAAATATACAGCATTAATTGTGCCCTTCCGCACAAAAAAAACTATGAAAAACGCACTGTGTGAAGGCACCCCAAGAATCAACAATGGATTATTCAGTTTAGATAATCAATTGTTGTACAGAACCGCAAGTGAAAAAAAAAAGACACAAAAACCGCACAAGAAAACAGCCAAATGCAATCTAAAGATCACTAACATTTTAGATGGAAGTTAAAGTGACCCCAGCCCAAAATTTTAAACCTGTAGAACTACAACTCCCAGCTACAAATAGAAACTTGGGAGTTGTAGTTCTTCCCATCTCACACATCCTAGTGTCCAACCCCCACAAATGAATCAACAGGATCCTTCCTCTTCAGAAACTTTTTTTGTTTTATTAAAAAAAGAAAAACTTCAAAATATAAAAAAAAAGCAAAAGAAAATTCTACAAATGGTAGAAAACCAGAGTCAGTGTCACATGCAGCAGTAACGGGAGAAGAACGAGGAGCCGGATCCAATCGCCTAAATAGAGGAGAGAGAAGCGAGCGGCAGCTGAACCCCTCCTGCTCCGCCGGGGACCGCACGGGGGCGCGGCTACACGGGGGGGGCTATGTACACAGTCCAGGCGCAGGCTATGCCTTCTTGGCGCGCAGCGCTGCTTTGGGCTTGGCCGCCTTCTTCACCTTCTTGCCGGCCCGGCTGCTGCTGCTGGAGGCTTTCTTGGGGCTCTTGCTGCTCTTTTTGGGCGCAGGCTTCGCCTTCTTCGGGCTCTTCTTGGGCGCAGCCTTCTTTGGCGCAGGTTTGGGCGCCGCTCTCTTGGGCACCGCCAGCCCCTCCAGCTTCTTCTTGTTGAGGCGGAAGGAGCCGTTGGCGCCGACCCCCTTGACCTGCAGGAGGGTGTCGTTCTGCACCAGCGCCTTGATGGAGTATTTCAGGTAGGTGCGGCCATTCTGCTGGTCAAACCAGGACACCTTCTTGGCCTCGCCGTAGATCTTGGCCAGGGAGGAGCCGTTCCTCTCGCCCAGCTTGCGGATGGTGTCCACCACCAGTTGGCTGTACCTGCCCGGCTGGTTCTTCTTGCTGCCGCCGGACTTCTTGGCGCTGCCGCCCGCCTTCTTGGCTTTCTTGGGGGTTGCGGGTGCGACTTCTCTCTGTGCCATTGCGTCTCTGTGCTGCTGCTGCGATCTTGTCGGCGGTCAGTAGCGTCTGTCGCAGGCGCCGCGGCTCCACCTCTTTTATACGTAGAGAGCGGACCACGTTGAGAACAACAACAGCTCCCAGCGCCATTACCGCGCAACTTGTGTTTCTTCGCGCTCAGTTCTGCGCCGTTTTCTGCAACCCGGGAACCCCCAGAGCCGGGATCGGCGCCGGATCGTCCAGCGAGGACCCCCCTCTACCGATCCGAGCCAAAGCCGGCGCCGATATCCCCGGTGTTCACCCTGAAAGGAGCCGATTCAGCGCTGCAGCCCCTGCCTGTCACAGCCCTAGCGGCGGGGAGGCATGCTATTCCGGGGCACATTGCGCCCATTTAACGGGGGCGATCCGGAGCGGTGACGACGTGGGGTTAAAGAGGAGGTTTCAAGGGACAGACCCGTATTGATGTGGGGGCTGTGAGCGCAGCGGGGCCGGAGATAGAGGGGGGTTAAATTGGTGCAAGTAACACAGAGCGCCCCTCACGTGATCCTGCAGCTGGAGGGGGATCCTGAGGTTGGCACTGGAGATCAGACGCTGGCACCTCGGGTGTGGAGGTCACCCTGGCACACGCTGCCCCTGTCCGGGGGGGTCCTAGAGGAGATTGTGCACTGATAGGCATTACATGTGGATGCAGCGCAGCAGAGCTGGATGGGTCCTGGGCCTGCTAATGCCACAAGTCAGATGTCACAGCACAAACTAGCAGGAATTGTAACAAACTCAGCTCTGCTGCATTTGCTTCACCATCGTGGTGTTTTCATGGCCGAGTTTAGTTTGTCGTTCATAGTTTCATTCCTACTATGTGGTGACATAATGTGACTGCAGCCCCATGTAAGAGCACAGATCACATGCTGCGTTGTTGTCAAGAGATGGAACAGATCAGTGATTTGCAGGTTGACATAGCAGAGCTGAGTGTGTTGTCTAACTGCTTGGCTCATTGTGGTGACTGAACTACGGTTTGGGGGTGGATTCTTTGGGCCCAATGTACAGCTACTTCACCTGACAAGTAGCCCCAGACATGCCAGGTCCAGGGGCCCACAATGCCCAGGGGTCCATCAGAGGTTTCCTTTGATCCTCATTGGTCCAGTCCAAGCAGCCCCACGCAAATAACATGCAGTGTTGTTGTAAAGACATGTAGCAGATCAGTGTCTGTCATTTTCTCATCTAGCCGATTTTCAGATTGACATAGCAGAGCAGAAAGTGTTGTTTAGTTTTTTTTGGGGGGGGTAATTGTGGTGACTGATCTGAGTTGATGTAGTAGACTGACCTACAGTCCGAGTGTTGGACCGGGGTATCTGGGGCCAACAGTAGTGTTGAGTTTTGGGGGCCTCCAGAGGCGTATATTCTTGGGGCCTACCGTGCTGGACTAGGGTACCTGGGACCCACCAGTGGGGTTGAATCTTGGGGCCAACCCTACAGCTACTATAAATAACTGCCCCTGATTCCTGCACTCTGCCTCTTGCTTTCTTCCCTTCTCCTTCTAAAGTAATCTCTGCCACACCCAAACTCCCACAATGCCCAGGGGTCCACGGGGGCTGCTTTTGTGTGACAGCTCGAGCCTGTGCAGACCTATGTAAAACCACAGAGAATATGCTGTGATATGACCAAAAGGTGGCGATTGGTGTTTGTCATTTTCACATCTAGCTAATGTTCAGGTTAACATAGCAGAGCTGAATTTGTTGTTTAACTGTTTCTTTGGGGCATTGTGATGACTGACCTGAGTTACTATAGGAACTTTACCTGAAGTCTCATGCACAATATATTGTCATACCATTTTTTGATGGGTTATGTACATTCATCTTGTTTAACCCCTTCTTGCTGCAGCAATTTTTTTGTTTTTCATTTTCCTCTCCTTTCCAAGAGCCATAACTTTTGTATTTTTCCCTCTACAGAGACGTATGAGGGACGTTTGTCTTTTTTGTTCAACAATGTTTTCTTTGGAAATTACAGAGATCACACAAACTGTAAAACATTATATAACAAGCGGTCTTTCACATTACAACGCAGGTTACATGGCTTTAAAATACTAGAAAAATAATGTGACACTGGTACCGTCTGATGTATGTTGTGTTACTGTTCTCTCCACCTTTTATCATTTTATTTTACCTTATAAGCCCCAATTTGTTGATCAACACAACTATAAACTTAACCAGAACATTGTTGTGCAGTATCCCCTCCACCCCCAGCCCTCATACTGTAACATCCAGCTTCCCAAGATTACCACTCAACTTTTCTAGTTGATAATAAGAGGAATATTTGAAGGGTTCTATAATATCTATAATTTCCTGCCTGTTATATGTCTCTTCAATAAAGTGTTTCCATTTCCTTAAAAAGTCTCCTGTCATCTTTTCTTTGCTTCTTTCCGTATCTAGTTTTTCTAGAAATAGCAGCTGTTTTAGTGATATCTTGATCTCGCTTAAATCAGGAGGCTTCTCCTCTAACCAGTGTAGGAGTATGATCCGCTTTGCTGCTAGTAATGCCAGATGTACCCCTTTAATTTTGCATAATTTTTCTACCTCCATATCCCTGTCTGTGGGTCTAAACAAGGGAATTTTGTATTATCCACGACCATAAAAAGGATTACATACCCCAAGATAATTCTAAAACTTAACTTTTAATTATATCTAAAAATAAAACAAAGCAAAAAATAAGCCCTAACAAAGATCCCTATCAATAACCAACTTAGCCAACCATGGAGCACTCGCCCCAACAAGGGCGACCCCACCAGGAACCTAAATAAAGCCTATCCTCTATTGTAACATAAGATAATCCTGGCAATGCCAAATAGTTAAATATAGACATTAAGGGATACCAATCAACTGATAAATATTTGGATGGATCGTCACAAATAACTGTCCCAAATCACTTCCATGTCCAACGCGTTTCTCCCCCCAAAATTCAAAGGGGTTTATCAGGGACCCAAATGGGAATACTAACCATCCCAATGTTCAATAAATATCCATAAAATAGGTGGCTGGTTTATTAAACATGTATATATACAGGAAGTCGGCTGCAGTCAGTTTCCCAGAAATTCAATTCAAAGATGTATCAATACATAACATGCTCACGGCCCCCAGATATCATATGCATCAATAAACGAGGTTTCTTATAGAGGCCGACAGTTGTCTCAACCAAACTGTGCACTGATGCCCGACTACCGTGATGTCTCCATGATGTTTAGATAATGAAGGATCTAATGAGGGATCCTTAGTACTCCCGTGGGCAGGTGATCATTTTAGATCTTGGACCAATCCCTATAAAGTGAGGCGGAGCATTTTTCTTATAACTGTGTTCTGCTGTTATTTCTTTTAGAAATGTATTACTGATGGGTGTTACCAATTGGAGGTGTGACCCTGCACAGTCTGACATTGTCCAATCAGTGTATGCAGGGACACACCCATCTGAACACTGGGATAGTAACACCCAGATGACTGATTCAGCTGCAGCATCAGGGCAGTATTGGCAGTACTCCTGTCTGGAGCCCATGAAAAAGAAAGGAGCTCGTTGATATGGTGCAAGATAGTAACTGGAAATGAGCCCCAGATACTTTGGCTGTATGGGGCCTTTAAAATTACTTATGGCAGCCCAGGCCTAATTCAGTACAACATTTCTAGAACAGAGGAACAGCACAACATAGAGTTATAAGAGAAGATGCTCCAAAATAGTTCACGGGAAAAAAGGATTTACTACAACAGACCTGTCAGGAGATGTCACAGGTCTTCTTTAGTTCAGCTCCAGATAATTGTTAAAGGGCTTGTCTGGGGCTTGCAGAAGCTCATTGGTCCGCTGGGGTATGATTAGAAATAAAAGAAGCCCCTAACCTCCATGACGCTCCCGTTCTGCCTCGGTGGCCACATCCCGGCTGCACAGTGATCGTTCATGTGCCATGTGCAGCCAATCTTGTAGATTGTAAGCCCTCGCGGGTAGGGTCCTCTCTCCCTCTGTCGTGCCAATTGTCATTATCCCTTATCACTGTACTCGTTTGACTTATGTAATGTATGTAACCCCCTCGAATGTACAGCGCCCTGGATTCAATGGCGCTCTAAAATAAATAATAATAATAATCACAGGCCACAAGGTCACGTGCACAGAACGGGGGTGTCACAGAGGTTTTTAGGCTTCTTCTATTTCTAATCATATCCCAGCGAACCAATGAGCTTTTGAAAGTCCCGGACAACCCCTTTAATGTATATAGGATACTTAGAGAGTGGATTTTGTAGAATCATAGAGTTTCCCATGTAAATGCCACCACAGTAAGGTGCTCATTCCAGTATAGGTTTATAAATGTTGGCCGTTTTGTTTGCTTATTTTAAGCTGAACATGAGCCCGTCTATTTTTACTGTTTTTAATCCCTTAACGACCACCCACTGTTTTTTGATGGCAGGAAGTGCGTGTCCTCTGTTGGCAGTAGCGCCAAAAGACGTTGCTGTCTTCAGAGGGGATTTACGGCTATAAGGCCACTCCGGATTCCCCATCGACAAACTGACATGCATTTTAAATGGATCTGCAGTGGAAGTATGGGGCTGACACACAGATTTCTGCAACAGTTATTCTAGCCAGGGGCGTTGCTAGGGTCCTAAAACATCCGGGGCCGGGGCCCTCTGTGTTAAGTGTTGCTCAGTAGGGCTGGGTTCAGATGGCATTTTTCGCGCCTCATTGTGAACTGCGGATGTGTTTTTGCAGAGAAAAGACTTCTGTTCCTGTCACTAATTTCCTGCACATTCCACATAGATCCCGTCCATCTCCTCAGCAGTCACTGCACAATGAAAATCGGCCCTGACAAATTTGCTTTTTTAAAATCACTCACCTCCATATGACAATACCCTTAAATAACAGTCACCAAAACATACACCTACACATGGAGCCAATATACCAGACAAATCAGTTACTAAAAGAAAACTCTTACAAAACCAAGACCCAAAACTATTACTACTTAAGGATCAAATACTCCTGCCAGAACCTGACCAAACACGACCCCCACATGTGACTATCAGCTGTACACAGACTCTACAGACATATATTACCGCCATACAGTGACCAGATAGTGGTAGACACCAGTGTACACAGGCTCTGAAGACATATTACCGCCAAACAGTGACCAGATAGTGGTAGACACCAGTGTACACAGGCTCTGAAGACGTATATTACCCCATACAGTGGCCAGATAGTGGTAAAGACCAGTGTACACAGACGCTGAGGACTGTATATTACCCCATACAGTCACCATATAGTGGTAGATACTAGTTGTATGTAGGTGCTCAGCAAAAATATAAGTGATTACACTGAAGTTACATTTGGTGACTTACAGGAGACGTCTTTTCTTATCAACGTCGTTCACTTTCCCTTGTCTTCTCCATCCGGTTTGCACCTTCATGCTGATTTCTCCCGGCCAATACTCGTCCCTGCAGATTTGGACACAAATAATTTAGAATCCTCACATTTCCAGCAACTCCTTACTTATAGGTATATAAGTCCCCTCAGTTAGGTAGGTGTATAGGTCCCCTCAATTAGGCAGGTATATAAATATAGAGTCACCCTCATGCAGTATATATATAGAGATAGGGTCACTCTCGGGCAGTTATGTAGATATAAGGTCACTCTCAGGCAGGTATATAGATATAGGGTCACTGTCAGGTAGTATTTATAGATACAGGGTCACTCTCAGGCAGGTATATAGATATAAGGTCAAGCTCAGGCAGGTATATATAGATGTAGGGTTACTCTCAGGCAGTATATAGAAATAAGGTCATTCAGGTAGGTATATATAGATATAGGGTCACTCTCCGGTAGGTATATAGATATAATATCACTCTCAGGCAGGTATATAGATATAAGGTCAAGCTCAGGCAGGTATATATACGGTCACTCAGGCAGGTATATAGATATAGGGTCACTCTCAGGCAGTATATATAGATACAGGGTCACTCTCAGGCAGGTTTATAGACACAGGGTCACTCGCAGGCATATAGATATAGAGTCACTCTCAGCCAGGCATATAGATATAGAGTCACTCTCAGGCAGGTATATATAGATATAGGGTCACTCTCAGGCAGGTATATAGATATAGGGTCACTCTCAGGCAGTATATATAGATAGGGGCACTGTCAGGCAGTATATATAGTTAGAGGCACTGTCAGGCAGGTATATAGGGGCACTGTCAGGCAGTATATATAGATAGGGGCACTGTCAGGCAGGTAAACTCCTTTAAAAATAACAACATTAATACTCACCTTGGCTCCCCCGGCTGAGCGCGCTCCGTCCTCTTCAATCCGGCGCTCCTCCGGTAGCTCCTCGGGTGCACAGCCTATGACGACTGTGTGCCCGATGAGAGGCAGCAGCGTGATGAGGTAACTACATTGCACCGCTGCCAGCTTAGCATCGCGGGGCCGCGGCGGGCCCTCAGTGCTATGAGGACCCGACAGCCCCGCTGTGTCGGACCCGTGGCCTAGCGGAGGATCCAACGATCCTCCGGTGAGCCGGTCCGACACGGTCTGTGGAGCGGGGAGCGCTCGCTCTCTGCTCCGCAGAAGCCCTCAGCTGTATGTGCGTCCAGCGGGCGCACATACATCTGAAGAGACTGTCGGCGCTCCAGGCCCATGCCAGCGGCCTGGAGCCCGGGAGGTTCGGGGCACAGGGAGTTTTATTCGGGGCCCGAGCCCCGAATAAAACTGCCAGGCGACGCCCCTGATGCTAGCAAACTGACACCAGGAAAAACCCATTGTAATTCAGTGAGGTTTAGGCTAAGAACTCACTATGTTTAGGATATCTGTTTAGCAATTACACCAGGAAGGAGCCGGATGTATATATCCTAAACGTATGCATGGAATTAACTGGTCAGAGACCAAAAGTGTTTCCTTTTGGCCTCCATTTGGCTGGTTTACATTTGTATACTGAAAAAAAGGTATAGAATAGTGCAGAAGCTTACATTGTTCTATACAACGTCAATCAGAATAAAATGTATACAGTTAGCATATATATGTTTTATTTTACAAAGGGACCATATGGGTGATTGATGACGCTATTTGGCATCCGTTTAACATAAATCGCCTGGTGTGTACATTAAACGGAAGCCAAAAAACTTGATGTATACCTATCAGAATCGATGCAGATAACATATTTGCCAATCCTCTTGTAATATGGCTCGAGGAAGCGGCGTCACTTATGCAAAACCACTCAAAATGGGGGTTCTAGTACAGGGTGTGGGTTGTGCCTAATGGTAGGTCTAAAAAATTTCCTGCGTTACAAAAGAGTGATTGGGCAAATAATAAGGATGCTGCAGATACTGAAGTCCACAGCACATTCATTATTCTACACAAACAGGATATGAATGGCCCCAGAGGTGGATACAGAAAGAAGAGGCCCCCTGTGCAAAAACTGGTATCTGCACCTCTTGGTCTTTTATTGGGCACACCGCTCCCAAGTTTGTTTTTTTCAAATATATATATATTTTAGTTTAGTCCCTTTCATGCAACCAGATAGACAATAGGAAGCTTTTAATTTAGTAGTGGGGCCACTACTTACTTGGGCAGTATACAGGGCAGTTCCTAGGCTAAATTTCACTCAGGTGAAGAAATTTCGCCCCCCCCACTCCGTAACATACGGCGCCACAGTGCATCACCATAAACCAAAGCCAAAATATACAAAAAGCTTTACCACAGTCTGCTACATATAAAACTACTAAATAATAGTCATACAGTTACCAAATAACATTGCTGCACGAAACCAGAATCCCAAGCAAATAGTGCCAATGTCCTGCTAAGACCACATATCACCAGCACACAGTGACCGAATAATACCACCACACCAGGACCACATATCACCAACACACAGTGACCAAATAATAGAACCACACCATGACCACATATCACCACCATATAGTGACTGAATAATACAAACTGACCATTACTGAATACAAACCATTATACTACAACTAATATTACCAGCATACAGTGACTATACAGTGGTGGATACCAGCTGTACACAGGCTCTGCAGACATATAAATGATTATAGTAAAGTTACATTTAGTGACTCAAAGGAGACGTCTCTGAAGAGTTGTTCTCTTTCTCTCCTTCTTCTTCTTCTCCATCTGTCCCAGACACCATGACGACTACTCCCAACTCTTCACTGTAAAATTTACAAAACAAACATCTTAAGACTCCTCCCTTTATCAGCACTTCTCTACCAATTCCTATCTCTATACAAATGCCCCATCTATAGCACCTCATATGGTAGCCATGTAATATGCCCCCTGTAGCCTCGTAGTAGCCCCCTGTAGCCAGTAGATGCCCCCCCCTGTAGCCAGTGATGCCCCTGTGGCCAGGTGATGCCCCTCTGTAGCCAGTAGATGCCCCTTGTAGCCAGTGATGCCCCCCTTGTAGCCAGTGATGCCCACTGTAGCCAGTAGATGCCCCCCTTGTAGCCAGTGATGCCCCTCTGTAGCCAGTGATGCCCCCCTGTAGCCAGTGATGCCCCCTGTAGCCAGTAGATGCCCCCCTGTAGCCAGTGATACCCCCCATTGTAGCCAGTGATGCCCCCCTGTAGCCAGTGATGCTCCTATAGCCAGTGATGCCCCCTTGTAGCCAGTGATGCCCCTGTAGCCAGTGATGCCCCTCTGTAGCCCGAAGATGCCCCCTGTAGCCATGTGATGCCCCTCTGTAGCCAGTGATGCCCCCTATAGCCCGTGATGCCCCCCTGCAGCCAGTACATTCCCCTGTAGCCAGTGTTGCCCTCTGTAGCCAGTACATGCCCCCTGTAGCCAGTGATGCCCCCTGTAGCTAGTGATGACCCCAATTGTAGCCAGTGATGCCCCCTGTAGCCAGTGATGCCCCCCATTGTAGCCAGTGATGCCCCCCTTGTAGTCGGTGATGCCCCCTGTAGCCAGTGATGCCCCCCTTGTAGCCAGTGATGCCCCCCCATTGTAGCCAGTGATGCCCCCTGTAGCCAGTGATGCCCCTGTAGTCAGTGATGCCCCCCTTGTAGACAGTGATGCCACCCTGTAGCCAGTGATGCCCCCCTGTAGCCAATGATGCCCCTCTCTAAGTAATTATAAAATAACAAAATATTACTCACCTGACCACGGTCCGCGCGTCCTGCTCTGGGAGCTGCTGAGCGGTGTAAGCAGCATGACGTCATCACGCTGCACGCAGCTCCCAGGGATCTCCTCGGCGGCAGAGCTGCTGACCGAGGGGACGCAGCGTCACAGGGGGCGCGGTGAAAGCTGTGCGCCTCCTGCGACGCTGTGTATGTATCGGCGCCCAGTGAGCGCGATACATACAGGGGAGGAGTCAGGATGGGAACGATCCGTCCCGCCTCCTCCCTGTAACAACAGCTGCTGGCTCTGCGCGACTGTTATAAAACAGCCGCGCAGAGTCAGGGGCGATCCTCCGGGCGGGTGAGGCAGGCGGCACCCCCCTCGGGTGACCGGAGCCTCGGCGCCCCGGGCAATCGCATGCCCCGCCCGCCCCTAGGAACGGCCCTGGCAGTATACAGCGGTATCAGTTGCACATGTGCTATTTCTGTCCCTGAATTACCCAATTCATTTGTATTAGGTCAGCAGGTTTAAGCACAGAATCCTCACCTTAATGTTCACACGGTGTATAGCGGCGCATTCTATGCGCACTGCTATATGCTGGGTGTTTTAGAAGTACGGGCTGGCCAGCGCATACTTCTAAAGCGCTCTGGGCCGACCCCCATTCACTCTCGTTCTCTCCATGTCACTTCTTTCTCCCGGCGCGTAGTGTGCGCTGAGGAAACCTGCAGGTAATCATGGCACTCCATGAGAGCTATGAATTACCATACTTGCGGGCCAAACTTCAGACGTATTGCAGCACAATTAGGCGATGTTCACACGGCTTATACAGGCCGTA
Organism: Phyllomedusa bahiana; assembly: GCA_025379985.1. Taxonomy (NCBI): domain Eukaryota; kingdom Metazoa; phylum Chordata; class Amphibia; order Anura; family Hylidae; genus Phyllomedusa; species Phyllomedusa bahiana. The sequence continues at coordinate 416,972 of JAODAL010000120.1, read as the reverse complement.
ATTGCGGGACGATTTCGCCCGCAATTACGGCGTGTGCTCGGGGGCGAGGGAGGCAGCTCGCCGGCCCCATAGACAGCCATTATCCACGGTGCGTATCCCGCCAGGATAATGTGCATGTCACTTTCTCCCCGCCCGGCGTTTTCGCCAAGCAGGGAGGGGAGACGGAATCCATAGTTCTCTATGAGAACTGTGGATTACTGTAATGACTGGGACGGATTGAAGCTGTATTGCAGCGCAGTACGGTGCGCAATACGGCTGCAATCCGTCCCTGAAATAAGCCGTGTGAACGAGGCCTTACACCCCGAAATACGACCCACAAATACGCCGTGTGAACATACCCTAAGCCTGGTTTCACACTGTTTTTTTTACGCTTATTTTGCAGCAGCATTTATAAGCCAAAACCAGGGATGGAGCCTACACAGAGAAAAAGTGTTCTGGGAAGATTTGCACTTCTTCTGTATTTTAAACCCATTTCTGGTTTTGGTTTACAAACACTGCTGCAAAATAAGGCTATGTTCACAGGGCTTAACTGCGGGACATAATTACGCCCCGCAATTACGGCGGGGGGGGGGGGAGGGGGGCGGCACCTCGCCGGCCCATTGACTTGCATTACCAGCGGCACGTATACGCCGCTGGTAATTCACATGTCACTTATCTCCCCCCGCAGCGGATTCTCTGAGCAGGGAGAGGAGACGGGATCCATAGTTCTCTATGAGAACTGTGCATTACCGTAATGACTGGGACGGATTCAGCCCGTAATTTGCGCACGTAATTACGGACTGAAATACGTCCAGGATATTGCCGTGTGAACATAGCCTTATATGTGAAATATTCCACACAGCGGTGTCTGAGGTGGAGATGAGATTCAACCTGATTCCACAATGGTGTTCAGTAAGGTTATGTTCACACCGAGGCAATACCCTCCATTTTCTGTCAGTGATTTTAACTTTGCATAGGCAGTATTTTTTCCGCTGCTTTGGACACAGTTCAGTTCCATTTCAGTGATCTGCGTCGTGGCTGCCAGTGTGGAATCGGTTAGGTGTTCATGTGGAATCCATGTTAAAATCTGTTGTGTGAACATGGCTTTACTCCCTTTTAAGTGACCTTTATGTGCTCATGGTTTGCAGAGGATTAAAGGGGTTGTTTCACTACAAGGATTGCTTTTTATGTTAAAGATCTTGCAAAAACAAGTCACTTTGCAATATATGTCCATTAGCAGTGTCCTACCTATTCTAAGATATCCCCTCTTGTATGGGCTGCATCAGCTCCTCAGGTCGCTATAGCTACAGACCTGTTGATCTCTCCTGATAGGCTGCCAGCACTGGTTGCTATAGCTACAGATCTGGCTTCTACTGCAGCCTAGTGGAAGCCAGTAAACACGCCCCTGAATTGAAAGTGAAACCAAGAAAACAGGACTGATTTAAGATGAATCAATGTAGTGAGACAACCCCTTTAAACTGGGTTCATTCACACTGTGGGCATAATTTATCAAAACTTGACAGTGACTGTCGTTGTTCCCCATAGCAACCAATCAGAGGCCAGCTTTCATTTTTTCAGAGCAGTATAAGAAATGAAAGCTGAGTGCTGGTCGGTGGCTATGGGCAACAAACAGTCTTACTGTTAGGGGATGTTCACATGAAGTATTTTGTCAGCGCCCAAAATACGTTGTTTCCATGTTGAAAATCCCACGCTTTGCAAGCGTGGAATATCAACAAGGAAAGAAAGTGGACCTAAACTATTATTAAAACATCTCAAATAGTGAACATGTTAATTCTATGCAGACACAGTCTGCCGTCTACACGGCAAAAAATACTAAAATAAAATCAACGTCTGTACAACTATGCTGATGTTACATAGTCGACAATGGAAAGTGTTCTACAGGCATTTCTGACACTTATTCAGGGGGCATTTAGCATGCAATACACCACAAAAATAATCTTTTAAAAAAATGCCATGTGAATAAGTTCGTAAGACAGTTTTAATACATGAGGCCCTGTGGCTTTTGACATATTTTATTACCTGCTCGGGAAATAACCACAAAGCTTTTACACAACATCTTTTTAATTCAGCATCAAAATAACCAAATACATAATAAAGAGAAACATAAAAAAAATATTGAAAATGTGCAAATAAAAAGCAACACAAAATATACAAATAAAAACGGGAGAAACAACCACCGAGAAACCAGTCCGATGACTCCGCACTGTCCCGCCCCCATGTCACCGAGGCCCCGCCCTCCGAACGCCGTCGCCAGGGTGACTGCCGCTCTCCAGCCAATCACAAAGCGCCGATTGTTTCAAAGTTCCGAGAATGACAGCTAGATACATTGTATCAAAGCGGCTGCGGCCGTCGCCATGGAGACAGAGACACCAAACTGACGAACGCCATAGAGAAGCGCAGAGCGGCCCCGCCTCCCCCCGGGTGACACGTAGAACGACATACAGCGAGCGGCGGGCAGCCATCACGCCTTCTTGGACTTGGGCACCTTGGGCACGCTGGGCTTGGCCGTCTTCTTCACCTTCCTGCCCCCGGTACTCGCTGCCTTCTTCTTGGATTTGGGGGCGGCCTTGGGCGTCTCCTTCTTGGGCTTGGCTTTCTTGTGGCTCCTCTTGGCCGCAGGTTTGGGGGCAGGGGCCGCCTTCTTCTCAGGGGTCTCCCCTCCCTCCAGCTTCTTCTTGTTGAGGCGGAAGGAGCCGTTGGCGCCGACCCCCTTGACCTGCAGGAGGGTGTCGTTCTGCACCAGCGCCTTGATGGAGTATTTCAGGTAGGTGCGGCCATTCTGCTGGTCAAACCAGGACACCTTCTTGGCCTCGCCGTAGATCTTGGCCAGCGACGAGCCGTTGCGCTCGCCCAGCTTGCGGATGGTGTCCACCACCAGTTGGCTGTACCTCCCTGGCTGGTTCTTCTTCTTGCCCCTCTTCCTGCTCCCGGAGGGCGCAGCTGCCCCCTTGCTCCCCCTGGTGCTCCTCTTGTCGGTGGGGGGGTCCTCGTCGCCTTCATCCTCCTCCTCAGTGGTGGGGACGTTCTCCTCCAGCTCCAGCGCCATCCTGCAATGAGCCGCCCCAGCCTCTGCAGCGCTGCTCTTGTACTGGCGGAGCGGACCACGTTGAGAACAACAACAGCCTCAGTCTCTCTCTACATTAACTTGTGTTTCTTCTCTCACTTTTGCTGCCCTGTACCCCGACATCTAAAGCCCCCCCAACTGCGATCACCTCCAATTCCCGCAGTGCAGACACTTCCGCGTGTCACCCCCTACTGCCCCCCTGCAGAATCCCCCCCCAGGGACCACCAGCAGGCACAAAATAAAAGGTGCTCCCTATGTCTGGGATACAGCCATGGATAGGGGGCTGCTATTTGCCACCGAATATCTCAGTAACTCCATGATCTAACGGTGATTAAAACCAGGGGTGTAAAGACAACCCCCCACAGGTGCCACCGGCTCCAACCGCGGGGTATTCGTTACTAAGGGACATTCAAATTTAAATGTTTAATTTTCTGGAACTAACACAGTTTGCGCCATCTACTGGTAAAGTCTGGGAAGCGCATGTCATCAAAATAAGTCTACATTTATCAAGAGGGCACGCCTCATCCAAATCCACTGTGCCCTAAAATTCTCATATAACCCCTGCAGCTCACAGGGGGATGCAGTGATCCAGATTTTGTCCATTTATGTTAAAAGGAACCTGGAATGTATAGAAGTAGGTTAGCTTGGTTATCAGGGCTGTGGAGTCGGTAAGCCAAAGCTCCGACTCCTCAATTTTCCTGACTCCGACTCCTCAATTTTCCTGACACCAACTACGACTCCCGACTCCCACTACCTCATACACGGCGCATGTTTAAGTGATAACTTTACTGTAGTAAAATGGTAACATCAGGCTGTTTATCATCTTATGATACAATAATCAAGCTATTTAGGTAGAACAGACACTGACAAGCAAAAGGGTAACAATGTTTTGAACTTTTGACTTTCAGGCTCCATATCTCACCATTTGCTCTCACTCTTACGAAGCATACAAGCCGCCTCCACTGCTGTGTCTATTATGTTAGAACTGATCGACCTTGTGATGAGCGACTTGTTTTACCTGGACGTCACCTCTTGGCTTTGGAATGGATGGACTTCATTCCATATTCTTCCTGCTGTCAGTGCCTCACATGATGCAGTTTGTCAATTTTCTTGGCCCAGAGACTATCAATGAGCTGGATGATGCTTCTTCTCTTTTCTTGGGAAATGTCCTTCATGGCTGCTCGAACCAGTGACCTTTTGCTTGGGAATAAGCTTAATAACACACTGAGCAATTAGGCAATGTGAGAATATGTTGTAATTTGTCCCACCACCAGGAGCAAAACGGTAACAATGCAGTTACATGACAAGAATCTGCAGAACTAAGCAGATGCTAAATAGTTGAAGGTAAAAGTTACGTATGAGCCAAGAGGATTGTCTATAAAATGATGGGAGTCTCACATTGAAAGCTGTAGTGGATGGAGAGATATGGAGCCTGAAAGTCACAAGTTCAAAACATTGTTACCCTTTTGCTTGCCAGTGTAAAATATATTTATAGGATATAACTTTAGAACACAAAAACTTTAATAAATTGTAAATATGAAGTAAAAAATTTTGCTGAAATCTGGTCAATGTGTTTGGTATGGGAACGGAATCTTTTCCCCTGTGGCAGCGTTTTGCCAGCTTCGTGTCATCAATTACACTCCTCATGTGATGAGGCTGAAGATATGGGAGCAGTAGCACTGGCCGGACCCAATTCCTCTTGCTCTTGTCTCTGCATTGAACTAACTGGGACAATTTATTATATATTTTGGGAGTCGGAGTCGGTCCATTTTTTACCGACTCCAACTCCGACTCCTGCAAAATGGGCTCCGACTCCACGACTCTGACTCCACAGCCCTGGTTATCATACTCCATGAATGTTTACAGGGACAGCTCCTGAAATCTGTTAGGATATGTTCACCCGGCGTAATTGCGGTGCGTACAGGCAATTACGCCGGGTGATTTGGGAGTACGCTAATATGCGCGTACTCCCGCGGGGGGCGGCCTGCCGGCCCCATTGATAGTCATTACTCACGGCGCATATTCGCAGCAAGTAATTAACATGTCACCTATCTCTCCGCGCGTACAATGCAATCGGATTGTACGAGCAGGGAGAGGAGGCGTAATCCATAGTTCTCTATGAGAACTGTGGATTACAGTAATGACTGGGACGGATTTCAGCCGTAATTTGCGCAGTATGGCACGAAATACGGACTGAAATCCGTCCCAAAATAAGCCGTGTGAACATAGCCTTATTGGCAGTGGCAGTGGGTCATATATCAGGTGCATTCTAGCGCTCGTACGACATTTCTGGCTCAGGTAAACCACTTTGAAAGTGCTCTACTTGTTCCAACTGTAATGCACCTAGAAATGCCATAGCGAAGCTATAAATATGTAACTTCACTACGGTTCTAGTGCGCCCCACCTAGATTTAAAAATGTAGTGAACAGCGCTGCACATGACTTTTGCTTTCTGCTTCTCTTTCTCTCTTCCTAAAAAGTAGCTCCAGACCTGCCATGCCTAGGGGCCCACGGGGGGGTTTCCCCTGCTCCCCTGTGGGCCAGTTCGAGCCTGGAAACATCAATGCTCCATAAATACACATCTGGTCAATGCCATCAATTATAGGTTTAGTTCAAAAGATGGGAATCTCCAGTGCTGACACTCAGGGCCCCTATCAGAAATTTCAGGGCGCCATACAGCTGAAGCGTCTGGGCCTCCCCGTTGCCCCCTAAACACAGAGTGGCCGGGCCCAGTATATCAGTAACTGCTGTACTGCTCTAATGACAGAGCTGCTGACACTGCAGAGCATCTTCTTATGCCTCTGACTCCACACGTCACTTATTTTCTCACTGTAATTTACTATCCCCATAGGCCACGGGTGTCAAACACAAGGCGGCCCGCGATCTCCCTGACTCCGCACGGCTGTTTTACCACAGCCGCGCAGAGTCAGTCAGCAGCTACACGCTCGGTGCAACTGCTGCTACAGGAAAAAGGCAGGAGGGATCGTTTCCCTCCGACCATCTCCCTTTGTATGTACTGTGCTCGGTGAGCGCTGTACATATGACGTCGCAGGGGGCTTGACGCGCCGCTTTTACTTCACGCCCCCCATGCGACGGTAGGTATCCTCGGTCGGCAGCCTCTGCCGCGAGGAGATCTCTGGGAGCTGGCGTGATGGCGTATGAGGCGTGAAGTCACTCTGTTTACACTGCTTAACACCTGCTAAAGGACCGGACGGGCCACGCTGCACTTCCACCAGGTGAGTAGTTTTTATTTTTATTTATAATCATTAGGCGGGCTGTGGGACATCTATATGGCGATGCAGGGGGGGGGCTGTGAGGACACTATATGGCCTGTGGGGGGGCTGTGGGACATCTATATGGCTACTGGGGGTGTGGGGCATCTATTGGCTAACTGGGGGGGCTTTGGGGCATCTACATGGCTACTGGGGGGGCTGTGGAACATCTACATGGCTACTGGGGGGCTGTGGGACATCAATATGGCTACTGGGGGGCTGTGGGACATCTACATGGCTTGCTGGCGGGGCTGGTGGTCCGGCATTGCTATGTGGCTCCTGGGGGGCCTGTGGGACAATCGTATATGTCTACTGGGTGAGCTGTGGGAAATCTATATGGCTATGGGGGTTATCGGGCATCCACATGGTACTGGGGGGCTATGGGTAATTTCTAACATGGCTACTGGGTGACTAATGGGGTATCTACATGGCTACCCTGGGGGCTGTGGAGGACTCATCTATATGGTACTGGGGGGCTGTGAGGACTTTCTATATGGCTTATGGGGGGCCTACTAGGGCATCTCCCTCTACTGGGGGGCTATGGGGCATTCTGCTGGGCTACTGGGGGGCTATATGGGGCATCGTACCTGATACAGGGGACTATAGGGCATGTACCTGGCTACAGGGGGCTATATGGGGGCAATATTTTCCTGGCTTACATGGGGCAATTACCTGGCTGCAGGAGGCAAACATTCCTACTACTGACCTACATGGGCAGATAGAACTGTCAATCTACATGGGGGCTTTTACCCTCTTATCTACCTAGAAGGGTCATAGAGGTACCTATTTCTATGGGGGGGGGCAATTATATTCTTCCTGGTTCCCCTCAAAGGGGCTAATTATAATAGCAAATCCTGTACAAATGTAACGTTAAGGAGGAGAAGTTTACACTAGTTCTAAAATAATGTCGGCCTCCTTTAAGGTAAGCCGTTAGGATGATATGTCCACTGGTGAAAACTAGTTTTACACCCCTGCAATCGGCTATTGTAACCCTTCATACATGACTGCAATTGGGAATTTCAGGGCATCATACATGAAAATAATGTGCCTATCAAATGACTTTTTTTCTCTGGCATCATATCAGGCTCCCTGAAATTAATTATGACCCTTATTGAGCGAGGGTGCTATAGGCAGGGGCAGTACTCAAAAGGGGCTCTCCTGCTCATGGTGCTCTACTACCACCTTTTAGGTCCCTTGGGATGAAGACATATCTTACCTAAACATGGGGTCGTGGAAATATTCTTCTCCTTCTAATGCACATTTTGTATATGGAGAGCTGACAATCACATGTACCACGTTTTAAAAATGTTAATAAAATCCTTTGCAACACTATCCAAAGATGATCCTTTGATTCACTACATACAAGTGTCCTGCTCAAACTTACAAAAAAGAAAAAGGGGCCATTGAGAAGCTGCAAAATAGGAACTAGTAATGGACGGGGGTCCTGTTGCTTCAGCTGTGATGGAGCCTTGATATTATGGATGGCAGTCCTGTGTAAAGGCCACACTGTCCCACTTGAGTGCTGGCTCTCTAGGCCATGTTCTACCTTAGTTGTTATGACTTCTACCACCAGCACATCCTTGCCTCAGGGTAACTACAATTGTGAAATGTTCTGTTGTTACCCAAATTGTTAATTATAGGGGTGCTAAGGGAGAGGCAAATTCTTAAAGGGAACTTGCAGTCTGATGCCTTTACACAACTTTTCTAGTTTGATCGATAATTCACAGACTATGATACAATCATTACAAGCTCGCTCAGGCTCAGCCTGGTAGATGGAAAATTAGTCAGAAAGTTTGTGTTTAAGCCATGGCCATGACTGTTCAGCCATCGACACTTACTGAGATGACGCTTCATGGGGTGAGAGTTTCTATACCTGCTGGCGATGTTATATATTCAATTTTTACATTTTATAGCATAAGGCATATTATACATGGGCATCTTAAATACTATTACCATACAACATAATAACATGATGGCAGTTTAGGGGCCTAAATTACAGTCAAAAGAGTAATGCTGTGTGGTAGGCCAAGTGGCATGGGCATTTCTGTCTGGATATTACTATGCTGGCACTGCAGTTCTGGACATTATGCTTTATTAATAGCATGGTCTGTAGATCAGGTTTTATTTTATGTTTTGTGATTTCTGTTCTGTTTATTTCTTATGTATTTTTGTATTTTGTATTTCGAGATCATAATGGTTTTAATAGTAAAATATATGTACATTGTTACACTGTATACAACACAATGTTTAATAGTCAAATAACTAGCTTAACTTAAAGGGAACCTGTCAGGTGTTTTATGCTGCCCTATCTGAGAGCAGGATGTGATAGAGGGAGAGAAGATGAGCTCTGTGATATACTCCTATATATTCCCCCCACCCCCCCCCCCCCCCACCCCAGAGCTAGCTCCTCTCCCTCTATCATATATCCCTATATATCACAGAGCTCAGCTTTCTTCTCCTACTAATCATATAAACCATATATCACAGAGTTCAAGCTTGTCTCCATCATATTATATAACCCTATATATCACAGATGTATCAGCTTTTCTCCTATTTTCATATAACCCATATATACAGAAGTTCGCTTCTTTCCTCTATCATATAATCCCTATAGTAACACAGAGCTCAGCTCCTCCTCCTCTCAATCATATGTACCCTATAATATATCAGAGCTCACGCTTCTCTTATTATATGAACCCTAGAGATATCACAGAGCTCTGCTTTCTCTACTCTATCATATAATCCAATATAACACAGAGCTCAGCTCTCTTCCTCTATCATAGAAACCGTATATTATCAAGAGCTCAGCTTTCTCTTATTATATATACCTATCTATCAAGAGCTCAGCTATCTATAATTTACACCTATATTCACAGAGCTCAGGTCCTCTCCTTTCTATCATATAACCCTATATATCACAGAGCTCAGCTACTCTCCTCTTTCAATATAACCCCTTTATATCTCAGAGCTCAGACTCTCTATCATATCCCTTTTCACAGAGCTCAGCTCCTTCCTCTTATTTTTTATATCTCTATATATCACAGAGCTCAGCTCCTCTATCATGTAACCCTATATTATTATTATTATTATTTATTTTAAAGCGCCATTGATTCCAGGTCGCTGTACATTCGAGGGGGTTACATACATTACATAAGTCAAACGAGTACAGTGATAAGGGATAATGACAATTGGCACGACAGAGGGTAGAGAGGACCCTACCGCGAGGGCTTACAATTAACAAGAGGGGGAAGGAGACAGGAGGTGAGGGGCAGACATGTCTGTGGAGGGAAGTAGTGAAAAGTGAGTGATGGTTATAGGCAAGACTGAAGAAATGGGTTTTTCAGGTTGGCTTTGTGAAGCTGGTGAAAAGTGGAAGGAGTCTGATTGTTGAGGGGGCAGTGAGTTCCAGAGTGTGGGTGAAGCACGGGGAGAAGTCTTGGAGACGGTTGTAGTGAGGAGACTGATTACGGAGCCACTAAACGAGACGAAGAAGCAAAGATGCGAGGAAAGGTCCCCTACAGACGTGAGGAGGCGAGAGTGCGTGGGGGGAGATATTTGGAAATAGGGCAGAGATGTATGGAGGGGAGAGGTCATGAGAGAGCTTGTAGGTCATGGTTAGTAGCTTGAAATGAATTCGCTGGGCAATGGAGAAGCCAGTGAAGGGATTGGCAGTGGGGGAGGAAGAGAGCAGGGAGTAGCGAGGAGAGAGGTGGATAAGTCGGGCACAGCAGAGTTAAGGATGGATTGGAAGTGGAGCGAGGGTGATAGCTGTGGAGGCAATGAGAAGGATGATGCGTAGTCTCGGCGGCGATGACAAAAGTGGCCATGGACCAGCATTTTTGTAGTGTCATAGCCGAGGAACGAGAGGATGCGATGAGTGTTTTTAGGTGGACGCGGCCAGGCAGAGGTGAGGGGTATTGGTTGTGTGGTTTGAAAGCATAATGCAGAGTCATAGGATTACCCAAGGACAGTGGACTTGTGGGACCGGTGAAAGCTGTAGAGCCGTTGACTGTAATAGAGAGATCAGGGCCAGGGGTTCGAGTTTGATGGTTGGAAAGATGATGAGTTCTGTTTTCTCCACATTGAAGTTTAATGAGACGTGATGAGAAGAAGGAGGAATTGGAGGACAGACAGTCAGGGATCGGAGAGTAGAGACAGTGACATTGGGCCAGAGATGTAGAGTTGCGGTATCATCAGCATACAGGTGGTAATGAAAAGCCAATGTGAGGCTATGAGCTGACCGAGGCCAAGGGTGTAGTTAGAGAGAGTAGTTGGACTCAGACTGGACCCTTGGGGGACACCACAGAGAGTGGCAGGGGGGAGGAGGGTGGAGCAAGAATGAGAGTCGCTGAAGTCCGAACGTAGTCTATGTTGGGTCGTGGAGATCCAGGAAAGAGCAAGATTCCGTGATGCGAGGGAGAGAGGATTTGTAGCAGGAGGGAATGGTCGACTGTGTCCCCCAAAGCAGAGGACAGGTCCAAGAGGAGGAGCACAGAGTAGTGGCATAGAGGTTTTAGCAGTTACTAGATCATTAGTGACTTTGGTTGCTAGGGCGGTTCGGGTAGAAGTGGTCGGGTCGAAAAACCAGATTGTAGAGGGTCAAGAAGAGAGTTGGAGGAGAGGTGGAGGACAGCTGATGAAGATAGACGTGCTGCTCGAGGAGTTTGAAGCAAAGGGAGCAAGTGAGATGGGGCGATAGTTGGACAGAGGAAGAGGGGTCACGGGTTGAGATTTTTTAGGATTGGAGTTTGATAGTAGCATGTTTAAAGGGCAGAGAAGGGAAGATGCCGAGGTTACTGATGGTTGAAGAGCATGGGTGAGTGCTGGGATGATAGAAGCACTGAGGTCTGGGATGAGTGAGATGGCAGTGGGTCAAGTCTAAGGTAGTGAGTTGATTTTGTGACAGTAAGGAGGAGAGCTTTTATGAGGTGGATCCGTGGGGAAGCAAAGTTAGGGGGGAAGGGCAGGTTGCTAGCGGTAAGGGAGGGTGGGTGGGGACTGCCGGGCTGAAGCTTTCTATGATGAGGTTGATCTTCTGGGGAGTGAATGGCAAAGTATCTGCTGAAAGGGGGATGGGGGAGGAGGTGTTGGGTTGACGGAGAAGAGAGTGAAGGTTGTTGACAGAGAGAATTGTTGGGTTGTGGACAGGGAGGATATGAGAGAGGTGGAGTAAATAGGTTCTGTTTGGATGAGGGCGATGTTCATGAGTGCGATTTTAAATGTTGCAGTGAGTGTTTGTTATAGGCCAAAAGTCATCAAATGGAAGTGAGTTTTTCTTTCCGCGGCGTTCAGCAATCTGGAAGGCTAGCCTCAGCTGTTGGTAGAGTCTGTGTGCCAGGGGTTGTTGTTGATTAGAGCGGCGTTCTGTTGTGTGTGAGAGAGCGGACTGAGTCGAAGGGCGGTGATGATTGGTTATGGTTGTAGAAGAGTGGTGGCTGCGTACTGGCGGTCATTGAATGAGGAGATAGTGGAAAGAGGTGTAAGAGATCAGAGAGAGGTTGTGAGGGTTGTGGGTTTTGTAGATTCTTGCGGGTCGTAACTGGATAATGAGGACAGGAGGAGCAGGTGGGGGGAGATAGTGGTGAGGTAAGCAGAGTGTGGTCCAGATAGAGAGGGTGTGGAGGAGATTGAGATGTCAGATAGGGGGCAGAGAGGTGGGAGAAGAGAGGTCCAGTGTGTTGTCCATCTTTGGTGAAGTGGCTCCTGAGGTCCATTGGGAGAGGTTGAAGGAGGGCAGAGTGAAAGGAGTTTGTTGGAAGCAGGAGTGGGGGTGTCGAGTGGGATTGTTGAAGTCTCCCATGATGATAGTGGGAGAGATGTCGGTGGATAAGAATGGGAGAAGCAAAGGAAGCAAAGTGGTCAATAAAGGCAGTGGCAGGGCCTGGCGGTCGGTAGGACAACAGCCACTTGGGAGGTGGAGGGAGGTGTAGATGCGGGACAGAGTGGCACTTAAAAGGAGAGAGTGTGGAGGGGAAGCAAGAGGTGGGAGCGGGGACAAAGGAGCAGGTGTCAGACAGGAGGAGGCGACCGCCTCACCATGCTTGTTACCAGGGCGAGGAGTGTGTTGTAAGTTGGAGGCACGCTCTCCATTAAAGAGAGTTGTGGCAGGAGACGGACTGTGTCAGAGGGGGGTCAGCCATTGGTTTCAGTCAGACCAAGGAAAGAGGTAGGTTACGTGAGATGAACAAGTAAATGTATGTATGAGAGTTTATTACATAGATCAGGACCGCGCATTCCTGAGAGCCCCCAATGAGAGGTTTGGGGGGCAGCTCGGGACAGAGGGATGTTATATAGTTGAAGGGAATAGCGTGAATTAGTTAGTAGTGAGTCTGTTCGTGAGGAGGCAGTGAGACTATGGTGGGAATGTGCTGGGGGGGCCTGGGTTGGGGGATATGTCCCCGGAAGCCAGTAGGAGCCTGTGAGAGGGTGGTAGGTGGCAGTAGGATAGACTGTAGTTTGGCAGGGTTTTGGTTTGGTGCGGAGGGCATTAACATGAGAAAGAGGGTTGGTGGCGCAGAACAGGTGTGGTGGGTAGAATGCAGGAAGGGGGTGATGTAGGTGTTCATTGTCCAGCGAGGGAGTTTGGGGATAAGCAGTAAGTGTGAGGAGAGTGGAGATAGGATGATGAGGAAAAGAAGAGCATCAGTGTTAGATCACAGTTGGGAAAGTTAGATGTCTCGGCCTGGGACAGGTGGATGAGAAGGCATAGCTTTTTGGCTGGGACAGATGAGGAGGCGCTCTCTGGCTGGGACTAGTTGATGTGGAGGGCGCTCTCTGGACTGGGACAGTTGATGAGAGGCGCGTTCTGGCTGGGACAGTTGATTGGAGGCGCTCTCGGTTGGGACAGTGATGGAGGCGCTCTCGGCTGGGACAGTGTTGGAAAGGCCACTCCTGGCTGGGGCCGTTGATGGAGGCGCTTCTGGCTGGGACAGTTGATGGAGGCGCTCTCTGGCTGGACAGGTGATTGCGTCGCACAGTCTCCTGGCTTGGACAGGTGATGGGCCTGCAGTCTCTGGTGGGACAGGTGCATGGGGGCAAGTCTTGGCTGGGACAGGTGTTGGAGCACTCCTCTGGCTGGGACATTTGGATGGGAGGCGCTCTCTGGCTGGGACAGTTTTGAATGAGGCGCTCATGGCTGTGGGAAGTTGATGAGGCGCTCTCATGGCTGGGTCTGTTGATGAGGCGCTCTCTGGCTGCGGACAGATGTTTGATGCGCTCTCTGGCTGGGACAGATGATGGAGGCGCTCTTGGCTGGGCAGTTGATGGAGGCGCTCTCTGGCTGGGACGGTGATGGAGGCGCCACGGCTGGACGGGTTGATGGAGGCCGCCTCTCTGGCGGTGGGGACGGTTGTGAGCGCGCTCTCTGGCTGGGACAGAGGTTGGAGGCGCTCTCTGGCTGGGACAGAGGATGGAGGCGCTCTCTGGGCTGGACTGGTTGATGGAGGCGCTCACTATGGCTGGGACGGTTGATGGAGGCGCTCTCTGGCTTGGGACGGTTGAATGGAGGCGATCTCTGGCTGGGACAGATGATGGAGGCGCTCTCTGGCTAGGACAGTAGATGGGAAGGCGCTCTCTGGCTGGACGGTTGATGGAAGGCGTCTCTGGCGGGACGGGTTGATGGAAGCGCTCTTTGGCGGGGTTAGGGTTGATGGAGGAGCTCATCTGGCTGGGACAGATTGATGGACGGCCGCTCTGGCTGGGGGACAGATGATGGAGACACTCTCTGGCTGGGACAGTTGATGGAGGCGCTCCTCGGCTGGGACAGATGATGGAGGCGCTCTCTGGCTGGGACGGTTTGATGGGAGGACGCTCTATGGCTGGGGCAACGGTTGATGGAGGCAGGTCTCTGGCTGGGAAAGTTGAATGAGGCGCTCTATGCTGGGACAGATGATGGAGGCGCTCTCTGGCTTGGACGGTTGATGGAAGCGCTCTCTGGCTGGGACGGTTGATTGGAGGCGCTCTCTGGCTGGGGACGGTTGATGGAGGCGCTCATTGGTGAGTAAAATTTTTTTTTTTAAATCTGCAAAACTGTATTGGAAGAGATGTATGAGATCAGAGTCTCCTGGAATGCAGGAGTCTGCTGCTGAGAGTGACGTGTCTGTCTTTGTTACAGGGACTTGCTGCGGCGGGAGGAAAATTGCAGGCTTTATGATTAGAGTCCTGGCACTATGTTAACAGGGCTGGCAAGTATAGGAGTTAACCACTGACCCCCCATGCCAGTGTGGAGTCCAGACAGATATGCGGATGTGCTGCCAGCAGACAAGCAAGTCAGAGCTATGAAGGCACAAGCGCATCAGACGATCGCAGGTCTCAGGCAGGCCTGCTCAGAGCTCCTAGTTGGTAGGACAGCATTGTGGAAGCTGTAGAAAGGAGGCAAGACTGTGATTTTAGACCAACAGCTTCAGTCAGTTTGTTCCCAACTCTGCCTCAGGTCAGAGTGTTAGGCTGGCCAGGTGCTAGAAAGGTAAGGTTTAGTGCATCCACAGCCTTAGCCAGGGACCAGAGATAGCAAGTGAGCTCCTGGAAAGTCTGTGTACAGCTGCTGCCGGCACCAGAGGGGGGATGTGCAGATGCCCAAAGATGGGAGTGTTACCTTGCTCGGCTGCACTTTGAATGGTAGGCCGCAGATTACTGTGCAGATGGATCTTTAGTTCTGTCGGTGTTATGTAGTCGGTCACCGAACGGGCTCAAAACGTTCCTCAGGAGTTCAGGCAACCGATTCTGGAACCCAGCAGGGTGGATGGCAGGGTTATGGAGGTTTAATTGAGCAGAGATGAGGAGTATTCAGCAGAGCTCACAGCAGATCATATATCACATATATGATCATATATCAGATATATAGCAGATCATATATCACAGAGCTCAACTTCTCTCTCTATCATAAAACCCTATAGAGCACAAAGCTCAGTTTCTCCCATCTATCCCATTCTGCTCTCAGATAGGGTACCATAAAACACTGAGAGGTTTCCTTTTAAGTTAAATTAGTATCTGACTATTTACACAATTAGTATATGTACAGTGGGGTACGGAAAGTATACAGACCCCTTTACATTTTTCAATCTTTGGTTTCATTGCCAGCCCATTTGGTTGATCCAAAAGTGGTTTTTTTTTTTGCTCAAAATGTAAACTCTGAATCATTTTGAAAGAAAAAAAAAAAGTGGATTTTTTTTGAAAAATTTATTAAAAAAAAAAAATGAAATATCACATGGTTTTAAGTATTGGGCCCTTTGGCTATGTTAACACGGTTTTAAAAATGGGCCGTATTTCGGTCGTAATTCACGTAAAGTGCGAAATTTCGGGGAAAAGGGCCCCATTCATTCGGTAATTCAAATTCTTGAGAACTATGGATTCTTTCTCCTTCCTGTGGCAAAACCCCCGGGGGGGAGTAATTGACATGTGAATTATAGCGGGTATACGCGGCGGGCATTCTTTCAAGGGCCGGGGTGCCGGCCCCCGCTCACTCCCCCGCTCCCGCCCCCGTCCACACGGGTAATTGGGGGCGAAATTGGTCCCGAAATTAAGCCGTGTGTTTATACCCTTTTACGTGCACTAAATTTAACTCTTGTGCCCCATTTCCCTTCTGACCTCCTAAAAGGCTGGGGGGTAGTCCTGTTCAAAAAAAATTTCTTTGCCTCCATTGAAACAGTGCCAGATCACAATTTGCAACGGGCGTTCGGTGAAGGAAAAATTTTGTAACAAATATTTTTTGGGGGCCCATTCTAAAGAAAAAATTTTGTAGCCCCAAATTATATAAAATAAATTTGGGTCCTTTTTGGGCCCTTGACTTCATGCAAGGATGTGTCTATATGTGGGCTTTTTTTTAAATGGAACGAATGTGATTGTGATTTATTTATACCTTTGGTCTTTTTTGTTTGGCGTTGAACTTTTCCCTTTTCAGGTACACCCTTCTAGGGAACTTGGAGTTTATAAAAGGTCCTGGTGTCTAGGTTTTAAAGGGTTGATAAAAGTGTTTTTTAGTTTGGGCGAAAAAGAGGTTAATGCAAGGATCCCTGGTTCAGGAGAGCAATGGGGTTAATGCAAGGATCCCTGGTTAAGGACATTGGATGTGTTAATGCTGCATACCTGGGGTACTCAACTCTCTAGGCTCTAGTCTTATAATGGCCGACACATTCTTTTTTTCCCCCACGCGTCTAGGAAAAAGTGCAGGGAGGGGGGGAAAAACTGTGAGCTTTTAAACTGTATGGTGCGTCCTCTCTAATCAGGCTTGAACAACGATCAACCCAATTTTTTATGGGCATTATCGCTGTCCATGAAGGGGGCAGGGTGGAAAAGGACTTCCTCCTCAGCATCTGCTTCCTTTATGTGTACGGGTTTGCCCAGAATGGGTCCCCTTTGGCCCGTATTTTTCAGTATGGAATATCTGCAAGATGGCACCCTTTTGGGAAGTATTTTGTTTATTGGGAGATGGTTGTTACTTTTAAAAAAAAAAGTGGGATGTACTAGGTCAAGGCAATTTATCTTATGGGTGACATGTTTTAAAGGGTCTGTTTACTTTTTTTTAGTGTTAAACCCCAAAAAAGTGAGGTTTGCCTTTTTTTTCCTAGTGTGCACATCATTGGCATTTTTTGGGGCATGTGACCAGACCCGCCATTGAAAATGTGCCAAAATTTGGGGGGATTTAGAGGGTGTCGCCCCCAAATCAAAAATATCGACACATTTCTGTTTTTGGGCGATAAACGTGCGCATAAGGCTCGATCGCCAGACCAATTTAAATGTGGTCTCCCCTTGATAGTTGTAATGGAGTGATTGCCTTGGGGGCCAAAAAATGTCCCTTATTTCTAGCAAAAAAAAAATTTAAAAAAAAAGAAATTTATGAAATTTTCAAACATAAAAAAAAATTAAAAAAAGTAATAATAAATTTTAAAATTGACACCCGGGCCCACTTTATTGGTACACCTGCCCAAAACTGCTGTTAACACTTAATTTTAATCAGCCAATCACATGGGGGCAATCAGTGCATTGGCATGTAGACTTGGTCAAGACATCTCCTCTTTAAAAACGAGCATCAGTAGGGGGAAGAAAAGGTAATTTGAGTGCCTTTGAAGGGGCTGGTTTTTGGGTGCAGAAGGGCTGGTTGGTATTTCAGAAATCTGATCCCGGGGATTTTCCGCACAACATTCTAGGGTTTAAGAGAATGGTCCGAAAAAGAAAAAAAAATCAGTGAGCGGCAGCCTGTGGGGGGGAAAATGCCTTGTTGTGCCAGAGGTCACCGGAGAAGGGGCAGACTGGTCCGCGCTTATAGAAAGGCAACAGTGACTAAAATAGCCACCCATTAAAACCCAAGGTAGGCAGAAGAGCATCTGAACGCACAGTACGGCGAACTTTGAGGCAGATGGGCTACAGCAGCAGAAGACCACACGGGTGCCACTTCAGTAAGAACAGGAAACTGAGGCTCCAATTTCCCCAAGCTCATGGACAATTGGACAGTAGAAGATTGGAAAAAAACGTTGCCTGGTCTGATGAGTTCTCGATTTCTGCTGCGACATTCGGATGGTAGGGTCAGAATTTGGCGTCAACAACAGAAACCCATGGATCCATCCTGCCTTTGTATCAACATTTTCAGGCTGGTGGTGGTGGTGTCTGGTGTGGGGAATATTTTCTTGGCACTCTTTGGGCCCCTTGGTACCAATTGGCATTCGTTGCAACACCTTGTGGAATCTATGCCACGAAGAATTGAGGCAGTTCTGAAGGCAAAAGGGGGTCCAACCCGTTACTAGCATGGTGTACCTAATAAAGTGGCTGGTGAGTGTATATGATGTTTTTTCTGGACAGAAGTGGCTTCTTTGCTGCCCTCCTTGACACCAGGCCTTGCTCCATGAGTCTCCGCCTCACAGTGCGTGCAGATGCACTCACACCTGCCTGCTGCCATTCTGAGCAAGCTCTGCACTGCTGGTAGCCCGATTCCGAAGTGAAACACTTTTAAGAGACGGTCCTGGCGCTTGCTGGTCTTTCTTGGCCGCCCGGGAGCCTTTTTGGCAAAAATTTGGAACCTCTCTCCTTGAATTCCTTGATGATGCGATTGTTGTTGACTGAGGTGCAATCTTTCTAGCTGCGGTACTTTCCCTGTTAGGCCAGTTTTGTGCAGTGCAATGAGATTTGCACGTGTTTCTTTAGAGATAACCATGGTTAACAGAAGAGAAAACAATGATGCCAAAGCACCACGCTCCTATTTAAAGTGCCCCCAGTGGTGTGATTCTTACTTAATCATGACAGATTGATCTCCAGCCCTGTCCTCATAAACACCCACACCTGTGTTAAGGGAGAAATCACGGGAAACGATGTTAGCTGGTCCTTTTAAGGCAGGCCTGCAATGAAGTTGAAATGATTTTTTGGGTAAAAAGTTCATTTTCTAGGCAACTATTGACTTTGCAATTAATTGCTGTTAAGCTGATCACTCTTTATAAAATTCTGGAGTATATGCAAATTGCCATTATAAAACCTGATGCAGTAGACTTTATAAAAATTAACATTTGTATCATTCTCAAAACTTTTGGCCATGACTGTAGGTGGTTCTATAGCAGTGATTGGCATATCCGTTCTGTTGTTCCCAGCTGAGCCTGTTACATGATATGAGTGCCAGAGGTTTATAATCTGTAATGCAGATTTGTCTCCTGAACAAAGCAAAATCAAAACAGCAATGTATTTAACTGTCTTCATTTACCTTTCCCTACATGTTAAACGCCAATCATTATGGTGATAAAAACCCTTTAAAAATACAGTGCTAGCCCACTCAGGAATGGTTCATATATAATCCCACTTGCAGGCAATCTGATGTGCAAAGTCTTGGAGATCCATGACACAAACTCCACTTTAACAAATATGAAGGATGAGACATGTCCAAGATTTCAGGTAATAAAAATCAAATCCGCCCACAGCACTCTTCAGCAGTGCCGAAGTAAATAAATAAAAAGGTTTAGGGTATGTTCACATGGCAGTGTGAAAAGCGTATACACGCCGCTATACACCAGCCCGTCCCTCTGAAGGTCTCACTGACATTCATTCTCCCCAGTTTCTTCGCCGGGAAGAAATTGACGTCAGTTCTTTCCCTGGGCGTGTATTGCGCACTGGGGGAAAGAAAAGGTAATCATCGCTCTCAATGAGAGCTATGAATTACCGTAATGACGGCCTGAACTTCGGGCGTATGGAAGCGCAATTATGCACTGAAGTACGGACCAACATTACGCCGTGTTGGATCCCATAGCTGCTGCCTTTTTGGAATGCGATTTTCAGATCCAAAAACGCCGTGTGAACACCCCCATAGACGTTGCTTTGGCAGCTTCACAGAAATTCAGATGGAAGGGCTAAGGGGAAGAAACAAGGTAGCAAAGCTCAGAACGGGCCGGGCTTGTTACCCTGAGCCGCTTTATGAAAGTTAAGTGTTCAGTCTAAGATATTTATGACAAATTGATAGGATATGCCATAAATCTGATAAGTATGGGTCCTAGAAGTGGGACCAGCACATATCTTTAACTCTCTCTCCATTTCAATGGAAGCTCCGAGTACAGAGGAGCACAGTGCAGAATGTAGAGTATTATATAAGTGTGGCCTCATAGAGACTTTCAGGGGCCCATTCTCGATAGCTATGAATCTTAGAGATGGGAGAACACCTATCACAGATTTATGGCATGTCCTCTTCATATGCCATAAATGTCCGAGATGGGAAAAACCCTTTAATGTCTAAAGTTCCATAATCTTTAGGGTCAGTTGTACAGCGGTCCTTCAAATTAGAATATTTTCAGCATGCATTAGTCTTTCCTGGACCAGTGTAACTTAAAGCCAAACTTCACATACAGTGTCTAGATCTCTACGTGTATCGTGTAGGATTTCCTGGATGATATCGCCAATAAGCCTGGACAATTTACAGGTAAAAGACCTTGGTACCTATAGCCAGGATCTGCTAAGTGCTTTAGATAGCAATTAAAGGAAACCAGTCACATAGGTTACGCCCCCCTTGCTGAGGACAGCACAAGCTAGTGACAGACCTGCTGTTTCCAGCGCTGTGTCCCTTATTCTGTAAGATGCAGCAGTTTCAGAGCACTAATTGCCCAAATCTGGTAGTTTGCAGCCTGTTCTGCCAGAGAGGAGTCTAGCTTATTCATGAGCATGAATTAACCCTACCCACCTTAAATTAGCCTCACCCACACATGGCTGATTCAACCTATTACTTTGAATAGATAGAAATCTATGAATAACCAGCAGGCTGGGCGAACACCTGTACATGAATAAACGGGGACTCTTCTCTGGCAGAACAGGCTGCACACTGCAAATTTGAGCAGTAAATGCTCTGAACCTACAACATCTTACAGAATAAGGGACACAGCGCTGGAAACAGCAGGTCTGACACTAGATTGCGCTGTCCTCAGCAAGGGGGGCATAACCTATGTGACAGGTTCTCTTTAACGGTGGCTGTTTTTAATTTTTGTTATATACTATACAGGACCCAGAAGAAGCTCCTCACATCTGCCTTATAATCTCCATTTTTCTGTTACATTATAGGAACAGAAAAAAGTAATGGTGGTTCCAGATCCATCACATAACTTCAATGGTGTCGGTCCGGTTTCTATCTTGGTCATGTTATTTGATCAGAGAAAAAGTGCTGCATGCTCCACTATTTTTGTTAGAATGTATGATGGAGGCTCCTAACAGAAGTGAACAAGGCCTAATTTACAGTTTCCAGCAGTCATTTCTGACTTTTGCCTGTAAAGACTTGCTTTATCTGTTCAAATACTGTTCTTTAATCTAAATTTACCTTACTTTGGGTTAATGTTTTAAGATCTTTGGAACAAATTACTAGCTTTCCCTAGTGTTACAGACTCAGGTTACAATAGTTTCAATTTACAGTGGTCTCTGGAATTAATTTGAGCAATCTCTTTACAATAGGCGGCTCTGCTTTTCTGGAAATTGATGAAATTATAGGCGCCTGTATCCACCTCTAGAGGATGAGATCTGCATCTGGATTGATACAGCTCAGATTAACCCCTTAACAGCAGCCTTTTTGGGATTTTTTTATTTTTTATCTCCACCGTTCTTCTGCCAATATGGCTGTGGGAGGGCTTGTTTTCTGAGGAGCCCCCCCAGAAAGAAATTCTTTGTTGGGTGAAATTGGGAAAAATGCAAATCGTACAGTTTTTTTAATTTTTTTTATAAGGGTTAGTTTTTTTACAACGTTCATCATGTGGTATGATATGTTATCGCTATTCTATGACTTGGGGCTAGGAGTGGGATACTCAACTTATACAGTTTTCAGTTTAAATTTAAACAAAATTTTCTTTTTTTTTTAGCCTTGCATCACCATTTCTGGGACCACTAACTTTTTTCTTTTTTCTTTTATTTTTCCATCGTTGGAGCTCTCTGGCGACTCCTTTTTTGTTGGATAAAGTGCAGCTTTTATTGGGAAGATGTGACTTTTTGATCATGGTTTTATTCCATTGTTTTCTGGGAGGTGGCGTGACCAAAAAAAAACATTCTGGCATTTTGTTATGCTGTTGATAATGCAGGAAGAGGAACAGGATATTACTTTAGTTTGGACTTTCACGGACACAGCAATACTAATAAAGTTAATAGTGTTCTTTGTGGATGTTTATTTTTTCTGTGCAATATATGGGGAAAAGGAGGATTTTATTGGAATTAAAACTTTTTTTTTTTTTTTAAATCAACTGTAGTATTAAGACCCCTTAGGGGACTTCACATGCGATCACTTCTACCATATGCTGCAGTACTTGTGTAAAACAGTATATTGTGATTTGATTGATGTTCTATTACACCTTGCTTATAGCAGGGTTGGAGACGATCAGAGAGCACCCCACCACATTCTAGTTATAGCCAATCAACCAGATATAAGGCGAGCCTGTTCCATACACCCTTGATGTTGGTATGACAGCTATAGACATCATTAGGGGGTTAAAAACGCAGTAAGATCTGCAAGTAGTGAACTCCACTTGTAGTGGCTACAGGTAGCTGTTATGAGTGTCAGGCAGTGGAAGCCATTCAGTACTGGGACTTCTCATTATCTTTTAGTATATAGTAATTATCATCCAGAGCCCACAATATAATTCACAGAATATAAAAATCTTTGGTTCCAGATACAACACGGGGCAAAGTGCTATCCAACAGTGAGACAGCATTGAGTTTCTGCTTCCAGACAGAGGAAACCCATGACAATGTGTCACTTGTGGTTTGCAGGCCAGAACATGTACATTTGTGCGGTAAATATTTCTACCAGTCGCGGACTCTGAAAAATATTATGCATCAGCTTCATGGACCCCAGGATGGTTACTTGGGTTGAAAACTGTATACTTAACATTAAGCTCATATTGTCATTTTTCATAGACTAAAAGGGCTTATCTGGTCTCCTAACGACTAACCAAGCTGTTCTAATGTGAACCCAGCTTCTACCTTCAACGAACCCGGTTTATACGAATGACTACAGTCAAGGGATCTGGCTGGCTGCCATGAAAAAAACAAAACGTTAACCTGCTGGATACTGCAACACAGTCACCCCATAGAGATTAATAGAGCCCTGCCTGGGCTACACTTGTTCTATTTCCCAGCAGAATACTCTTTTTCCTGCAGGCCTTAATAGCGTGAGAGAGCAAATGTAACCCACACAGGACTTTCTCTACGGTGTGGGCTGTGTTGCAGTATCTGCCGGGGTACCTTCTTTCACAGTACCCAGACAGATCCCTCCAATATAGTCATTAACATAGAATAAAGCCCAGCTTAACATGATATCCATTGCTTTTCAGTGAAGGGCACATATAAACAATATTTTAACTCAATATGACTAGATGATACCTATTATTTTCTTAGTGTTTTTATATACAGTACATATATAAAATTACACTCTTCTGGTCATGAGTGCAGCCATCTTGCCTAAACTGCTTTTAGCAGAATTTAGATTAGAGCCATGCAAATACATTGACATAGGAGCCTGTGAACAGGAGAGGACTGATTTCTATGGTCGAGTTTTCTAGCCATGCTCTGGGACCTGGATGGGGATGTGGGGGAAGATTTATCAATACTTTCTATTACATAGTGTAATAAAGAAGGGGAACATCTCTCCTTATGGAGAGCACCAGTTAAGGTGTGTAGTGTTTTGTTTTGCCTTTTAGCCCATACTCAGCATTGCATCTCACAAGGCATTATGGGAAAGGAGCTGGAAAGCTCACTGCGCCCTCTATAGGGCGCAGTGAGCTTTTCAGCTCCTTTCCCATAATGCCTTGTGATAGTGTAATAAAGTAAACCGTGGCACATTTTAGGACTGTCTGGTCTATCCTCGTGTTGATAATCCAGCGTTTATTTGAGCTTGTTGTATAACGTCTCAATTACCTTCACTTAGTGCTGGCTTACTTCATGCTACAAATTGCATAAAGCTTGTAGTGCATTTTTTTTCTTCTTCATACATGCTTTGCTATCAGCATTTTGTCAGACAGTGTCTATGAACTGCCTAAAATGTGATGTGACAACTCTTTACATAAACAGACCTTTGTTTGACTAGAGTGAGCACAGAGGGGGGGGGGGGGGAGAGGCTGGTTGGGTGTGTCATAACCTGCTGGGTCACATGATCTGCGGTTAAAACAAATCTTACACTGAAAGCTGAAGCAGGACAAATCAGGCAAATGTCTTTGTGGTAAAACCCTTTTAATAAATGTCTGGGTGTGGAGAAGGAGAGCGGTGACCATCTCCTATTGTGAATGGTGGATCCGGTGTTATCTATACATTGGAATCACATTTCCTTGTAATCCTGCCCACAATAGTAAGGAGACCACTGACAAGTGATCTCTACAAAAAGTCAATAGCCAGACTACAAAACGCAGGATTGATTCATTTTTAAAGTATAGGTAGTGACAGAAAACTAAAATTATGGTCAACATGATTTAAACAGGTCATTTTCTTGTAGCTCTTATCCCACTGTGCAGGTCGCTTCAGATGCTTCTCATCATACAGCATCAAAATAAAGTAACAGCTTAAAATAAGTTTTTTTAATATTGTTAGTAATTAAAATGTATCAAATCTACAAGAATGCCATTTTGTTTTACTCTTTAAGGAACAATAAAACTCTTCTTTTAATTGGCATATTGTCAACAGAACAGTGAGCATCTAGGGCTAGGCCATGCACCATGAGTTTTGCCTGGATTTTTATTTAAGGTTCAGAAAGTTCCAGCAGAGTGGTGTTTTAGTGCTGTAGGGTTACAAAATGTAACTGGTTATCTGAGGGTTAACGAGGTTTAGTGACCTGCAGAATTTTATTGGGAAAGCGAGTCCAGTCACATGCAAAGATACTGTATTCCCATGTGTGCACACCATGTTAAATAGCAGGAGAATCATAACAGATTTATATACTATATTTTTTGTTGCATAAAACTGTATAACTTTAAAATGAGTGCTTATTCTTAGGAGTCCAGTGCCTGGTCCAAGATAGTGACAGATCGTATAACAATACAAATCAATGGGAAGGAGTCCTGATCCAAGAATGAACCCGATATAAATGAAGTACTAGTTAACATGAATCTTTGCCCGAAATCAGACTATTATAAATTTGCCAGCTATTACCACTACAGCATGCTTCCCACAGATCAGGTATGTTTAGTGTGGCACGTTCCTTTTAAAGGGGTTTTCCGTTGTGTTTGAGGGGGAAAACAAAATAAATTAAAAATGTTTTGGGAGCTATTAGAAGGAATCAAAAACCACAATGACGTAATGCACCTGTGAAGCCACTGCCACCACCATTCCAGCTTCACCCCTGCTCCCTTGTGAGGACATCACACCTTTTGGTCACAACTGATGTAGGCCAAGTGGTTGCCTGCAGCATGTGACAATCTGCAGCGGTAGCCCCCAGAGACATTTGCTTTCCAAAACCGGAAGAAGCCCCATCAAGGCCAATTATTAGCCTATGAAAACATGCTCCAAGTCAGATTATAGGGAGCAGCCAAACATTAAATGGGCCGTTTCACCAAAGTCATTAATGGCATATGGCCAGGATATACCATCAATAGCAAAATTGGGAAAAATCCAGCAAACCTTGGCGCAATGGAAAGAGGCTTCTTTATTGGAAAAATAGAAAGATCTAGAATTGTGGCATGATCCTTAAAAAGCAGGAAAGAACTGCTATTGTATTTTGAGCGGTCAGCTCTTCATCATAGCGGTTCTTTCCTGCTTTTTGATATTCATGCCCTGATGCTAGAGGTTTATATAGTTCCAATAAAAGGAGCCTCTTTTTTTTTTCCAGAACTTCAAAGTTAGCTGGATTTTTCCCAATTTTGTTACTGTTTTCCATACACTATATGGTTCTGTGCAACCCTAAATTGATGGAGTGGTGAGTTGGCTAAGTTTTCCAAAATTCCATCAATTACATGAATGGTAATTCCAATCACAGCAGAGCATTGACACTCCGCTAAACTCCCATTCAAGTCCATGGGAGAGTCTGGACCTGCTCCCCCTTCAGGGGAAAAAAAAATAAAAAATTTCAGGGCTCGTTCAGGAGATGGGTGGGACATGCACCTATCAGACATTGATGGCATATCCTAGCAATATGCCGAATCAGATGTCTGTGTGAGGACAAATCACTTAGATCAGTGGCATCAGTTCTGGTAAAATCTGATCTCCAGCAGTCAACGTAATGTAAGTTCGCTTTAGAAGATGTTTTCCTAAGATTAAAAAGGGTACTGGGGCCACTATACCACCATTATGTCCTTATGCAGCTGAGGATCCATCTCTCAAAGCCACCTACATTTAATCCACATATACCTCCATTCTTAAATTTTCTGCTTCACTGAGACAGTGCTCATACAGCCAGAGCTGGTGAAAGGAGTCCCAAAAAGAATTCAGTTATCAAAATTTAAAAACCAAAAAGGACTTGTCTGAATGGATATTGCGCCTTTGAGAAATGAAAACCACAGTTGCATAAGGACAGAATGATTTTGGTGGATTCCAAACCTAGTGGCAGGATTCTTAAAAGACTGGACACACCCAAAAAAAACCCAAAAAAACAAACAAACAATTTTGCAGTTTATTTTAATGTAAGCATGTATGAAGCAGCACTATCAATATAACGGATTATAGGCCCATCTGTAACTCATGCATGTGCTCGGACACCTTCCTCTCCAGTCATGTCCATCTTCTCATTGCAAATCTAAACTAAATTCCGACATCTATATTCTTCTTAAAAATTTACTACACATCATAGCAATTCTCCAATCGCATTCAAAGCGACATTTCAAAATGCCACTGGTGCAACTTACAATGAGTCAGAATTGTGCTGACAAGCAAATCTTTTATTCTGTTAACACATTGTATTATGAAACGTAGTCTTTCTATATTAGCTACTGTAGTGTATAATAGGAAGTTGAAGGATTTGGTCATGACACCTATGACAGACATGGACATGTAGATCTGCATAGACCTTTATAGTATATGAGCTATAGCACAATGTCCAACGCAGGGACACGACAATCCACACTGTTAATGGGATAATGATGAAAGGACTACCAGGGGGGGGGGGGGGGTGTCAGGTTCTGCTGCCTGAACCATCACTGGAAGACGAGACTTTTCAACATGGCTGAAGTAGAAGACGGATTACTTTCCTGTAAATGACAATTCTGTTATATACAAACAACCACACAGCAGTCTTTTCTTGTTAAGTTTATTGGCATCATTTTCATCTTTACAGAAGAACCCAGCCTACACATTAGAATGTAGACTGCATGGAAGAGGAAAAATAATAAAATAGAAACAAAAAAAACCCAAAAAAGTAGTGCTTTATGGGAGCAAGCTATGAACTCAAGAAAACTGAGACATTGGGGTAGAAAAACTGCCAAGGAGGTTTTATACCAACAAGAGTGATCCGCAGCACGGGGAAGGGTTGAGGGCTGGTAATGGGGGTTAAGCTCCTAATACTATGTTACCTGCTAATGGAGGGAATGAAACATATTACACCCCAGATTGGGAACAGCACTCAATCTCCAAGATATTTGGAGAATCTACTCCCCAAATTTGAGCATAGCAAGTGTCCCCTGCAGACATAAGAAGATTATATAAAAAAGAGGAAAAAGGATAAGATGACATAATACCTGTACTTAACCATACAATAAAGTCCAATATTCACATCATTGTTACAGACCTAACTGCAGACTGGAGTTATAGACAGCTTGGATAGTGAAATGAACAAGTAGCAGTCTGTTTAAACTGTAACCATTGACTACAGTGGAGGCAGCCACTTGTCTAGACAGAGCCAACATTGGCCCATCGACCGCATGCTTTACTCCTCGGGTGCGGTCCCTAACTCAATTGAATGGATGCTAGGTATTTGCCTCACGACAGTGCTTAGAGAAGACATGGCATGAACTGGATATATATGCTCCTACAAAGCCAGAAGCTTTGCGTCTGTATATGATTGAGTGTTGTGGATGTGTGTGTGAGTGTGTAAATGTTTTGCAGGCAATGGCACGCAAAATTGTATGGAGGTGTCGTTTTTCTTTTTACATGTGTTCAATACTTTTAATCAAAAATGATGAATGATAGAAGAGATAAAGATAGTGCTTACACTAATTTATCATTTATTTTGGTTGGCCATTAATTAACAGTACATATAGATTCTGATCTTTCTTGCTCTAAGAAGCAGATTACATAAATAAATGGGTTTCATGTTAAAAAAGTTCTGATTAGTTAAAAGTAATAAGCAATTAACAGATACAATACAAAACTCAAATACCTAGTGGACACTGGGTGCTGAGCTTGCAAAGAATGACAGGATATGCAGCCTTCCTGGCGAGAGCCTTCAATGGGACACAGAACAATTAAAAGGTTTATTCAACTTCATGTCATATGTTAATTATACACAAAAACTGTAAAAAGAACAAAAAATTTCCGTCTCTCCACAAGACACAAAAAATTAAGTTATGTTCAAACAAAACAGTATATATGTATACTATGTTAACCGCTTTGTGCCCCAAAGAGGCCTGCAACGCTGTTTGTTGCAGGCCGCCTGGCAGAACAAGGGTTAACCCAACATGGGCACATAGTCCACAGGGAGGGTGTTGGGTGGGGGGGTGAGGACCGTGTTCTGCTTATAATACAGGTGTCTGTTTCCGTTTGGACCGGTGCCTGGGAACTGGAGAGGGTGCAGGCGATTAATATTTATCCTTTACACTCTGGGCAAGAAGAGGGGAGGGTCTCGTGTTCGAAGGCCTAAGTGTGATATCTGTTAGTGAAGGACTCCGGGTTCACCTTCTTCTCTCAGCAGCTGCAGCTCTCCGCAGACACCTTTGCCCGGTCATTCTTGTCCAGTTTAATGGGCTCTGGGAATTCATTGTACAGCTCGACCTCTGTTTCCTGGAGAAAGAAGGGAGGTCAGATGTGAATGTCTACAGAGCACTTCATATTCTGGACACAGACAGCACTAAATAACATTTTGACTGCCTCTAGCCACAAGAGGATCCATAGCATTATACATTAAAAAACAAAAACACACACTAGCACTATTACTGGTGGCTGCAGGCAAAAAAAACTGTTCCAAACTGTACAGGTTTAAGCTTTCTATACAAAACCCAAGCCCTATCTATTGCTACAGTTTTTATATTATTAATTAGCACTACATCCTTTTCACAAGTAGGTGACCCTGGGAAGAACCTCTGGACCTCCCACTCCCCTCAGTGAATATTTCAGATGGCTTCTAGTAAAAGGTAGGAGGGTAAAACTTCATAATTTATACAAATCTTAATTAAACATTATAGATATCATAGTTTTATACAAATTCAAAATTAAACCCACAATATAATAAATAATAAAATCATATTTTCCAATCTAATAAACAAAACCAAATAACATAACATATCACTTATACTTACAAAATCCAATAAAACAAATATTAATCTCTACTTAATTATAATTTAACTTATATACTCTAATTCTTCCTCCTTTCTCCAAATTCTCACCTATATATTCTATCCAATCATCCCCTAATATATTCTCTCTTTCATACTGCAACCTTCTCTAAAAATTCTCTAAATTCTTACTTTCAACTACCAATCCTACAAAAATTTTGCTATTTTACTCCTATACTTTCCAATTCTCTTTAAATACAATGTACCTATTTATAATTTAATTTTCGCGCGAACTCTTCATTCACCGAAACTAGAGTTCAAAGAAATTTTCTAAATCCTTTTCTCTCTTTTATCTATTCCTTCCTCCTAACCCACCAACCTCATAATCTCTCATCACCAACTTTAGATAGAGATATAGATTCATAACACACAACAATAGAGAGAGTGAGATATAATCTCCCATTCTCTTATATATACTCTCCTCTTGTGTTTCATCCAAATCTCTCTTCGTCTGATGCGCTATTTTCTTCTTCCTCCTTTCACATCCCCAATTCGCGCGACGGCGCTCACACTCACTCTCTCAGTGCACAACTCTACCTCTCCCTTATTTTACACTCTCTACACACCTTGTTCTTAATAAGAGACCCCCAAATCTCTATCTCAACCTATCACCACCCATCATTTTTCTTTTTCACTCTTCATTCCCAACATCCTTAAAACATCACACCCTCTCATCTCACTCATATTCAGCATCTCATATAGAGATCTACCTCACGCGCACAAATTTACTACAAACACACTAGAAATAAATTAAAAATCCCCTATGTGTATAGAGAGTATATATAGATATATAGATACTACACATATATATATATATTTTCACACTCTCCACGCGCTCTCTCTCCCTCAGAGCTCAACTACTTTAGAACACGCACGAGTCACTCTATCCATCAAAATACGATGTATTATCAGCTCGCCACACCCACATTTTTATTTCTTCTTTCCCTCTCCTATCTACAACAAACTATCTAATGTATGTCTCACTAACTACATCATTCATGTGTGTTTTCTTCTCTTGTGTCTCCTGTCCACTCCCACACCCACCCCCTCTCCCTCTCAATCTCTCACATGTTCAACAAATCTCTCCAACTACTTTCCAAGAGACACACTCATCTCTCTCCTTGTCTCTACACTTCTTGTGTGTTGTACTCGCCTCATAGAGATGTGTTCCATTCCATGTGTCTCTCTTCCCTCACTCTCTCTCACGCTTATCTCATTTTACACGCTATCGAGTCCACATCATATAGAGTACCACCTTACCTCCCCCCCCTTCACCCAGCTCTTTTATGTAACTCCATCTCTACTCGAAGTATAGACATTAATCCCATATATCTATGTTCTACTCACCTCTATTTTCCCTATAGATATAGTACTCCCTCTTTAATAAGTGTGTAGTGTCTTTCGCGCTGCACACATCTACAATACCAATATCTCTCCCTCTATTACCCCCCCCTCCCCCCCCCCCTCCCCACCCCATGCGTTACAGAGATATAGTGGCTCGCACTCCTTCACTTTCCTAATCAATCTCCTTCTTCTCTTCAAATAATCATAGCATGTGAGAGCTCACGCCTATTTGTCTATTACATTTCAATACTTTATAATAATTATTTAGCTCTCACCTACTCAACTCCCCTTCTCTACCCCTTCCATATAGATAGAGAGAGAGACCCCTCCCTCCTTACTAACTCTACGCACGCTACCCTTTACAAATGAGAGATAGAGAGACATTGTAGGTAGCTCGCTCGCGCGCGTACCGCAACCGCACCCCCTCTGTCGCTCGCTTAATAGATAATCAGATCTTCCCCCCTACCCCTCACGCTCGACGCGCATATGAGATTCTACACATATCAGAGAATGTGTGTATAGAGAGAGAAAAATAATTACCATAACCATTCAACCCTCCCTAAAAATACCACCTCCCCCTCGCGCTCTCTGCACATAACACCCCTAAAAACCACCGCTACCTTTCTCCAGACTCGAGATAGAGATATATATGATACTGCTCTAATAGAGAGTGATACTAGAGATAGTCTCTCTCGCGCTCGCATATACTCATCCTCGATACCACTAGCGCTCGCTCCAACCTCTTACGTGTGTGTGTCTACTAGATAACACTCACCCACTCCCATATGTTTACCTTAATTGTTTATATAATATTCTAGTATATAGTGTCTAATAGTATTTATTTTAAGTCCCTCACCTCCACCTCTTTAGAGATACAACTCGTATACAGATGATCATTCTCTTTAGAAGTGTCATTAAGAAGAAATACGATCATGTCACTCATATAAATGGCTCCACTAAGTGTATCTGTCTCTTCACACTCCCTCCCACTCCAAGATATAATCTCTACTCATCACTCATCTCACCACCTTGTACGCGGGAACTTTGGCTTAGCACCCAGATGAGAGAGAGAGATATCCTGATAACTGTAGAGTTTCTAGCTATCTGCACGTCACTGACTCCCACGCTGAGAGAGTCAGCCCATATAGATCTTTCACATTGTGTGTGAGAGTAGTTAAAGAGAGATCGTATTTGGTTAAACATCAACGAATCCGGTCATGACTCTTTAGGAGGCAGCAGTATTACTTCATAGAGATATATATAGTGTGTGAGATAGTTGATGTGATAGAGAGTATGTGTGTGTGTGTGTTTGTTGGGTACCCAAAAGATGTCATGTAACCCCCACTTAGATCACACTGAAGGCCGTGTTTTAGAATAACAATAGAGATACCCTAGCCTGTCTAAATCCCATTGGAGTCAATCCGCAGGAGGTAGGAGAGAGAGTGGATATATAGACCTACTGTCTGGTAGAAAAAGAGGTAAGAAGGAGAAGAATTTTTAAGGTATATTAGAAAAACTATTTACAATTGTATCTATATCTCCTTAAAAAGTGTTGTCCAGTGCAGAAAAAGTCCAGAGATGGCATGTGTGACTAAGTAACTAGAGCACCAGCCTCTGAAGTTTAGACGAGCAAATTGCAGCAGAGGACTGGTTGGTAAGTAACTCCACCCCCACCCCCCTGTCCAGGTCCATTTAATTTTGCTCTGCTGGACAACCCTTTAAAGCTGGGGGTCGCGCAGCGCCTATTACCTGTTTAAGTGCATTCCGTGCAATTGTCTGAAAAGCTTGCTCCACGTTTATGGCCTCCTTAGCACTGGTTTCAAAGTAAGGGATGTTATTTTTGCTATGACACCACACTTGTGCCCGCTTTGTGGTGACCTGTGAAAAGGAAGGGAGAAAATTAGTTGGGGGTTAGCATGCTTTTTACATTACAATTTATCAAAATGTGGTTCTATATTAAAAGCATCTAAATACAGGGAAAACAGATTTTTGTTTTTATCACACCACACCCCTTTCCCTACACTTATTTCTGTTATCTATTGCCTTCAATAAAACCAAAAGATGTGGATACGAGGAGCAGATGAAAACTTTACACTTAGGCCAGGTTAAAACAATACCTGGCTATCCTTTTAAAAAACTTCCATCCCCTAGAAGGAGCCATTTAATGGATCTTCCAAGATTAAGAGTGTCTGCCCGTATACATTTAAACTGATCCCTTTAGGGTTCAATTTTTTTTTTTTTTTCGCTCCTACTTTTCAACTCAACAGAATACATTTAATTCTTACTTTTTTTTGTACAAAGCCAGTGTATGGCAACAAAACAGATATCCTGTTTGAAGTTAATAAAAAATAGCATGGTGGGGGAAATATATACATTTTTTAGTTTTATCTCAAACTAATGGGACAGTGTTAGAACAGAATTTGGCCTAAAGCTCCTCCAGTGCCATCTACAAGTAACCAGAATTTTAGTGTGAGATGCATTAGAACTGGTGCAAAAAAAGTAAAGCCTCAGCCCATAGCATTCCACCTCTATTTTCAGATGGCCGGAGTGGTTACAATTGGTTTTTGACTCATGGTCCAGGTAGGGAATTTGGAGCACATGCATTTTGTCAAAAATGTAAGTGCAAAACCTCCAGAAAGAAAGGAAAATAAACAAAAAAAAACCCTCAAGAACCGAAGTGAAAATCGCTTACTTGTCTGTTTTCAAGGTCTATCTTGTTTCCCAGGACAACAAATGGAAAGTTTTCAGGATCTCGAGGACTGGCCTGGATAAGGAATTCATCTCTCCAACTGTCCAGAGTTTTAAAAGTGTTAGGAGCCGTCACATCGAAGACCAAGACGCAGCAGTCGGCTCCTCGATAGAAGGCCACCCCGAGAGACTGGAAGCGCTCTTGTCCAGCCGTGTCCCATATCTACAAGAGAGGTAGTAACAGTATGAGCAGGATATCGTTTATCGGGTCTAGCTCTAGCCAGACATGAGGTCCAACCGCACCCCCTCCCCTCCTACTCATCAGCAGACTACATGGCTATCGGGCCTTTCACCAAGTCCATTTGGGATCAGCAGGAATCTGTCTATTCCAAAGTCCAGACCCCCTTTGAAGGTACAGTTTCTTGTGAGGAAAACCAGGTGGCTAGCTTTAAACGTGTAGGCAACAAAACAGTCTCACCAAATACATTGCTGCTCCAATTTTGCTTAATTTCAGAGTTAGGCTGTGTCTACAGAGCATCAGACAAAAGCCTCCGAAAGTCAGTTTTTTTTTATCCGATGCACGACTGTTAATTGTATGGGAAAAAGACGGAAAAACTCATAACTCCAGCGTATCATACTACATGTTGTATAACATGCTGGCACCAGAAACAAGCAGAGAAACCACCCGTGTATACTACAGATCTTTTTTTCTATTAAAGTCTATGGGCTGCGTGAACGATTGTATTTTCAGCAGGATTCTAAAACCGCTGAAAATACCATCGTTTTTCTATGCCGAGTAGACATAGCCTTAGAGCAGTTCGTCTCCTGAATGTTTACAGAGGTTTTCCTAGATTACCACTTCTCCTGCAAAGGAAGTAGGAGCTAAAAGTAGTGACGGGGGTGGCAGATTGTGTGAAGACAGATGGCAAATCCCCGATAAAGGCAATGCTCCCAAGGAAAATATATGCAAATTCTTTCTGCTAGAAGAAAACGATAGTGCCACCTATAAGAAGCTTCCCTGTAGGAAAAGATTCAACCCATTAAACATGTTAAACCATGGACTATGGGTATGGTCAAGAGATGCATTTGCAATTGGCATAATTCGGCGCACAATTGATTCAAAATATGCCCCGAAAATACAGTAAAATGTAAAAGTACAGCACTCAATGAGTGCTGAGGAAAACCACTGTCGTTTAGACAACTGATTTTACGATCATATTTCTCAGCACATGATGTACTTCAGGCGCTTACGCACCAAGAAATACAAAAAAGTATACAATGCAGAAGGCTGCCTCGTATTGAAAGTAAGCACCTGCTAGCACGTACGTTCAATAGCACTACTGAAGGCTTGTTGCGGCGCACACAGATACACACCGCGCTGTCTGAACATACCCCAAGGGCACCTTTAGTAGGTGGCACTATTGATACAGCACTCTCGCTGTTGGATTAAGCCGTATGAACCTACCCCAACAGTACCCAGAACTGCCCTAAGATCACTGGGCAATATCTCGGTAAAACAAAACTGCCGATCAAAGCATAAAGAGACGGCCACAGATATCCTCCGCTCAGTCGCCACCATGCCACTCGTTTCTATAGGAACAGTTTCCATAGAGACAAAGTACAATACTAGATTACAGAAACCACACAGAAGTCAATCTGAGCCAAGAGTATGTAAAGGACAACTGCTGCAAGATGGGCCGGGAAGACTGGAAATTAACCTCGTCATGACAAACGTACTCTAGCAATCTTGCATACTGTTCCCTCCATTGAAGTGTATGGAAACACTGCTGTATTAATCCAAGTTAACTCAGAATACATCACATGAAAACTAAGAATAGCAAGATCCACAACCATACCTATAGGTTATAGTGTGGAGGGGCGCTTTAAGATGAACATAGCCTTAGGCAAAAATGATTCACCGATATTATGCCTGGTGCCAAACCTGAAGCCTAATACTATGGTGCTAGAAATGCTAGGCTCCTACTGACAGAACCAGGCATTGGTTTGCAGCGTCCATAAGTTAAGAGTATGGGCAAGCTCCCCAACACCTTGATGCCCACAGGGGTTCTTTCAAAAGGTACTCGTGGTAAATTGTCATAACAAATGTCTGTGCATGCATGCAGCCACCCTAGGAAAAGCCTAGTGGAGCCTATAGGAGATGAAATATGGCACTTTCCTAGTACCATCAGTCTGGGGCACAGGAGACTCCCCCCACCAATCCAAACTTGCAGCAATAGATCTTCGGAAGATAGAATATCAATTCTTTCCTGATCCCAAAATGTGCATACCTGCATTGTAACCAATCGGTCGTCCACCATCACCTCCTTGGTCAGAAAGTCAGCTCCTATTGTGGCTTTGTACTGATTGCTGAATTTCTTATTCACATACTGGTTCATGAGTGATGTCTTCCCAACCCTAAAAATATTATACACAAGTTAGTATAGATATCATTGGCTAGAACTAATCCGATACTCTGTGGTTACCACTGTTGGCTTTATCACAGTAAGGCTTTCCGACAGATGTTGATCCAGAAGAAACGCAAACTAAATAAGCTGGATTTTAACCCACAACAACCTATGGTCATGAAAGGTACTGTTTTATGGGGTGGACATGGACCCATTTATCCAATCCCAGACTGTTACCTTAAAGGGGTGTTCCGGGAACGATCAATGTTCGCTCGCTTGTCTGTCGGGGAATGAGTAAAAATAGAAGATTCATGCTTCTCCCGGATGCTCCCGTTCACACCCGGTCCATTCATCCTGGCTGTAGCACTGAACGGTCTTATTCACGTGACAGCTGCAGCCAATTACAGGTCGCAGAGGTAATGAGCAGGTGACGCTGTGATGGGCTGCACCTGTCACATGAACGCTCACTGCTTACACCCTGGATGGACGGGACCGGCAGTCGGGAGTGAACGGGAGGCAAGAGTCTTTACTTCTATTTTTACTCATACCCCAACAGACATGCGAGCATTGATCGGTCCCGGAACACCCCTTTAAAGGATGCCATTATATGAAACATTTCTGTGATGCATCAAAAACACACCAGAAAACACATTATGTCATTTTTTTTAAAACGCTGTACAAAAATGCTACATGTGATTGCACCCTAGAGGTTCATTCACATAGTGGCTCATCCAAGTTTCTGCTGCAGATTTAGCCACAAACTGGCCCCATTCAATAGCTGGAGACCCGATGTGCCATCTTTCTCTCCTCCTATGCTGATCTTAAACCTGCGCCATACAAACCATGGAACGGTTTTCCATAAAAAAAAAAATAAATAATAGAGACATGTATGCTCATGTCCGAATATTTCTGAAATCCATGTTGTGGCTAAGCCATAGTAACCATAGGAGGCTTATCTCCAATTACTGTGGTGCCCCTGTGCTTAAAGCCACAGTAAGAAGAGGTACAGGACAGCACTTAGCGATAATCTATGTGGTTACTGCAGCTTGGATGCGGCATGCAAGGGCATCCTCAGTCATCCGGCTCATCAACTTGCATTGAATTTAAATGGCACAGCTCACGTCACCACCAGGTCTTTAGCCTAAGGTCTTTAGCTTTCGGTGCGTTTTTGATGCCTTTTTTCAATGCGTTTTTTGTGCAGGGAGGCACAGCAATTAATGCTGTACATTGCTGCACAAAAATAGCTGTAAATTCGCGGTAATTACCGCGATTTTTGCTGCAATTTTTGTGCAGCACTGTACAGCATTAATTGCTGTGCCTCCCTGCACAAAAAACGCATTGAAAAAAGGCATCAAAAACGCACCGTGTGAAAGCACCCTAAATCAGATCCCAGAGCAGAAAGTGGAAATATTAATACTTTCATAAACCAGTTTTTTTATGCAGACACCAGGAATGAAATCTATGCAGGAGAGAGGGGGGCGCACTACAAGGGTGAGGTAAATTCTGTCTTTTAAAACCCCTTCTAGTTTTAAAGTTAGAAACACTAAACAGGTCCTGTTGTATAAGTGGCCGTGGCTACAGTGAGAGGTACTGAGGTGCCACCGACGCCATAGCTGCGTAATTAGAATCAAAGGCTCACACACAGTTTTAAGCAACTCCGTGCACGTCAGAACAAAGGTCATAAAATAGTTAAAATTGGGAATTACTACAAAATGTCTGTATGTAACTCTAGCCTTACACTGCCATAAGACTCCCGCCTCAACACTGACGGATTGAAGAAATGAAATCATTTGTCATTTCTCAACCCAAAATTAGATAAAATATACAAATATAAAACATTTAAAATACATATTTTAGCATTGGTTTGTAAAGATTTCTGAAACTTTGCAGCTTGTGAATTGTGGACTCCTGTGGTGACAGTACTGCGAGTGGACAAATGGCACCACTGCAAATAACTATGGACCATGTGCCACTGACGTGAGAGGTGAGCGCCAACTACGAAGGTGTGTGAGTGAACACTATAGGGGGCCAGCTCACTGCTAAAATGAGGGGGCTACCAGATGTGTCAGAGTCCAGCGAACTCTACTGCGTTTGGGGCTGTGAAGCAGGCGGATGGTCACTGCACCTCTGCTCATGAAGGTGCATCAGCATAAAAGCCTTTAATTTTAATGGCAACTTCAGAGCTGGATATGGGGCTTCAAACGAATGGATGTTGGTGCGTCAGGTGAACAGAGCAAAAACCCTGCAACTATTGCTGGAAGAACAGAAGCTGGTGGTGGCAGTCTGTGGAAGGTTTGTGGCTTCTCTGGGCCACTCATCTGTGTAGAAGGCACTCACAGCCAATTTGGGTGACCAACATTGAAGATTATGTACAACCATACATGTTGTATGGTTGTACATGAGATGAAATCTTCCAGCAAGACCATGTAACATGTCACATGTCTGGAAATGTCTGCAGTGGTTGAGAGAGAATGACCAAGACTTCCCTACTTTTGCCCGCTAATTTGGAGATGTACTTAAACCCAACTGCGCATCCGGGAGACCAACTCGATCATTGTGTTCGCGCTGTAGATACTCTATGAAAGGGGCTGTCTCACTACATTGCGTCATCTTACCTCAGTCCTGTTTTCATCTTGAATTCAGGGGCGTGTTTACTGGCTTCTACTAGGCTGCAGTAGAAGCCAGGTTTGTAGCTATAGCAACTGGTTCTGGCAGCCTATCAGGAGAGACTGAACAGGTCTGTAGCTATAGCGACCTGAGGAGCTGATGCAGCCCATACAAGAGGGGATATCTCAGAATGGGTAGTATACCGTTAATGAACACATATTGCAAAGTGACTTGTTTTTGCAAGATCTTTAACATAAAAAGCAATTGTAGTAGTGAGACAACCCCTTTAAGCAACCTCTAGCAGCAGTGGAATGCATAGGATAGAAAATGCTGCACGTGGAACTCCCACAGAACAGAATGGAGAGTCGTGCTGAAGCCCAACTGGCTCTTCATTCTGACCCAACAGTGTGTGTGTGTGTGTGTGTGTGAGTGTGTGAGTGTGTTGGGTCAGAATGAAGAGCCAGTTGGGCTTCAGCACGACTCTCCATTCTGTTCTGTGGGAGTTCCACGTGCAGCATTTTCTATCCTATGCATTCCACTGCTGCTAGTGTTTTTTTTTGTTTTTGTTTTTTTTTTTTTATCAAAAACCAAATGCTAAGAAAAATATATTAAAAGCAAAATATACAACATTAAAACTGGCAGGGGCAACACTGTCTAGAGTACAAACATATCAATAAGAACAGACCAAACATCTGCCAGTCCACTCACCCAGAATCTCCCAGGATAATGACCTTCAGAAGCACTTACTTCCTAGACGTCATCTTTCAAAGTAAGAACTGTATGGGAAGGAGAGATAGAAAGGCAATTACTTAAGATTTCTGAATTGGGAGTAATAAAGGATGAGACTCGGCATTCTGTAGTACACACCGCCATTTAGTGGTGTTTTGCTTTGGGAGAGGCTTGGATTACAAATCAGTGACAAAGCCAATCCATGTCCAAGGTCTGTCCACCACTAGGAATCTCAGACAGGCACTGCCCATCCGTCTATCCCCGAGGATGGATTGCCGCTCTAAATATGCTGCGCCACATTGTGAAAAGCTGGTTTTCAAGGACTGGGAGCATAAATAAAGCGAGGACTTAAACATTTCTGTTACCCACACACACGAGAAGAGTGCGTGGACCTTGCGGGGGAACAGTGACTTGTCCTCATGTGTTGATAGTGAGGACTAGGTTGTATCTGACACTGCAGTGCCATGGGGGTGAGGAAGGGATAACAGCCATTACCCAAACTAGTGGGTCCATCATAAGAAATGGGTCACAGCAGCACAAAGTATTTTAAGAAGGAGAGTTCTGGTCCTGTAGGAAAGGTAAACTCCTGCTCTGGTAATGTTAGGAGGGACAAAGCTACACAATGGAAAAGGTAATAGACAAGTGTACAATAAATACAAAGTGGAAGAAGCATGTTCAGCAGCAGCACAGAGTATTAAAGAGCAGTGTTCTGATGTAGGGCAGGGGTGTCAAACTCATTTTCATCGTGACCTACAACAGCATTGTGGTTGCCCCCCAAGGGTAATTGGAGAGTGGGTAGGTGCCTTGCTACGACTGTCGGAGCTATGCAACCACATGCGAGTTGCACACCAACCGTGTCTACGCTCTCAGGAGCCACATACCAGTGTGGTGGGCCAGGTTCGGCCTCCGGACCTTGAGTTTGACACCTGTGGTGTAGGGAGTTGTGCAAAAACCTCGCAGACTAATGCAATAGGTAATAAGAGGTGATGTCATACTGATATTAATCATGTAAAAACTGTAAACAGCTTGTGCTGCTTTGTACATATCTACTAACAGAAACCAAGGCAGGAGGAACATACAGTCCCAGCGACTTCATGGCTTGTAGCCACCTCTGCTGGGAGATCTGAAGCTGGATGCAGTCAGATCGCCGACCTCTAAATGCAAAGCGATCGGATCGCCTCCCCTCCCCCCATCATGATCACATCTCCAGAAACACTCACCCCCATGGTAGGAAATCACTGTAGCTCAGTGATACAACCGAAAATACTCGAGGACTGCAGAACCCAAGCAGATGAATGTAGGAGGTGTGGGTGGTGGTGAGGGGGGGGGGGGGGGGTTGCACTGGGGACATATACATTCAATCTGCAAGACGAGATTTATGGCTCCAATTCTTAGGGTGCGTTTTCTTTGCTGGAATGCACAGAATGTATTACTTTGCATTTCTGGGGGGTGGGGGGGGGGGGGGGCACCACCACCACACTGTGTGAAAGCATCTTTGGTTTTGTAGCTCATTTCCCCATCACAGCCCGGCTGCCAGTCCCTGCTTACACCAAACACACGGCCCACTCCTCCTTCACATACACAATCCCAGTTCATGGGAAGGGAATGAAGAGACAGCCAAGAAATAATTACGAAGGTTCAAAGCTCTCAGGCTCTTGAATGCAAGATGCTCTTATCCGTCACACCTGCATTAGAGGAATGTCAGGCCCCGGCACCATACAGACCAAAGGCAGCAACAAAACACTTATGGAAGCAGCCAGCTGTGGTGAGAATGGGCACAGCAGGTGCACGGACAGGTGGAAGGTGGATCCAGCACACTGGTAAAATAAAAAAATAATCTAAATTTACTCCAAAATCCCATAAAAAACGGTTCATGCTATAAAAGCACTTCCTAGGCAAGCAGCGTTCATGTGCTACATGCTTCAAGCTGCATGGAAGATAGGGCTCATAGGCGGAGGTGGGTGCATGTACCAGGCAGGCACCTGAGAGAGAACCATGGGGGCGAAAAAAAAGGTTAAAGGGTTCACAAAAACCAGTATAGAGTCTCGAGTTCTTCCTTCTGCCCCAGTGGTCTCCACTTTTGGTCCTCACTGATAGCAACAAACAGAGAAAAGAACTGAATGACGACTGCTGACCCATTATCAGGGCTGTGGAGTTGGCAAGCCAAAGCCCGACTCCTCAATTTCCCAAACCTCCGACTCCCTCATACACGGCGCATGTTTAAGTGATAACTTTACTGTAGTAAAATGGTAACATCAGGCTGTTTATCACCTTATGATACAATAATCAAGCTATATAGGTAGAACAGACACTGACAAGCAAAAGGGTAACAATGTTTTGATCTTTTGAACACTTGTGGTAGAGTTGAAGAAAAAGCTGTATTTGTATCCAAGTCCAGTCTGCACCAACAGTGGGAATGTGTAGAAGAGACCTGGGATCAGATTTGGTCAAGATGTGCTTGAATCTGATCCAGAGCCCAGAAGGATTCAGGCAGTATTGAAAACCAAAAGGTGGATTTACCAAATACTAACAAAATAAAAATTTAGATTTTTACAAGCAAAACCGTAACAATGCAGTTACAGGAAAGAATCTGCAGAACTAAGCAGATGCTAAATACTTGCAAGTCACTTTTATGTATAAGATCGGTAAGAGGACTATATAAAATTACAGTAGCATCATGTACAAAGCTGTAGTGGATGGTGAGATATGGAGCCTGAAAGTCACAAGTTCAAAACATAATTACCATTTTGCTTGTCAGTGTAAAATATATTTATTGGATGTGACTTTCGATCACAAAAAAATTGTAAATATGCAAAACACTGCAGGAACATTTGTGGAGTCTCTGAATTTGTTCTGAGAAATAGTATCGCCTCCATCAGATCCTGCATACATGACCTCACATCTGATCTCATTATTTCCAGGCTAGAGAACGGCCTCTCTACACTAACTTGGGTTGGGGCAAAGCGGTGACCACAGGGGCAACATCTCTAACAATGTCAGGGTATAAAGGAATTGCCTCAGCCACAGTCAGTTTTGATGAATGGTTGAACTCTTCTACTTCTTTGAAAACAGGTGAAAAATATTGCTGAAATCCGTTTGCCCTGGGAGCGGAATCTTTTCCCCTGGGGCAGCGCTTTGCCTACTCCATGTCATCAATTACCCTCCTCATGTGATAAGGCGAAGATATGGGAGCAGTAGCACTGGCCGGACCCAATTCCTCTTGCTCTTTGCATCCAACTAACTGGACCAACTTATTATATATTTTGGGAGTCGGTCCATTTTATTACGACTCCTGCAAAATAGGCACCAACTCCACAACCCTTCCCGTTATATCGTTAATCAGTGCAGAGTATGGACAGTAAATCTCCAAAGTAAAAAGGACCCGTAGGCCGATGTGCAGCACGTGTTGCCAAAATCACAGCTGCCAATAGCCAAGTTACAAGTTTGCGGTGGTAACCAATTTCACCAGCAAACCCATGGGGTATTGGCAGTGGCTGCAGCGTGGGATCACGGCTGAAACATATAGACACAAAAAAAACAAACACCTACATGCGGCCAAAGCCTGTACAAGTTTGCTGGCAATGCTGCCATTTCATTGGCAAACTCAGCCAGCCATTGGCTGCCACCTGTGTGCATGGGTCTGTCCACGCACTGCAGATCCTGTCAATCCTGCCTTACTCCTGGATATTAAGTTTCCCTAAACTTCAAAAACAATCAAGAAAACTTTTCAGGCATCTACTAAAAATATACAACTTCTGGAATATGCGCCTTATTCCTGGAAATGGTGCCCAGACACGAGGTGCTGGACAATACAAGAATGGCTAGACAAGTTATAAGCCAGAAGATGGCGTCCTGGAGTAGATGTTACACAGTTTACAAGGGCTGCATGTGCCAATTTTAGCCTTAAACAGGAAACACAAGGGAAAAATAATGAATGGCTCAACCGTTGCATAAATGAGGTAACTGTAGTTGCACCATTATTTTGTGCCATCCATACTTCATGACATTGATAGCACCACTTTCTATAAGTGTCCTCATACAGGTCTGAGTTGGTCAGCACTGCACCAGCACCAAGCCAATGAGGGACAGGAGTACTCCTTTAAGCACCACTTGTACCTCTATTTCATTCATTAGCTTTAAACTTGTAGGCAAAGGTAATTAAAGATGATCAAATACATTGCAGTTCTTATTTTGCCTTCTGTCGGCATAAGAGCAGTTCACATCTCCTGCTTGGGTACCCCGCAGTGTATACTCATGCTTGTGTACGCTCTGCTCTAAAGCCCCAGCTGGGTAGACAAGGTCACATTCTGCTGTGTCTTACCAGCACAACAAGAGCTGATAAAGCAGCATACACCACTTGACAGGTTTCCTTTAAAGGGGTTCTCATCTCAAAGTTTCATAGGATGCATGAATGAAATAATGCTGCTTTGCTCTGTCACTTCCTGGTCAAGCTGTCTGTAATTAGCATATGAGCTCCTTGTAGTCAGACTTCTGTTTATCAGTCTAGATTAGCCGAATTACCTTCTCTGAGGTCTGGAGAAGCTTCTGAGCTCATGTAAATAGTAATTACTATCGTTTGTCTGAAAGATCAGATAACACACAAGCTCTCACACTGCCGCCATGACCTGTGTGATGACGTCACTCCCTGCTATCAGATAGAACAAACAGCAGGGAAGAAGGAGTACACAGGTCAGTCACTTGGGAAACCAGACAGAGCTCAGAAGGTGATAAAATCACTTATAGCTCCCTTAAAAAAAAATAAAAAAAAAAATAAATAAAT
Source organism: Phyllomedusa bahiana (assembly GCA_025379985.1). NCBI lineage: Eukaryota > Metazoa > Chordata > Amphibia > Anura > Hylidae > Phyllomedusa > Phyllomedusa bahiana. Next base: position 373,183 of record JAODAL010000120.1, on the reverse strand, counting down.
ATGAACGCAATATAGTTGGAAAACATCTTCATTTAGTGTTCAACATTTTGAAAGCTATTCTTTGTAGGGAGACAACCCCTTTAAGGCTGTCTACATAGCTAAAACACCATCGGAAATCAGAGTATTTTAACTTGCCGCAATGCAGTTTTCACACAAAAAAAAAACAAAAAAAAAAAACACACGGTTGGAGGGCTATGGGAATCCAACAGAAGATAGAACATGTTCTATCTTCTGTTGGATGGCCGACGGATTCAGAATAAAACCCATGCTGTGTAGACTACAGCGCGAATTTTATATTGAGGTCTGCACACTGGGCGGATTCTTAATACTGAATGCGCCATAAATCCAATGAAAAACTCGTGCTGTGTAGATGTAGCCTAAAGTAGGATTCCCATCTCAACAATGAGGTTGCAACCCCTCCCCCCCGATCGATCACAAGTGCTTTCTTCACCCGATGTTTCGACCTCTTCACTGTGTACTATTCATTGCCTATGCTACGGACTACCGAAAGAAGCAGTGACCACACTTACGCTGTGATTCTAACATTACCTATGGCCATGCAGTGGGGGGCTAGCACGTCTGCTCTCCGCCATGACCATCCAGAGAACGTCCACACAGCACATGTAAAACGGTCAGATTCGGTTTAAGAATCCGGCCGGTAGCTTATCGTCTTTCAACGGTTTTGGGGGGACAGTTCTGTCCACCGTTTGTGGATTCGCCCGTCCCTCATTGAAGCACACACTTCCCATGGGCAGAAAGTTGTGCATGCTCTAAGTTTTTCGGAACTCCGGCGGCTGAAAATCCAGTGTAGACTACTGAACGGATTTTCTTTTAAAGTCTATGAGGATGGTTTCTAGTTTCGGTTTTCAGGTCATACAACAAATCTATAGCAGCCAAATCGTACAGAGCAGGGAGAAGAATGGATGCTACAACCCATCATCAACAATATGGCTGTAGAAGCCTCGAACGCGAGTGATCCAGTGTTTGAGGTAGCAGCATGGTTGCATGGCATAAATGCTTTATAAATTCTGATAGTAAACGGACTAAGGCCAGATTCACAGCTGCCTGAGGTTCTCTTTGGAGCCTTCATCCAAATGGATTTTAACAGGCTCCATCTGGTTTCTATCATGGTGTCCATTTTAACCACGGCTGTGTAGTTGGCAAGCCAAAGCTGCGACTCCGACTCCTCAGTTTCCCAAACCTCCGACTCCTGACTCCCTCATACACGGCATATGTTTAAGTGATAACTTTACTGTAGTAAAATGGTAACATCAGGCTGTTTATCACCTTATGATACAATAATCAAGCTATTCAGGTAGAACATTCACTGACAAGCGAAAGGGTAACAATGTTTTGAACTTTTGATTTTCAGGCTCCATATCAGCATACACTACAGCTTTGTACATGAGGCTGCCATCATTTTATGGACAGTCATCTTACCTATCTTATACATAAATTTGACTTGCAAGTGTTTAGCAACTGCTTAGTTCTGCAGATTCTTATCATGTAACTGCATTGTTACCGTTTTGCTCCTAAAAAAAAAAAATGTACATTTTTATTATTTTGTTAGTATTTGGTAAATCCACCTTCGGCTTACAGCACTGCCTGAATCCTTCTGAGCTCTGGATCAGATTCAAGCATATCTTGACCAAAATCTGATCCCAGGTCTCTTCTACACAGTCCCAATGTTGGTGCAGACTGGACTTGGGTACAAATACAGCTTTGTTTTCAGTTCTACCCAGAACTGTTCGATTGGGTTGAGGTCTGGGGACTATGGAGGCCAATCCAGCAACTCTACTTCATTGTCATTGAACCATTACTTCTCCACCCTTGACATCTGTTTCAGATCATTGTCCTGCTGGAACACTGTCGTCCTTTTCATACCCGTAGTACTCGAGTGTAGGAAGTTACTCATCTTACATATAGCTCAGCATTGAGATCAACAATGATCCTGGTTAAGTGTCCAACATCTTTGGCTGTGAAACATCCCCATATCCTCAGGCTTCTTCCACTGAACTTGACAAGTTCTTCAATTTCTCGCTTCATTCGTCCTTTTGCCCCGATTCTTCCCATTCCCCCCCCATCAGAGCCCGGTCTACTGACTTCCATCTCTTCGCTCCAAATCATCCGTTTTCAATCTTACATTTTTCACACTTTTGTAAACTTGAGCCATCGCTTCTTATGACGAGACTGAAGTTGCGGCTTCTTCCCCTTTTTTTGGGCCATCATTCCAGACCTGTGTAATACGCCCGGTGCTTGCATGGACATCTGTGATCTCACTATTAAGAAGCCTATGAGCCGCCTCCACTGCCGCGTCTTAGCGTCAGAACTGAGACCTTGTGATGAGTGACTTGTTGACTGATATTTTGCCTGGACGTCACCTCTTGGTTTTGGAATGGACGGACTTCATTTCATATTCTTTCAGCTGTCATGGCCTCAAATGATGCAGTTTGGCAATTTTCTTGGCTGAGAGGTCGATGAACTGGATGATGCTGTGTCTCTATTCTTGGGAAATCTTCATGGCTGCTCGAACTAGTGACCTTTCAGTTGTGAATCAGTCTAATAACACACTGAGCTATTAGGGAATGTGAGAACAGGTTGTAATTTGTAGTAACAAGAAGAAAAGATTGTTCCACCACCAGGAGAAAAACAGTAACAATACAGTTACATAACAAGAATCTGCAGAACTAAGCAGATGCTAAATAGTTGAAGGTTAAAGTTATGTATGAGATAGCCAAGATGATGGTCTATAAAATGATGGGAGCCTCACGGTCACAGTTGTAGTGGATGGTGAGATATGGAGCCTGAAAGTCACAAGTTCAAGACATTGTTACCATTTTGCTCGTCAGTGTAAAATATATTTGATACGACTTTAGAAAAAAAAAATGGTAAATATGTAAAACGCTACAGGAAGTGGGGGGGGGGGGGGGGAGGAAGACAGTTTTCAACAAGAATGTCATGAACAACATTTGTGGAGTCTCTGAATTTGTTCTGAGAAATAGTATCGCCACATCAGATCCTGCATAGATGGCCTCACATCTGATCTCATTATTTCCAGGCTAGAGAACGGCCTCTCTACACTAACTTGGGCTGAGGGCAAAGCGGTGACCACAGAGGCAACATCTCTAACAATGTCGGGGTATAAAGGAATTGCCTCAGCCACAGTCAGTTTTGATGAATGGTTGATCTTCTACTTCTTTTAAAGCAGGTTGAAAAATTTTGCTGAAATCTGTTTGCTATGGAAGCGGAATCTTTTCCCCTGGGGAAGCGCTTTGCCTGCTCCATGTCATCAATTACACTCCTCGTGATGAGGCTGGAGATATGGGAGCAGTAGCACTGGCCGGACCCAATTCCTCTTGGAACTGCATCGAACTAACTGGACCAACATATTATATATTTTGGGAGTTTTATAACGACTCCAACTCCTGCAAAATGGACACCGACTCCGCAGTCCTGATTTTAACAGGGGGGGGGGGGGGGGGTGGACTGCATGCTGTGCTATCACGCCCCCCCCCCCCCCCCCACCCGTTATTGATAGAATGGCAACAGAGGCTTCAACCAAAATCTGACACAGATGTTACCCAGGACTAATACAGAGATCTGTAACCTGTAGACCTCCTGCCATTGGGTAATGCCTAGAATGCCCCGACAGCTGCCTTTAACAATATTAGAGCTCGTCTTCTAGTGCTGCACTTTTATAAGCTGATGACGTTAGCGTTAAGTGCCCGTTAAGAAATATTATGCAACCCAGTAACTCGCAGCTCCATTCCAGCCTTGAAATAGGCCTCTCCAACAGTTCTTGGAAGTAGTATTAGGAGACTTTAGTATTGGGCAAGAGTTTCTAAGTAAACAAGAATACTTCTAATGAACTTGTGACAAGGACCAACCTTTTACTGTAGAACTCGTTGTATAAGGTGGGTATTCTCACCATAGACATGGATAGCATATCGATCAGACCTCTGGTACCCGCACTGATCGAGAATGAGCCCCGAAACCTCGCCTGAGAAGTGGTCAGAACTGTCCTGTCTCAGCTGTACTAGGAACTCCCAATGATATGAATGGGAGAGTCTTGAACACCTCTCCAAGGTTTTGGAGCTCGTTCTTGATATAGGTGCAGGACCCAGAGGTGGGACCTGACACTGATGGCATATCCAACCGACATACCATTAGTGTCTACATTAAGATAATCCCTTTAAGGGGAGAGTCAACTACTTCCTGAAATACTTTATTTCAATTCACGATTTCAAGTTCTCTATTTGCCATCAGGAAACAGAAAAACAGTTTGTGCTTAAAAGGTGTAGTCCCGTTTCTATGGTAGTCCGAGTATAGCCGGGTGTGGGCTTGACTATACCTCGGAACGTCCATAAAATTTAATGAGGAGGCCAGCGAACTGGAAGTTAAAGCTTGGGCGGAAATGGGTCTCCCATATGGACAATGACCCAAAGCTACTGCCAAACTGGTTACAAAGTGGCTTAAGGATAAACAAGTCAATGTTTTGGAGTGGTCATCACAAAGCCCTGATCTCCATCCTATTGGAAATTTATGGGCAAAGCTGAAAAGGCAGGAGTGAACAAGAAGACCTACAAACGCGGCTCAGTTACACCAGTTCTGTCAGGAGGAATGGACCAAAATTCCTACCAACTATTGTGAGAAGCTTGTGGAAGGATATCCAAAATGTTTGACCCAAGTCATATGGATTAAGGGCAATGCTACCAAATACTAATGATATGGATGGAAACTTTTCACTTTGCAGAAAGTCATAAAATGCCTTAAATGCTCTTATTCTGGAATTTGGCAAATATAAATAATTTTGGTTCCTAATTGACCTAAAACAGGTAAGGTTTATTCTGATTTCATGTCAGAGAGTGAGAAAAACATGCATATGTGTCTTTTTATATAGTGGGTGTATCTCAACACATACACACTATATAAAAAGGTATTTAATATGATCAGGAGTATAATATTAAATAAAACTTCACTGAAAATCGTGCCACACTAGTGGATGAGATTTTGAAGCTCTCCATTGACTCGTATGGGGATTTTCATCATTGAAAAACACAGACTTGACATGACACCTTTTTAAGCACCCAAAACAGCGGCCAAAGAAGCACGGAAAAACCACGTCAAAACGGCACAGTGGGAGCTACAACACGGTTTTCCATATGAAACAATGAAAATTAACTGGGGACGTTTTGGGACGCCAAAGACGCGCCACATCAGCCACGTTAACCTACCCTTGGGGAAGGTTCACAGTATAGCTTCAGCGGCACTCAGCACCAAAAATAAAATAAATAATTTGTTTCCTCGTTCAAAATTTTAGGAAGCGACCCGGACTGCCCAAGGCACTTTTTTTTTTTTTTTTTTTTAATAATACTTGTGTGAATCCAGCATTGTCTGAACAAAACGCTGATTTAACATAGGGCATCCAGTTAGATCACTTTACACTCGCCCCCAGAAGCAGCATCCAAACTCATCGTGTGAACTCCCACTAAGGTTATATCTACACCGCACTGGATTCTCGGCAGACTTTCAGCAGATTCAGTATTTTGAATCCGCTGAAAATCCAACTGTATCCAGCGCTGTGTAGACTTCAATATAAAATCCGTGCTGTAGTCTACACAACACAGGTCTTCTAGTGAAGCCACCGGCTGTCCGGTGGAAGATAAAACATGTTCTATCTTCTGGTGGATTCCTGTGCAGCCCAGGTACTAGGCTGCCGGTGGTTTTTTTTTTTTTGCACAAACACGATGTGGCGAAGTTAAAATACCGTCTGATTTCCAACGGTATTTTAACTTTGCTGTGGAGACATAGCTTAAGAATAAGGTAAATTCATACATTACAATATTCCACGTGGAAAATCCATCACATAAGAAATCCATGCATATTTCGCCATCAGATTTTATATTGTGTGCGGGAGATTTCACCATGAATCGCGTGTTAACCCAATTCAATGGGAGTGACCATCATCCTGTTTGCCAGTGTGGAAATCAAGCAGAATAAGTCTAGGTCTACAAAGCACTGGATTTTGGTCAGTTTTTCAGAGGATTCCATTTTTTTTTTTTTTAAATCGGCCAAAAAAATCCGACCATACCCAGCGCTGTGTAGCCAAAACCTAAAACCGTCTGGCGGAATATAGAACATACGGTATACTCCACCGGACCGCCGTCCGATTCCCGTAGCTCCAATGTACTGGGCCGCTGGGAATCCGAAAGTGTTATTTTTGCGCAAAAACCTGGCGGTTCAGTGATGTGAAAAGGACGCTGGATTTTGGACGCCATTTTCACATTGCCGTGTAGACCTAGCCCAAGGCTTAGGTTACATCTGCGTCAAAGGTTCCCTTTGGAACCTGCAATGCAGAGGTGGAACCGGGCAGCAACGGCACCTGATGAAGTCCACTGACTACAATGGGTTCTGCTGGGTTTCCGTCACAGTTCCATACAGAAGTGTGAACGAGGCCTCTCTGATATGGAGTGTAAAATTTAACTTGGAAACTGCCACACCATATAAGCTACAAGAGATTCCCATGCAGTGTAATGGGATAACGTATTGTGCTGAAGGCTCCCAGACAGTGTGGAAAGCAATACAATGCCAAAGTAAAAATTCAGTGTGAACGAACCCCAAGACTACTGTATATATATATATATATATATATATATATATATATATATATATATATATATATATATAATAAAAAATGTGCTGTGGGTCCATAGCATAAATCAGAGGTGAAACTGGATTTAGGAGGTGGATTTTGATGGGATTGTGCCAATTTATTGGCCGATTAGTCCCATTCATTAGAGCTAATCCACATCCCATCTACCCAACAATGTTTTAGATGCTGTATCAATAAACAAGATGTCACTTGTAACGGCACAAATGTCCTATCCCCATGAACATGTAATAAGATGCCGATTCCGTGTTCTACTCCACCAAGCATAGCCTAAATATGTCCCGTTCACCAACAGCAAAAAAACTGAACCGGCTATACTGAAAGTGCCCAAACTACCTTCCCGACTGAGGGGACCAGAGGTGACACCAAGGCCAGGCAATCAATTCCTCTAGAGTGAGTGGCTGCAGGTGCAAGAAGCTGTGCATGACGTACAGTCACCTGTTCATCCCGACAAGACGATGATGGAGGAATGTGAAGACTCCGGCTTATGTCCTGCCCGACTGAGTCACTTGGCTCATCCTCCACAGCACGTGCTGCTGACTCACTAGACAGGATGATCGAAATAAGGGGTAAAAAGTGAACTTTACTCCGTTCCCAAGTTCTTGTGCAAAGAGCAGAATATACGAGATGAAGACCAAGAATACGACAGTGAGAGATCTAAGCCATGTCTACACAGCACAGGCGCCGTAAAATCCAACCGTTACCACAATAGAAAATCCGAGCTGTAGTCTATGGGAATGTTCACACAGCGCGTTTTCGTCCCTGTTCCATATGCTTTTGAGCTGCGTTTGGATCCGTCTGTCGAACCCCAAACACGCAGCTAACAAATAGCAATGTGATTTTACATTGTTTTTAATGAGAGACACGCATCGGTGTTCACACGAGCCATCTCACTGCGTCTTTCAGATCGGTCCCAAAAACGGAGGTCAATTCTTGGTCCGAAAGACGCAGCAGAAGCCCAATAATAAAGTACAGGATGCAATCCTGCTGCATCCAACAAGCAGCTGTGGGTTTGGATGCGTCTTGGTTCCGTTTTAGATCCGATTGCTGCAGCATTTTTTACATCGGGTTTTTGGATCCAAGAACGCCGTGTGAACATACCCTATGCAGCACAGATTTTCTATTGTCTGATTTCTAAACCACCGGAATATAGAACATGTTCTATCTTCAGGCAGATTCTAGTACACTTCTATCTACTGGGCTGCCTGAAATTCACTGTGGGTTTTGGCACAAACCCCTGCCAAAAAACATAGTATGGCGATGTTATAATACCATTGGAGTTCGACGGCATTTTAACATAAGCTGTGCAGACATCGCCTTATAGGGTTGTATAACCTGGTGCTTATGAAGAAAAGCAAGACATAATCAGCAATTCATTGCAACCTTTAGCATTAAACGTATGCTCCAGGAGTTGTAAAAGTTCATGCGTCTGTCAGGGCATGATTAAAAATAGAAGGAAAGGTTCATACAGTACTTCCCTCCTGGATGCTCCCGTTCATCCTGGTAATAAAAGTGAACGTTCACTTCTAGTGGGGGCATGGGCAGCTAGAGCACAGAGGTAGCTCGTAACCTGGGAACGCATCAGTAACAGTATAGATAACCTGCTGTATCTCTAAAATAGAGACAAAGCCAAACAAATTTAATCAGAAGGCTTATTTAACTTTAGCTTTCAGTGCGAAGACAAATTTAAGGAGACTGGAAAACCCCTTCATTGTGTCCGATTTCCTGCAATAGCAATACTGGGACAAGATGCAGATCAGCTGGGTCCATAGATGCATTCACAAGTATTCTGGTTAAAACAGTTGACAACTTTGTTACATAAGCACCGCTTTAGATTAAGGTTATGTTCACACGATGTACTGCAGCCGGGTGCTTTGGGAGTCGTGCTAATACATGCGATGTATTACTCGTATTATGCATTACTCACAGTGTGTATTCGCCGCAAGTAATTGACATGTCACTTATCTCCCCGCGTGAACAATACGATCATATTGTAGGAGCAGGGAGAGGAGGCGTAATCCATAGTTCTCTATGAGAACTATGGATTACTGTAATTTCTGTACGCATCTCGCTTGTATTAGAGCGCAAATACGACGCAAAATGCGCGCCAAGATTTGCCTGTGTGAACATTTTAAGTCGTCTGCCAATGGCTCCCAAGATCAAAGCGTGTATGTTAAATCTTAGACCTACAAGCGACTTCCGAGGGAATGGATGTACCCAGCCATCAATGACCATGGATGAAATGGCTGCTGTAAACCTCTCTATGCCTTCATTGTGCTTCAGGATGAGCCGATAAGCGGAGTATATTGTCAAATAATACCTAAGACCATCTGCACAAACAAAACAAATCACCAAGGAGAGCACAAGATATTTGAACAGTTGTGCTTTCCATTCTCAAGATGAGGAACACAGAACATAACTCTACAAGTACTGATTGCTAACAAAGTGATGCCGCCATAGATAATATTTTCCATTATCTTGACTAGCACTGTGCAAAACCTTTGTTTTGATGCTGCCAGTGCTTGCTGTTGGCAGCAGTATGTAAATAATTCCTGTCCCTATGATTCTTCTTTGCCTCCATTGAATGCTGCTTTCTCTATGAAAACTTTCATTACAACACAGCTCTGCTGTTGTACCGCTTGTTACAGCTGTTGCCGGGCATGTGAACCACCATCTTTCCAAAGAGAAAGGGAGCTAGAGAGCCAGGATGCAGTGGAGAGCAGGCATTTGGTGTGTGGCCTTCCATACATCGTGGGGCAAGATAACCCGCTGTTCAGTGCAGATCATGCAAGCAGGAGACAAACACCAGGAACTGTGTCATGTGACCGCATGTTAGACTGGTTTACAGAAGCATCTCTGCATCAGACTACATCAGTAAGTGACTCATCTTACGGCACGTAAGCTATGTGCATACAATTTTAAGAGGGTGACAACCCCTTTAATAAACAGTCTACAAAATGAACAGCAAAAAAAAAAAAAAAAAAATGTGACCACTTATGTACAGATCTATCCACGATGTAAATACCAGCTTAAAGGGTTTTCTGCCTTATCTTACAGAAGTCTTTTGAGCATACTGATGGATAGATAGACTTAAAGGGCTTGTCCCCACAGCACGGGTTTGCAGCCGGTTTTTTGTTTTGAAAACAGTCTGCAAACCGGCTGACGAACATGAAAATGGGCTGCAATGGAAAACCCCAATAGAAGTCCTCACGGGTTTTCCGCCTGGCGGTTTTTCAGACCGCCGGCGGTCCGAAATACATAGAACATGTTCATTCTTCCGCCCGGAATATGAACATGCCAATGGGAGGGAGGAGCGCTTTCCTCTGCTAATTGCGGAGAAAAGCCATTCCCTTGCGGCCGTGTGCTTGGCCCAAAAACAGTACAAATACTGGTCTGATAAACCGCCGGCATTTGTACTGTGCCGTGGGGACGCGGCCTCACCTCTCCAGTGCTGCCGCCGTCCTCTCTTCCCACCAGTCTGTTTACTTCCTGGCCCAGGATGAAGGTGACAGCACCACTGCCTGATGTCACTATTCTGAGCCATCACTTCACCATGATGAGGTCAGGCAATGGCATATGACTGCTGTAATAAGGTCATCCTGTTTGGCCCAAGCCAGGAAGAGATGAAGGCGCTGGATCCAAGGTGAGATTAGCAGAGTCTCTCTATATGATAAGGCAAGTAGTAAGCCCAAAACACTGATTAAATGAAGCAGTCAACCCCTTTATTACGGATGTGCTAGGAAAATGACACTTGTCATAGCAAAGGCTGCAATGATGCACCGACTAAGCAGCTATAGTAACCTAAGCGCATGATGACCAAGAGGAAAAATATAACTTTGCTGCTCTTGTGCATGTTAATGCCACAACTGGACTGAACTTCTATACCAGACACTCTGTGCGCCCAATAGTGATAAAGGTGTGGTTAATAAAAATTTACAAAAAAAAAAATGTAAAAAAAGATCCCTTTTTCCCAGTTCTAGAACCTCCTCCTATCAGGGTTTCTATAAAATATCCCAATACAGTGTAAAATCTATGGAGACGTTCTGGGAACTTGAGTAAACAAAGCAGCAAATGCCAGTTATCCCACAGCACCAGTTGTAACCAGTCTGCCCGTATTTAAAAGGTAGGATCCAGTAGCTCTGTATGGTCCAAACCTCGGCCACCAAACACCTCACAAGTTTGCTGGTGAAGCAGTGATGTCATTGGCAAATTTTACAGGCTATTGGCGGCTGAGGTTTCGTTCTCACGTAACTACTGGACAGTTTAATCCTCCCCTAATAGGATTTTCCAAGGTTTCCTATTATCCAGACATAGGAGTCCAATCACCCAGTGATCTGAAGGAGTGGAGTCACCATGTATATGACCGTCTCCCTATGTACCCAGTCTCTCATGCGGTTGCTGGCACAATATTGCATTGCACGACTGCCTCTCAGTTTGTGCCACATTCAGCACATCTGCCTCCCTGCAACCAGAGTTTTGACGAAGGAAGGACCCTGCACATTTCCTCTACCTTATACACAGGCAATGGGTGCAGAGCAGATTTTATGGTACATGGGCAGAAGCTGCAAGATCTGCTTCTTCAAAGGCTCACTTCACAAGAATCACTTCCTCCATTTCTTTTTCTATTGCCAAGTAGGGGGGTGGGGTGACATTTACAGAAAAGGACATAGGAATAGTGCGACAAGTGGTGTATAAGGAAGGATGTACACAACTACAACGGTCCAAAGATGAGGAACGTCCAAGGTTTATTGACCTCCAACCAATATTTGGTTCATGGCTAGAACGCCACACAAAGTTCTATGGGCAGTATTCCCCTCACAGACATGTATGGTATGTACACAGTGTATGTCATAAGTGTCCTATGGGTGTGGGCCTCCGCTGCACCCTCTCTGCAGATTTTGTGTTTACTTCCTTGCTTGGACTGAATAGGACATAGTTATTGCAGCACTTTCAGTAAGAGTTCTGACCAAGGCCGAACCGCACCATTCTCAGGATAGGTATGAGCCCGAAAGGTGCGACTACCAGACATGAAGGCCAAGTCAAGATGGCAAGTGTCAAAATGCTGTCCAAAATCCAACATTCAATGTACAGGGCCGACGGCAAATCCAAGAAGAATCCGGCGGAATATACATGTTACATACTCCACTGGATTTAAAACCCAATGATGAACAAAACAAAAAAAAAAAACACACACACACCAACCACCACTGTGCTGTGTAGACTACAACATGGATTTTTCATTGCCGTCTATGCGGCACAGGGCACCGTCAAATTTTCAGCGGATTGAAAACACTGAAAAAGCTATGCTGTGCCGACACAGCCTTATGGTACATCCTGAAAATATGCCATAAACATGTGAAGAGGGAAGATCCCTTCTAGGCCATGTTCACACGGCTTAAAATGGGACGTATTTCAGTCCGTACTGCGCGAATTACGGCTGGAATACGTCCCAGTCATTACGGTAATCCACAGTTCTCATAGAACTATGGATTACGTCTCCTCTCCCTGCTCGGCGAATACGCCGCGGGGGGATATAAGTGACAAGTCATTTACTAGTGGCGTATACGTGCCGCTAGCAATGATAGTATATGGGCCGGCGAAGTGCCGGCCCCCCGCTCCTGCCCCCGTCCACACAGCGCAATTGCGGGGCGAAATTAAGCCATGTGAACATAACCTAAGTGATGTAAAACAACAAGTCCATGAGACATTTATTCCTGATGAAGGGACACCAGTTCTTTTGAATGCCTCTACTTTTATATCTGTGTCATTGCCAGGGCTATGGCACTACTCGTGTATTAAAAAGAAAAAAAAAACAACCACCTAGTCCCTACTTAATGATCTGAAGGTACATGTGGTAATAGACTTACATTGAGGCCTTTATTTGGTGGCATCTGTGGACACAGTGACTAAAGCTTCCAAGTGAGAGATGCAAGAAGCCCAAGGGCAGCGGTGATCCCTTTAGCTGTACCACTGAAGAGAGTAGGAAACCCAGAGCCCCAACATACACTTTGCATTTAAATGTGTGGAGTCAGGGGGGTTGCCAGCAGTACCACCACTATGGAGGAAGCTCAGGGCTGAGAGCCAAACAATCCAGCTCTCCTGGTGATGTGCCAATGACGTAACTGGTCAGACATGGACAGTAAGGATCCAGAGCTTCCTTCTGAGAGGGAGGAGTGGTCTCTATGCCTATACAGTGAGATACAGTGCAGCCTGCTATCAGGAGTCCTCCCAGCCTATACCTCAGCACCAACACAGTATGAACCCAACCCCGTATGGTATAAAGAGATGTAACACTACTACTGACATTGGCATCACATGTTTGCTCATCAGTTGCCCTCAAGGAGGAATGTGACTCAACAAGGTCTATTCAGATCTATAGACAATTTTGCAATAGTGCAGCCGAGGGATATAAAAAACCAAGAGGGCTGGAGCCCAACTGCATGGATGACTGAGCTAGGACGTCCTGATCAGGTAACCACCCAGATGACTGATGGGGTGCACACCTTTCTAATTGGACGTTGCATACAGGACACATTTAGAAACTCATTTCAGGTTATCATAGCAGGATCCAAGAGTGATGACAGGTCCCCTTTAAGCCCTTCTAGGTGCATGGATACCAGTAGGGTGCTGCCTGCACTAGTGAGGGACTCTCACAAATACCATATTAAGAGATATCTGGTCAGGGGCTCCACATACCTTATCGCAGTCAACAGGACTACACTGAGCCGGTCTGTAGCTCCGGTAGGGACATGACAGCTAACATTCAAATCCAGACCTTATCACAGTTCAAATAGCAACACAACCCAGCTCTTAAGCCATGTGAAAGCAACAACTACAGGTGAAACTACTTCATAGGTCAGTCAAGGAGAGTAAGCAATCCAGCTCAAGTTCCAGAATAAAGGTCCCGCAGAATATAAGGATATGTGCCCACAAACACTGCAGCACTTCCACGTGGATCTTAAAGGGGATGTATCATTTCATTGGTCTTCAGAATAAGGGGACAGTGAAAACAAGCAACTTTGCAATTGGATGTCATTAGCAAAGCTGTCTTGCTTTCACAGTATTCCTCATCTTCGTCTTCTGTAAACAAACGTCTCCAGTGCGGATAGTCGGATCCCACCTCCTTGCATTTCATTAGCTGAGGGCTGTATTCATGGAGCTTGCATTCCTGCCTCTCACTAATAATTAGGAGCCAACAACAATTTCACTCTATACAGCTAGCTGCCTCCCCACTGACACTGCAGCTGTCTCTATAATCAGAAAACGACAATTGTGCCACGGTGCCTTAATGCTCCTGCATGCAAGGGGCCGACAAAAATTTCACTCTATACAGCTAACTGCTCCTCATTGACACTGCAGCTACTGCTACAATCAGAAAACAGCAGAATTGTGCGTTGGTGCCTTATGTAAACATGAAGGAAGACGGATCTGTGCTCTGGATGGATTCAACTGTAGCATATCTCAAGCTGTGACAGATCAATGCTGAGTTCATAGAAGACTGTTTAGGCTGAATGCGGGCCTGTGGTATGTAAACAGCTCTTACACAATAAGACTGCATAGGGAGAGGCCAGTGATATGTGAAGGGGGGGACACACTGGAGCCAGCATGAACAGTGAAGGCGGGATGATGTCATCAGTTAAGAAACACCCAGCTGGGAGGGGAAGAAACGCCCCTGGATTTCAGAAAGTGAGCGCATCAAGCTTCAAGAGAACAGCCCAACTGAAGAAGTGATACATCCCCTTTAATGCGTATTTTTCGTGGCAGAGATCTAAAATAACTTAAAATCAGTGTGTAAAATCTAAGGCGAGCGCAGTTATTGTGGATTTTCAGTTCCCTATTAAAAAGGTTGTCTAGTTTACCCAAAATTAAGCTACTGGTGCCAAAGAATAAGAAAACCTATATATGACCTCTTCCCCTCCAGCACTGGCTTCTCCCAGTCTCCCGATTACTTTCTTCTTCCTTCGGTGCAGTGTTTTCTAAAAGGTGATGTAAAGTGGCACATGACCAATGCGGCCAGTCAACAGCGACACCACGTGCGGAATAAGACCAGGGAAAGCCAGCGCTGGAGCAAAGGTGATGAGGAAGGACAGGAAGTTTTTTTTTTTTATTTTCTTAAAATTTATCTGGGCACCAGTAGCTTATTTACAATTAGAATAAACTGGACAGTTCCTTTAACCCTCTTAACAGCCCATGATAATTACTCCACCATCCCGCTATATACAAAGGTGACTACACCCCTCACATTTTTGCAAATATCGTATTATATCTATTCAAGGGACAACACTGAATAAATGACACTTTGATACAATGTAAAATAGTCAGTGTACAGCTTGTATAAGGCTATGTTCAAGTGATGCATTTGTGGGGAGTTTTTCAGCGCAGACTGCCGCTACAATGCATCCAAAGGATGCCCTGCAAATACGGTAACATCACTGGAGTGCTATGCTAAGACTACGCATTTCCCACACAGTACACGCCTGTAAAAAGCAGCAACATGTCACTTAAAGGGGTTTTGCCACCATGTAATGTTGACGTGGAAACCTCCAAAATGGGTATTTAATCACTTTTCTAAATATATGCGATTAAAAAAAGTGAAAACTCTGAGAGCTACAGCATTGCTTAGTCCCCCTTGGTTACCTCAAAGCTTCCCCTAGTCACGACCCAGGAGCTGAAAGGCCGGACTTGCATGAATCACTTCTTATCTGATGACAGGCAAAATGAATGGTCTTTTAAGGCACCGGGTAGCAATATGTTTTCTTTTGTATACAGAATAACTAGTTGTAGTGTTATTAGATCCCTGCTTTATCTGATGACAGAGAACATGAAGAAGCTTTCAAGCTGCTGTGTAGAATAGGTGTTCTCTTTTGTATACAGAATTCACAAGTTATAGTTTGAGTATTTGAGTGAACATGTCACAGGATCCCCTTATGCAGGGCTCTGTGCTCTGGCTGTGTGTGTCTGTGTGAGTGTCTCTTTCAGCTCCCGTGATTTGTTTACATTACATTAGCTTCTTAGCAGATAAGGTTTCTCCTGACAGTGCCGTCTCAGGCTGTCTTGCTGTATTGAATCCACTGTTGTACTGTTTATTAGTTCACTTAAAGGGGTTGTCTCGCTACAATGATTGGGTTTTAATTTAAAGATCTTTAAAAAACAAGCAGCTTTGCAATATATGTTCATTACAAATGTCCTACTGATTTTGAGCTAGCCCTGTTAGTATTACTACATCAGCTTCTCAGATCTCTATAGTAGCCGACCTGTTGATCCTTATCTTACTGGCTGTCAGGTCTGAATGACTCATCACCTTTGAAGACAGGTCGGAGCAGAGAGCCCCTCCTGCACAGAATGCTTCTGTAGTGGAGGGAGGGGGAGGGAGGACTCTGGCGTCTGTGTCCGAGCAGCCTGGATTAACCCTGTGTGTGCCTGCTTCCTCCTGCTCTCTACACAGATAGATGTGACAGCAGTGACCCTGTCTGTTACTATAATCATGATATGTCTTTGGAACTGTGACTATACTAATATTATACAGATCAGGGGGCATGTGAATACTTTATGTTCTCCAGTATTAGTGAGACATCCTGAGTATAGTAACACTGCCCTTGTTGTTGCTGGAGATGTGGAGACTTGTAAGCTAAGCAGGGGATATAGGAACACATGCATCCCCTCTGCTCTATTAGCACACAGCTTCATATTCCTCTCTACACTCCTAGATCAGCCCTCTCCTGCAACAGACCTAGGCAGGCACACACAGGGTGAACTCTGAGAGCAAACCCCCTCCCCCCCTGTATAGAAGTTACGTAGCTGCCTGTGTGCTGATGGGAGGGGGGAGAGGGAGCAGAACAGACAGACCAAGAAGCACGCCCCTCAGTTCAACTTACCAGGGACACTGACAGGCTGAAAGCTGGTAATGAGACAACTCCTTTAAGTTTTGAGACGCTCCCTTGGATTCCTCACTCCCCCCTCCCCTCTCTCCCCTGCAGCTTCATGACTCAGCGTGATTTGTTGACATTCTGCCTGGGCTAAGAAACTCTCGGCAAATCCCCTTTAAATTGCAGCAATATAGAGATGAGATTCACCTCCAAATAAGAAAAGAAAAACAGCGCAATGTGTGTTACCCACAACTATATTTACACAGATGTTACGGCAATCTCGCTCACCTTTTTAAGCTGTACATGAGAAGGCAGCAGCTCAAATCCTCCCGGCACACAGTCATGAATGACTTTGGAAAAAGGTGCGTTAGGAATAGGAACCTACAGACTGCAAGATTCCTTTGGAGGTTTTAAAGCGCTGACCCTATATATGGGATATAGATATATCACATAAAAAACAAACAAAACAAAAAAAAAAAAAAAACTTTCAAACCAATTATTTTTGATTGCTTTATTTCCATTTAAAAGCAACGTGTTTCATTGTCAAAATTAAAAGCTTCAGGCAATGCATTGCCTGAAAAAGCGTTTAAGTCCGACTGTGAAACGCATTGCTTTTAATTGGAAATAAAGCAACCTAAAATAATTGGTTTGAAAGTTTTTTTTTTATGCGATATCGATCAAATATATTGGGTTAGCGCTTTAAAACCTCCAAAGGAATCTTGCAGTCTGTTCCTATTCCTAACATGTCACTTACATGCTTATGCACCAGAAAAAATTCAAGGGAACCCGTCACAGATTATGCCCCCCTTGCTGAGGACAGCACAAGCTAGTGCCAGACCTGCTGTTTCCAGCGCTGTGTCCCTTATTCTGTAAGATGCTGTAGTTTTAGAGTATTTAAAGGAGTTAAAGATCTTTCAAAAACAAGTCACTTTGCAATGTGTGTCCATTAACAGTGTCCTACCAATTCCTAGATATCCCCTCTTATATGGGCTGCATCAGCTCCTCAGGTCACTATAGCTACAGACTTGTTCAATCTCGCATGATATGCTGCTAGCACTGGTTGCTATAGCTACAGACCTGGCTGCTACTGCAGCCTAGTGGAAGCCAGTAAAGACGCCCCTGAATTCAAAGTAAAACCAAGGAAACAGGACTGAGGTAAGATGAATTTAAGTAATGAGACAACCAACTTTTAATGCTCAAATCGTATTCATGAGCAGGTGTTAGCCCCGCCCACCAAAGGATAGCCCCACCCACTGACAGTTAATTACATGTTTCTACCTATTCAAAGTAATAGGTTTATCAGTTGTGAGGTGGGCGGGGTAGTCTCAGATGGGCGGGGCACATGAAAACAGGCAGACTCTTTTCTGGCTGAAAACTGCGGATTTGAGCACTAAAGAGAACCTGTCAAGGTTTATGCCCCTCTGGCTGAGGACAGCGCAAGCTAGTGTCAGACATGCCGTTTCTATCGCTGTATCCCATAGGCAATGTTCACACTGCTTATCTTGAGACAGATTTCAGCCCGTATTTTGCACGAATCACGGGCGATTTCCATCCCAGTCATTACGGTAATCCAGTTCTCAGAGAACTATGGATTCTGTCTCCTCTCCCCGCTTTCGAAATACAGTGAGCTGGGAGAAAGTGACGTGTCTATTATTCACGGCGTGTACGTGCCGTGGATAATGAATGTCTATGGGGCCGGCGAGCTGCCAACCCCCCGCCCCCGAGCACACGGCATAATTGCGGGCGAAATCCGTCCTGCAATTACGCTGTGAATAAGCCGTGTGAACATGCCTTTATTATGCAAGATGCTGCAGTTTGAGTATTTAGTGCCCAAACCTTCAGTTTTCAGCCAGAAAACAGTCATTTAAAGAGTCAGTTTTTTCAAGCCCCGCCCACCTGAGTCTAGCCCCGCCCACCTTAACTGATAAACCTAGTACTTTGAATAGGTAGAAACCTGAGAATAACTGTCAATGGGCGGGGCGAACACCTGCTCATGAATAAGATTTGAGCACTAAGGGCCCGTTTACATGGCAGAGGACAAATACCGGTCAATTTATACAATGCAGAAGGGTGTACTAATAAATGACCCCCCAAGTGGTCAAGAACATCAAAACCTATACTTTATTTTGGAAGACTTTTTCTACATTTACATCAAACATATAGGGGAATGTTAGCGAATGTTTGTATCCATTTTTTAAACAAAAAAAAAAAAATTATGACTTTAGTTAATGCATGTTCTAATGTGTTGATTTGATAAATAAAATATGCAAAAATGTATGCAAAATTATACTACTACGATAGCATACGTCGCTCAGACTTCAATGCAAAAAAAAAACCCACAAACCACCCCAGTATCAATGTATACTTTTTTTTGCAGAAGGGGACAGTAGCGTAGTACAATAGGTTTTTCTGAACCTGAAAAAAAAAAAAAAAAAAAAAAAAAGAAAAAATAAAGTGTATGGACAAACGCTGGAGACCTTTGTCTATTGTGCTCCGGAAGATCTGGTATCTCATAAACTGCCCATTGACTAAACTGTGGGTACTGTTCAATACTTCCAATAGTCCTGTGGTGGCACTGTTAGTGACTAGCTCAGTCAGACTACTGCCAATTGCAGTGGTTCCTAGCAGGGGGATACCCAGCTACAGATCAGAGATGCCTTCTAACAAAAAGCAATTTAAGGACTACAAGCCCTTGCAGAGGCCTGATGGGCCATAGACGCGCCCATTTAAAGCAAGGTGCACATGTGGTTTCTGTTTAATGTACATGCAAGGCCGTATACATTAAATGGCTGCAAAGTGACATCTGTCACCCATAAGGTTTTGTTATACTAAAAAAAATAAAATAAAAACACTTTCTGAATGCAGTTCTATACTTTTTTTGCAGTATATTCAGATATACTGGCCAAACAGAGACCAAAATGAAGCACTCGGCCTGCATTGGACAGTTTAATCATATGGATACGTTTAGTACGTATGTCTCGACCATTTTTTGGCATAAATGCTAAACGTACACCATAAACGTCATGTGTACCAAGGATAAGAGTGGTGTAGGACTTTCTAAAATAACCATGTCAGGGGTGCAAAAGTAGCTTTAAAATGTGTGTCCGTAAGCAGGCACCACCAGCTCCAACAAGTGCCAAGACTGGCACACAATCAGACTGGGGTTCATTAGGAAGATTTGCTGTGCCCTAAATGGGGCAAAAGCCTCTTTGTATTTCAGTTCACCTCCAAAAGACACTGTGCAAATAAGGGTGAAAAATCTGACAGCAAGACAGTAAAGACTAACATCAAAGCTAGACGTCCCAAACTGCTTAAGCCCACAAATACATACAGATCATGTGATGGCTCTCAAAGGGTTAACATCCAGCTTCAGCCTCCAAAACCCCAAGACTTAATTACTGTATGGAGAATCATGTGGTTAATCAGCTGCTTGAGTCACAAGGGAGGGGACAGCACGTGTGAACAAAGAGGCCGAATGATCCAGCGTGGAAACCCACAGCACACAAGGAAACCCCGCCAGAACCGCAGGTTACAAATGAGGACGTCTCCTATGGAATTAAGACTTGGCCCAGTCACGTACTATGCCACCAGCAGCAGGCCCGCTCCCTAATGATCAATGCTCCTGCTGCACCCAGGTCACAACCTACCTCCAAGATACTGGCTTGACTGCCCCAAATCCTATACACAGTCTAAGCCATAGAGGAAGACATCAAAAGGAAGCAGTTCCTATGGAAACACCCTAAAGAAACTGCCAAATGTATGCAATTTGGCCAATAGATCACACAATCCTTGCCAACCTAATGCATCATCAGCGCTGGCAGAGACGCAGGACGACACGCCTTCCCTTTGTTCTCCTTCTCTTATGAGGAGACCGTTAGGAGGCAAGACAATGTATGACTGGAAGAGGAGGCCTGACCTCCAGATCCCTCATCAGCCAAATTGGATAAGATGCAGTACCAGCCACTGCCACCTGTAGAGAGCTTTTCAGGCTGTGGAAACAATGAAAGTCTTGGAGGTCAGGCCCCCAAATATGTGGCCTAACCTAAAAACTGACGCAGAGAACCCCTTTAACACTCCTGTCTTAAACTAAAACATCCCATAGTATGTTAAAGGCAGCAAAACATAATGTTGTACCTGCTTTACACCACATTTACTGTGTGAGACACTTTAGCACCTCGTCGGACAAAAGGGATGCGACCTTGGTTAAATGGGTGTGGTTGTGACAATAGGGCGTGGCCAAGTGTGCACCCCCATGTGCCTCTATTTTGCCACAATTGGGGTGCTTTCACACGGTGCGTTTTTCAATGCATTTTTTGTGCAGGAAGGTACAGCAATTAATACTGTACATTACTGCACCAAAATAGCGGTAAATTCGCGGTACTCACCGCGATTTTTGTGCAGTAATGTACAGTATTAATTGCTGTACCTTCCCGCACAAAAAATGCATTGAAAAACGCACCGTGTGAAAGCACCCTTAATCACATACAATAAGCCAACTTATAAAAGCTGTCAAATTAGTCCATCAGCTCTAATGGGCGCCAGATTTATCAACACTACAATAAACGTCGCATTGCAAGACCGTCTAGTCTAACTTTACACCAAGAGTTAAGACAGGATTGATATATCTGCCCCATTGGGCCTAATTTATAAAAGCCGACAGTAAAACGGTCTTAGTTGCCCATGGCAACCAGAGAGCCACTTTCATTTTCCCAGAACAGAAGAAAAGATAGTTGAGCTCTGATTGGTTGCTATGGGCAACAGAGTTACCGTTATAGTTCTGATAAATGAGGCCCATTACACACCATCAAAGCTCCCAGCATGCCCCGAGATCAACCAGCCACACTAGCAATTAAAGCCATATTCAATTAACCCCATCCTGTCAGCTTATCAGCAGTTGTCACATACATGATTTAATTACAAAAGAAAAGTCTAATTTTAGACCCGAGTGACTCCACAGAAGACAATCTGTTCTGCGGGCTTTGATGTTACAGCAACGCTCACATGCTTCACTTGAAGGAACATGGAGCCGCCGATTACTGTGGACAGAGCCCTAACGGGGGCTGATGGCTACGGCTGCACTATCAGGCCAGGGTCAGACACCGCGTTTGGCCAGTATCTGCCGAGCACAACACAGGCACACTTCTTCCCACAGGTATTGGTCAGAGTTGCAGTCGGATCAGGAATTGCAACCATAGTATTTGTGCAAAAGTCACGTGTGCTACGTCCGCCTCAAGCCAGATGCATTCAAGTGGTTTTAGTAAGAAGCGGATCTGCGGCCAGATGTCTTTACATTCCTTTTCACCAGTTTCCATAGATCTGCCCTTTCAGCAATTACCATGGCACCCAGAATTCAGGAGCTTTATGGAAAATGAAAGCAGCAACTTGATTGGTTGCTATGAGCAACTGCACCACTTTCCATTGCACCAGAGATTTCTCTCATAGGGCCCAATTCACCAAAGTCGGCTTCATATCATATAGCAACCAGACCTTAGATACTTCCACCTGAATGGCTCAGAAAAAATAAAGCTGTGTGGAGACTGGTGCTGTGGAAGACCAGGCAGGATTTGCCATGAATCCAGCCTTCCATGTTTAAAGGGGCTGTCTGATATATAAATAGTATTTTTATATTAAGCTCCTGGTGCCCCCGTATATTTAAAAAAAAAAAAAAAAAAAAAATCCTAGACTCACCTCCCTCCATTCCAGCACCGTCTCTCAGGTCTTTTATTAACCATGTTGTTCTATTACTATTATTTTAAAGCTTCATACATGTAACCACCTTGAAATAAATAACAGGGCCAAACAAAATCCGACAGCAATAATAAATGACTAACAACTGGTACAGAGGTAGAGAGATCCCTGCCTGCGAAGGCCTACGATCTACAAGGAAGAGGGAAAGAGAAGGTGAGGGGCAGACATGTTTATCGGGTGGAGCAATGGCAGCAGGTTATAGGCTCCTGAAGAGATGGGTTTTCAGGTTGCTTTTGAGGCTAGTGAGAGTGATGTGTTGGGGCAGTGAGTTCCAGAGTATGGAGGAAGCACGAGAGAAGTCTTGGAGACGGTTATGTGACGAGCTGATGAGAAGAAGGTCCTGTGAGGAGCAGAGATTGAGTGAGGGGGAGGTACATGGAGATTAGGGCAGAGATGTATGGAGGAGAGAGGTTATGGAGAGCCTTGGAGGTCAGGGTTAGCAGATTGAATTGAATTTGCTAGGCACTGGGTAGCCAATGAAGGGATTGGCAGAGGGGAGAGGCAGATGAGCAGTGAGGACAGAGGTGGAGAAGACAGGCAGCAGAGTTGAGGACAGTTTGAAGAGGAGCAAGAGTGCTAAACTGGAGGCCACAGACAAGGATGTTGCAGTAGTCTAGGCGGGAGATGACTAGGGCATGGCCCAGAATTTTTGCAGTATCAAAGTTAAAGGGGATGTATCGCTTCATCAGTTCGGCTGTTTTCTTGAAGCTTGATTCTTAGTGCCTGAAATCCAGGGGAGTTTCTTCCCCTCCCAGCTGGGTGTTTCTTAACTGAAGGAGGGAAGGGGGAAAGGGGTGACATATACCACCGCCCCCCCATCACTGTTCATTGATCACTCCCGAAATAGTGTGCGGCCGCCCCCCACCCTTGAGTACACGTCACTGTCCTCTCTCATGCAGTCTTATTTTGTAAGAGCTTCTTGTTTACATCCACATTCAGGCATCTTCACTCTACGACAGCCCTCTATGAACTCAGAGACACTGAATTCATTATCTCCAGCTGAGAGGTTTGTTACAGTTGAACTAAAGTCTTCTATGAACTCATCCAGAGCACAAGATCCGTTCTCCCCTTCTATTGGTTTACACAAGGCACAATTCTGCAGTTATTTTGATGTAGAAACAGCTGCAGTGTCACTGAGGAGCTGGTAGCTGTATAGAGTGAAATTGTTGCCGGCCCCTTATTCCAAGTGAGAGGCAGTAATGCGCGCTCCCGTGAATACGACCGGGGGCGAACAGAATGTAAATTAGTAGAGCCGTCAGCCAATGAAATGAAAGGAGTGGGAATCAGAACCGGACACTGGGAAAACCGTGTTTACAGAAAACGAGATAAGGGAGACTGTGATAAGAAGACAGGATTTGCCAAAACGACATCCAATTGCAAAGTTGCTTGTTTTCACTGTCCCCTTATTCTGAAGACCATTTAATGAAGTGATGCAACCCTTTTAAGGAATGAGATGATTCAAGAGATATTTTTCAGGTGGAGGCGGTAGGCAGAGGTGAGGGCTTGGATGTGTGATTTGAAAGAGTTGTCAAAGGTTATCCCAGGGCAGCAGACATGCAGGGCCAGTGATAGTGTAGAGCCACTGACTGATGGATCAGGTGGGGGAATAGAGTAGGACTGTGGAAAGATGATAAATTCAGTTTCCTCCACATTCAGTTTTAGGAGACGGGATGAAAAGGATGATCTTTTCCAGACTCCTGCCTCTCCATAACATCACTGCTTTAGGAAGCTTACATGGCTAAAAACCGGTTGATTTAAGCGGCAATGCCTCGTTCACCACAGCAGGACAACCAGCGTGACCAGTATCTGCCAGAAGATAAGGGTGTTTCACAACAGCGCAGTATTGATGCAGTTTTTAAAAACTGCGCTCCAATTAAAACTGCCTTTATTACCAGCAAGCTTATATCGTTGTTTAAAAATCGTTTCCAGAGAAGGTGTTTCAGGGTAAGTATTCAATGGGGACTGTGCGTTAACAAAACACACTAATTGATTTACTCACTTTCAAAAAACAGTGTTAGGGGCCGTTCCACGGTTGATTGGGCACTGTTTCAGCATTACTGCGAGCCGTATTTGCGCTGCAGTAACGGACTGCAATCCGTCCCAGGGAACATACGGTAATCCAAAGTTCTCATAGAGAAACTAATGGATTCCGAATCCTATCCCACGCTCGGACGAATCCGGCCTCTGCAGGTGGAGAAAGCGGCATGCAACATTATTTAAGGCGTGTACGTGCCGTGAATAATGAGTGTCTATGGGGCCGGCGAGCTGCTGAGAACTGTGGATTACCGTAGTTACTGGGACGCATTGGAGCCGTACTGCAGCGCAAATACGGCACGCAGTACGGCGCCAATCCGTCCCAGAATAAGCCGTATAAATGAGGCCTAAAAGTGGCTTTTCGGGAAGGAACTTGGCCAGTCCTCTGATGGCAACCATGCTTATGGCTGCCATCAGAAATTTCAGGGCTACATATCATTGAAGCATCTGGGTTCCCTGTCTATTACTAGTTCCTAATGTGCACCCTATTAGGGGACCCCCGACAACTGTCCTGACCATGCCACCACATGAAAAGGAATGAGGTGAGTGATGACTGGGCACCATGCTTACCTAGCACCCACCTCTGTGCCCTACCATGAAACAGGCATGGGTGACATATCCTAGCCCATAATTCCCCTTTAATGTTTCTCTTGCAGTGTTGCTAAACATCGAGGTCAGGTTCACATGGGGCAGATCAGCTGCAGATTTCTCTACATGGTTTTTTGCGTTTATTTTAATGCAAAAAACTCCACAGGAAAGTTTTACCTGCAGATTTTAGTTAAGATTTTGCCTTCTCCCATTGAAATCAATGCAGTAAAATCCATGACAAAATCCGCAGCAGACTCACCCCACGTTCACAAATTATCCAATTTTCCCTTTACAGAGGCGGTATTCGCCTCTGATGTGGGTTAACCACATATTAATGGGGCAAACCTGCATCACTCCTGCTGGAGGGGGATTCGAAGAAAATATTCTCTTATTTGCCCCACACCATGAATTTTAATTCTATGGTGTGCAAAACGCAGTTCACGGAGGACGTCAGATTACATAAAGATTTTAACGAGGAATTCAACACAAAACTCTGGTCAAATTCCTCATTAAAATCCATTGTATGAAGATACCCTTAGGACATGTCCCCACGGCACGGGTTTTTGGCCGGCTTCCACTCATCGCAGAGAAAGGCCCCCCCCCCCCTCCCCCCGCCGGCCGTTGGGGACGGCAGCAAATAAAGGACAAATACGGCCGGCAAAAAACGACCAGGGTACTTTGTCCTGTGCTGTGTGAACGCGCCCTAAGGGTATGTTCACACGGCTTATTTTGACGTGGTTTTCGGAGCTTTACAGAACCGCTGACTAAATCAAAGGCGTCTGGAAGTCAACAACTGGACTGGTCAGAAGTGAGCGTTAGCAAGGCCTCCTCTTCATCTATGACACTTGTTATTCTGTTCCACGTCAGGCTCTGATCACACAAGTCAATGGCTGGCGTCATGAATGTTATCACAACACGGCAATTACAGGCGAGCTGCACTCAGCAGCATTGCACAAGGTTTCAAGAGGCGTCATTTACCAACTGCTCCGGTCACATTTCTGTCATGTAGCAACTATGCCAAGTCCTGAGCTCACTTCTAAGGCTAGGTCTACACAGCACAAGTTTCTCATCGTATTTAGAATCCACCGAAAATCCGACTATACCAGCGATGTATGTAGAACCTCAATAGAAAAATCCTGGTGATTTAGTCTACACAGAACCACGATTTTCTACTGTGCCGAACAAGCAGAAACACGTTTTTTTCTACCTCTCACCAGATTCCCATAGGCCGGGAGAGGAGGGGATGAGGAATTACGCTTTATTATTGCCAAACACTACAGTGCGGCGAAGTTAAAATACTGTTGAATTTGATAGTATTTTAACTTAAAGGGGTTGTCTCACTACAAGGATTGCTTTTAAGTTAAAGACCTTGCAAAAAACAAGGTCCACTTTGGCAAATGTTCATTAACAATGTCCTAACTGATTCCTAGATACCCCCTCTAGTTGGGCTGCGTCAGTGCTCATCAGGTCGCTATAGCTACGAATGGTTCAACCTCTCCTATCAGACCTGGTTGTCCTCAGTCAGTTCGATTCCTGCAGACCTGTTAAGCCACAGTGATCACTGAATTCAAAAATTAAAACACTGGAGAAAAACAGGAACCGAGGTTAAAATGAATGCGATTGTAGTGAGCCAATCCTTTAACGAAACACAATTAAAGAGAACCTGTCACATAGGATTATGCCCTCCCTTGCTGAGGGCAGCACCAGCTAGTGTCAAGACCTGCTGTTTTCCACAGTTGCTATGTCCCTGCTTTATCTGTAAGATGCACGCTGTTTTACGTGAATATACACCTTAAATCTTATTCATGAGCAGCTGTTAGACCGCACAAAGGCTAGCCCCACCCACTGACCACATGTTTCTACTTATTCAAAGTAATAGGTTTATCAGTCTGGGGGTGGGTTCGGGGCTAGACTCAGGTGGGCGGGGTCTTGAAAATACTGATGTACTTCTGACTGAAAACTGCAGATTTTGGCATTAATAAATGTGAAACATTGTGTTCTACCAGTTTTTGCCCCGTGATTGAGGGACAGAACAGGGTTAGTTGTCAGGACCTGCTGTTTCCAGGCTGTTCCCCTTATTTGGTAAATAATGCTGGAGTTTTTTCGTGTATTTAATGCTCAAACCTGACACAGTTTTCAAGCCAGAAGAGTCATTCTAGTGTCAGTTTTTTCAAACCCCGCCACCTGTGGCTAGCCCACACCGCCCCCACCTGAACTGGACAAACCTATTTCTTTGAATAGGTAGAAAACAGGTGAATAACTGTCAGTGGGCGGAAGCTAGCCTTTGGTGGGCGGGCTAACACCTACGTATGAATAAGATTTAAGGGGTAAATGCTCTAAAACTGCTGCATCTTACAGAATAAGGGGCACAGCGCTGGGAACAGCAGGTCTGACACTAGCTTGTGCTGCCCTCAGCAAGGGGGGCACAACCTATGTAACAGGTTCCCTTTAAAAGAAAACCTAAAATGAATGCATGGGATAAGGAGCCCCAGCAGCACACATTATTTCAGGAAAGGACTGTTTCACAAAAGTGGTTTTCAAAAACCTGATCGTTGGAAATTCTATCATTTTTATCTATGGTGGCGCTTCAGGCCCATTCAGCAGGATGGTCCAAACAACATTACAGCTTTCTTCACCTTCAGGAACTCGCCAGGTGCAGAACCCCTTAAGCCAGGCAACAGTAATGACATTTAAAAAAGGGAAAAAGAGGGAAGAGGAAGGATGAGGTTATTGAGGGAACATCTGCTGACGCAATATGAATGCAGTTAACCCTCCCCTCGTCAATACTAACTCCCCTCCTGTATCGCATTCTCCCTGACCCAACACTAAGGATAAATGATGTCTGTGCAATAAATCAATGGCTGAATAGAATACTGCTGCTATGAAAAAAATCCTGGTAAAATTACAAGTATGCAAAACTTAAACAACTATGGGTGAAGTCCACCCCCCCCCCCCAAAAAAAAAAAAAAAAAATTAAAAGTTCAGTGTGTTAGGGCACAAATAGGGGAGAGGATAACCATTGTAAGAAACTGGTGGAAGGGAGGTGGATCTAGAAACTCCTTCCCTCTGTAGTCAAGGATTCAGTGGACCGTCAGCATCTCTAAAAATCAATGGGGGCCATCTGCTGCCTCACGTGGCCACACAATAAGAATATCCATAGGAAGTAGACAAGCAGCCAAAAAGTCGGGCACCAGCTGCAGATCCACAGATACCTGGGATTCTCTAGTCTTGTAAGGAACCATTGTTTATCATCACTGACCCTCACCATAAAGTGGTTTCAATAGGACGCCCCCTTTCCAATTAGGATACATGAAAGTCAGAAGGAGGAAGGTGTTTGCAGCCCTGGGCCATCCTCTAGGAGCCAGAGAGGAGACCTGCTAAAAAACAACCGCTCCCATGCTGGAGCTCCCCAATGTCGAACCAACGGCCGGTAACCCCCAGTCATCAGCTCCCTGTTAGAGGACTTCGGCAATGTTCCCGTCCCCGCAATTACGCCGGCCCCATAGACACTCATTATTCACGGTGCGTACAGCCGTTAAATAATGTGCATGTCATCTTATGTCCCCCGCGGAGGATTCGCCTGAAGGTGGGAGAGAGACTAAAAATCCACAGTTCATAGAGAAAACTGTGGATTTCCGTTAATGGAATTGGAACGGATTCCAGCTCTACTGCAGGCTAAATACGGCGCGCAGTTACAGCTGGAATCCCGTTCCGAATAAGCCCGTATCGGTGAACGGCCCCTTAAAAGGGGCTGTCCATTAACAGGTTGGTAGGCAGGAGGGACCAAAATACAAAAAAAGGGTTTTCCCACTACAAAGACTAGCTTTCAACATGAAGGGACAGTTAAATGAAGACTTCCTAAATACATTAGTCAAAATAGATTTTACTATGAGATCACGAGAAACTTTTCATTGCTTGAGTGCACTACAAGGTTTCTATGGTTTCACTTTACCAGCAGTGTGGATGACCACCACGTGCGATGGGGCCCGAGCAATATTACTGCTTAAGCCATTGTTTTCCGTTCCACAGCACATGTAACTCAGTGTTTACTGAGATTTACATCTCCTTGCCAATTGTTAATGTAAGGCTATGTTCACAGGTTGATTTTCAGTCCGGTATTGCGTGCTGTACTGGCGCCAAATACCGCTGAAATTGAAATCCTGCCCTGTCATTACGGTAATCCACCAGTTCTCAGAGATAACTTTGGATTCCGTCGCCTCTCCCCCGCTCAGAGCGAATACGGCGCAGAGCGGGGGAGGTAAGTGACATGTCTTTATTCCTGCCGGGATTACCCACGCCCCCCCTCAACCGTTAGTTGCAGGCGAAATCCATCCCGCAATTACAGCGTGATTCAGCCGTGTGAACATAGCATAACAGGACAATATATGATAATCACTGCTACAGAACCACCCACAGCCGGAGTGTAAAACTGTTTGCGACTTAGTGAAACAGGTTAGTGAGAAAACCACTTTAACCTTGAAACCAGCTCTGTTCCAGCCATTCTTCGTTCACGTGACCTTGCAGCTATTCACAAGCCTCAATGGTCTCTTTATGGATGAGCACCACAAGGCTGCTGAGGCCTGCGATTGGCTGCAGGGTCACATGCCCATGATTGCGACAGCAGCAGGGAGCAGCGGTGGCCCCGACAGGAAGCTAATTTCAGAGTTATTGTTGTGTTTTGTTTTTTTTTTTTAAATGATTTCAGCCTCTCCCCAACCCGCCATAGTTTTAGGTAGAACAGACACTGACAAGCAAAAGGGTAACAATGTTTTGATCTTTTGAACACTTGTGGGTAGAGTGAAGAAAAAGCTTTATTTGTATCCAAGTACAGTCTGCACCAACATTGGGATCAGATTTTGGGTCAAGAACATGACTTGATATCTAATCCCAGAGAAGGATTCACGGCAATGTTTTGAAAACCAAATGGTGGATTTTCCGAAATTTACTATCAAAATAATAAATTGACCACTTCGATTTTTAGGAGCAAAACTGTACTAAGCAGAGTGCTAAATACTTGCAATGCTCAAATTTTGTATAAGATAGGTAAGATGGACTGTATATACAATTATCAGTACCTCATGTACAAAGCTGTAGTGAGATGGTGGAGATATGGAGCCTGAAAGTCACAAGTCAAAAAACAATGTACCCTTTTTGCTTGTCAGTGTAAAAATATAATTTATTGGATATGACTTCGGACACAAAACAATTTAAATAATAGCAAAAAAAACTGCTAGCCCCCCCCAACATTTGTGGAGTCTCTGAATTTGTCTCTGAGAAATAGTTATTGCTCATCAGATCCTTCACAACAGACCTCACATCTGCTCTCATTATTTCCAGGTAGAGAAACGGCCTCTCTACACTAAACTTGGGTTTGGGGGCAAAGCGGGTGACCCACAGGGGCAATACATATCTAAACAAATGTCCAAGGGTATAAAAGGGAATTGCCTCAGGACCACAGGTCAGTTTTGATGAATGGTTGAACTATTTATAATTTGTGAATACAGGTGAAAAATTTTGCTGAAATCCGTTTTTCCCTGGGAGCAGATTCTTCTCCCCTGGCGGCAGCGCTTTGCTTGCCTCCATGATCCATCAATTACCAATTCCTCATGTGATGAGGCTGAAGATATGGGGAGGCAGGAGCACTGGCCGGACCCAATTCCTCTTGCTCATTTGCACTGCATCAAAATAACTGGACAACTTATTTACTATATTTTGTGAGTCGGTCCATCTATGATACTAAGACTTCCTGCAAAAATAGGCAACGACTCCCACAGGCGTGGAACAACCCTAAAGAAATAATGAAGGATCAAAGCATCCCCCATGCAGCAGTCATTGAGAAATCTTTTGGATTCCGCCAATTCCCCTTGCAGGGTGATGGGGCCTCCATAGAATATATAGTGGTCAGATGCTTCAGAGCAATAGCTTCCAATTGAAGAGGTGCTCATCCTGGGACAAAAGGGGGGGGGGGGGGGGGGAGTGGGGGGTAATACAGCTACATAAAATGAGCCTCCACAACAGCCATAAGTATCCAAGTACATACTCAATGGGCCTTATGCATGAAAACTGTCTAGCATTAAGGGCTTGTCCCCACCCCCAGTTTTCGGTTTTTAAAGCCGTCTTTAAACCGGCGTTATCACGGTCCTCTTTTGAAAATCCGTGCAGTGGCACGCCGGTCGTTTTTTTTTTTTTTTTTTTTTTTTTTTTTTTTAAGGCCGCCGGAGGTCTGAAAAACATTAAACACGTTTATTCTTCCGCTTGGTTTTCGGGCGGAACATGAACCTGTCAATGCAAGGGGGAGGGGTGGGGGGGGGGGGTTTCTCCACAAGCCGCAGAGAAAAGCAGTTCCCCTACGGCTGTGTGCATGGCCCCAAAACAGAGAATATACGATCGGATAACCTGACGGGTATTTGCTCTGTGCCGTGTAAACAGCATCTAAGACAGTCTTTGTTGCCCATAGCAACCAACCATAGCTCAGCTTTCATTTCATATAGGGGTCAGGAAAAATAAAAGCTGATCTGTGACGCAGTCTTCCGGCCAGACAGTTCATACATAAGGTCCAACGTGTCTCAGGATGCCAGTGAACACCGGAGCGATAGCTTGTCTGCAATGAACAGCTTCAGCTGGAATGTGCCGCCCACCGGGAACCGACCGCTACCACAGCGCGGCCTGTCACACACAGCTCACCGCAACATCCCATTGAAAGTCACCAGCCAGTTACTTTAAAGGGGGGGGGTTCCGGGGTTACTTGGATTAGTCAATGCTCGCCCGTCCATTGAGGTACAAGTATAAATAGAAGAGAGGACTCATACTTACCTCATTAACTCCCGGTGTGTTCATCCCAGGCTGATGCAGAGAATCTTCAGCGGTCATGTGACAGGTGTAGCCAATCATGGGCCACAACGTCACATACATGTCACCTCTGTGGCCTGTAATTGGCTGCAGCTGGGAATGCAGACCATTCACTGGTACTGTGGGGATGAACGGGAGCAACCCGGAGACAAGTAGGAGTCTTATCTTCTATGTTTACTAATCCGAACGAGCATTGATCAGTCCTGGAACACCCCTTTAAGGTCCCGGACAACTGATTTTCTGCAGGACACCGAGTATTCACACCAATAACCTTCTTATTTCTGTCATAGATGTCAACACAGACTTAAAGGGGTTGTCTCGCTATAAGGATTGCTTTTGATGTTAAAGATCTTGCAAAAACAAGTCACTTTGTAATGTGTCTATTAACAGTGTCCTACCTATTCCTAGATTATCCCTCTTGTATGGGCTGCATCAGCTCCTAAGGACGCTTATAGCTAAAGAATGTTTGATATCACTGATCAATGGTTGCTATAGCTCAGACCTGGCTTCTACTGGCAGTTAGTGAAAGCAGTAAAACACACCCCTGAAATTCAAAATGAAACCAAGAAAAACAAGAATCAATGTAGTGAGACAACCCCTTTAACGTGTCTAATCCATGTCCTGTCTACAGAAGCAGGTTCACGACATCCGATAGGTACATCACAACTGTTTTTAAAATTAGATCAAGATAATGGGAATCAGATTCCTCATCCATTATATACGCCACAATGTGAACAGGGCCTAGAAATTCCTCCATTATCACCGGCCAAGATATTGTGTAACAAAAGGGGAAGGTACTAAATGAAACTGAAAGCAAAGACAGTGGAGAGTCCTAGTATACAGCGGTCAGATTCTTGTACATAGGGGGGTGGCGGGGGGGGGGGAGCAGTTTTATAACGGTCAGATTCTTGTACATAGGGGGTGGGGGGAAGCAGTATTATTAGCGGTCAAGGATTTCTAGTAACATAGGGGGTGGGGGGGGGGAGCAGTTTTATTGCCGGTCCCAGATTCTTGTACATAGGGTGGTGGGGTGAAAGGCAAGTTTTATAGCGGTCAGATTCTTGTACATAGGGGGTGGGGGGAGCAGTTTTATAGCGGTCAGATTCTTGTACATAGGGGGGGGGAGCAGTTTATAATAAACGGTACAGTTCTAGTTACATAGGGGGTGGGGGAGCAGTTCCAGAATTTTATATGCGGATCAGTTTCTTGTACAAGGGGTGTGGGGGGGGGAGCAGTTTTATAGCGGTCAGATTCTTGTACATAGGGGGTGGGGTGAAGCAGTTTTATAGCGGTCAGATTCTTGTACATAGGGGGTGGGGGGCGGGAGCAGTTTTCATTAGCGGTCAGATTCTTGTACATAGGGGGGGGAGCAGTTTTATAACGGTCAGATTCTTGTACATAGGGGGGGGGGGAGCAGTTTTATAGCGGTCAGATTATTTTAAATAGGGGGGGGGGGGAGCAGTTTTATAGCGGTCAGATTCTTGTACATAGGGGGGTGGGGGGGGGGAGCAGTTTTATAGCGGTCAGATTCTTGTACATAGGGGGGTGGGGGGGGGAGCAGTTTTATAGCGGTCAGATTCTTATTGTGTACATAGGGGGGTGGGGGGGAGCCGAGTTTAGTATAGCGGTTCAGATTCTTGTACATAGGGGGTGGGGGGAGCAGTTTTATAGCGGTCAGATTCTTGTACATAGGGGGGGGGGGGAGCAGTTTATAGGCGGTAAGATTTCTTGTAACATAGGGGGGGGGGAGCAGTTTTATAAACGGGTCTAGATTCTTGTACATGGGGGGGGGGAACAGTTTTATAGCGGTCAGATTCTTGTACATAGGGGGGGGCAGTATTATAGCGGTCAGATTCTTGTACATAGGGGGGGGAGCGGTTTTATTGCGGTCAGATTCTTGTACATAGGGGGGTGGGGGGGGAGCAGTTTTATAGCGGTCAGATTCTTGTACATCGGGGGGGGGGGAGCAGTTTTATAGCGGTCAGATTCTTGTACATGGGGGGGGGGAGCAGTTTTATAGCGGTCAGATTCTTGTACATGGGGGGGGGGAGCAGTTTTATAGCGGTCAGATTCTTGTACATAGGGGGGGGGAGCAGTATTATAGCGGTCAAGATTCTGTACATAGGGGGGGGGGGGAGCAGTATTATAGCAGTCAGATTCTTGTACATAGGGGGGGGGGAGCACTATTATAGCAGTCAGATTCTTGTACATAGGGGGGGGGGGAAGCAATTATTATTGCGGTGCAGATTCTTTGTACATAAGGGGGGGCACGTATTTCTATAGCGGTCAGATTCTGTGACATAGGGGGGGAGCACTATTATTAGCGGTCGATTCTTGTTAAAATAGGGTGGGAGCACTTATTATAGCCGGTCAGTTTATTTTCTTGTTACGATAGGGGGGAGCACTATTATAGCGGTCAGATTCTTGTACATAGGGGGGAGCACTATTATAGCGGTCAGATTCTTGTACATAGGGGGGAGCACTATTATAGCGGTCATATTCTTGTACATAGGGGGTAGCAGTATTATAGCGGTTATATTCTTGAAACTTAGGGGGTGGGCAGTATTATAGCGGTTATATTCTTGTACATAGGGGGTAGCAGTATTATAGCGGTTATATTCTTGTACATAGGGGGTAGCAGTATTATAGCGGTTATATTCTTGTACATAGAGGACAGTATTATAGCGGTTATATTCTCGTACATAGGAAGCAGTATTATAGTAGTTATATTCTTGTACATAGAAGGCAGTATTATAGCCTATGAGGGGTTGCAGTATAAGAGCAGGTGAATGCACCAGAGCAGTGACAACCTATGGGGGGGCGCTTGCAGCAGTTGTCACCTCCCCTCCCCCACTCCTCACACCAATCACAGCCAAAAAGAAAACGTAATCCGCCGCTGCGGCCGCCCCGCTCCATCCCGCATCACGTGTGCCCTCCCCGCACATCTGGGGCCTCTGGAGCCGGGGCCGCAGTGTGGGGCAGGACGCGGGGACACTGGGCGGGGATCTCAGCTGTGGAGACGGGAGGCCTAGGAATAACGGCCAAGGTCTGCGGAGGCCCCGGCAGGCAGGGCTGAGTGCGGCCGCACGGATAGCTCTCCAGCGGGGGTCTCCCCGCCCAGGGCCTCCCCGGGGGGTCGTACAGCAGGATGCGGCCTCTCCTCCGCCGCCGCCGCCGCTGTGCCAGCCGTCACTCTCCCGGGAGGAGCCGCCCCTCTTACCCGCGGTGATCAGATGCCGAGCGTGTGTGTGGTCGTGTGCCGGGCCGCTCCTGTTCTCCGCCGGGCCCGCTGCTGCTGCTGCTGAGACTGCTGCTGCTCTCTGCTTCCTCCCTGCCAACCCTTCTCTTCCCAGCGGAAGTGACAAGCAGTCATGGGGCTGCTGACGTCACCTCCTCCTCCCGGACGCCGGTTGGTAGATTTCAGGACGGAGGCGGTGACCTCACAGGTCACATGACGTGCTGTGTCACTTTCCCGCGGCCATATTACCTGAGGCCAGGTGTCTTGTTTGTGTGATGGGAGAGCATGTAAATAACCTCTGACTGGAGGCAGCGGCTCTGATTGGACGGGAAATTACAGAGCAGTATGGAGGTGCAATAGCATAGGGCTATGGCTAGCAGTAGGGCTGCCTGTTGCCCCTAGCAACCAATCAGAGCTCGTCTTTCATTTTTCCAGAGCAGTAAAAGCTGATCTCTGATTGGTTGCTATGGGCAACAGATCGTTTTAGTCTAAAGGGCCGTTCACACGGCTTATTGCAGGGACGGATTGCAACCGTATAGCGCGCCATACTGCGCTGCAATGCGGCTGCAACCCGTACCACTAACTATGGTAATCCACAGTTCTCATAGAGAACTGTGGATTCTGTCTCTTCTACCCGCTCGGCGAATCCGCCGCGGGGGGAGAAAGTGACACGTTCATTATCCTGGAGGGATACGCGGCGTGGATAATGAAAGTCTATGGGATCGGCGGGCAGCGCCCCCCACCCCTTACTCAAGCCGTAATTGTGGGCAAAATCCGTCTCGCAATTACGGTTTGTATAAGCTGTGTGAACTAGCCCTTAGGGCACAGGTGTCAAACTGCGGCCCTCCAGCTGTTGGGAAACTACAACTCCCATCATGCATTTATATAATCTAAAAAAGTGGGCATGATGGGAGATGTAGTTTTCAAACAGCTGGAGGGCCGCAGTTTGACACCCCTGCCTTAGGGTATGTTCACACAGCGTATTGCGGCACATATCTAAAAGCATATGTTCACACGGACCCAACATGCCATGTGAACATACCCTTAGACAGCTCTTATAAACGAGGCCCATTTATCTTTACAGTTTGATGCAATTTGTTCTACGTCATCTTTTCTTCCATATTTGTTCCGTTTTTTTGTAAAATGATTAAACCCTTCCTTCCATAGGATATTGGTGAGGGAGATGAAAATATGGAGTCCCAAGCGTGTAGCTACAGGTGGTGCAGCAGTAGCAGTCGCTATCGGGCATTGCAGCCACAGGGGGCCCCATTTCAGTTTTTGCACTAGGGCAACAGGAGAGTTGGGAGATACCACCAAACTGTGCCTACACCTAAATCACTACATTACAATCAATATTTCCACCATACAGTGATTATACAGTGGTATATACCAGTGTACACAGGTTCTGCAGACATTTAAGTGATTACAGTAACATGTAGGGGCTCACCGGAGATGTCTCCTGTGACTGGAATTATCTTTCCATTTTCTTCTCCATCCTGTCCAGATCGCCATGATGACTTCTTCCAACCACGACTCATCCCTGCAAAATTTACCACACAAACACCTTAGAATTCCATTTTTTTCAGCACTTCCCTACCTGTAGCCACCTCACTACAAATGACATGGGGTGATAGGTGGGAGGTTATGGGGTGATAGGTGGAGGTGAGAGGACTATGGGGTAATAGCTGGAGAGGTTATGGGGTGATGGGGCGGTTGCATTTTGTGTTGGTACTAGCAGAGGCGAAACTTGAAGCTTCGGGGCCATAGTGCAAAAAGTGAAAAGGGCCTCCCTGCTCCCCATGTGGATTAAAATGGGGTATTCCCTTTTTGTGGTACCTCTCCCCTGTGTCAGTCACGGGCACTGGTTCCCCATCCCGTATAGAATACAGCAAAAATAATCACTTCACCAAAAAAGCTCTCCACAGTGCT
Organism: Phyllomedusa bahiana; assembly: GCA_025379985.1. Taxonomy (NCBI): domain Eukaryota; kingdom Metazoa; phylum Chordata; class Amphibia; order Anura; family Hylidae; genus Phyllomedusa; species Phyllomedusa bahiana. The sequence goes on along the minus strand of JAODAL010000120.1, from coordinate 336,261 downwards.
GCCCCTAAATACATCTCCTCCCTCATCTCGGGTCAAACCACCTGCCCGCTTACCCGCTCGCTAGGGGACATCAAACTAAGCTACAACCCCTTCCGAACCTCCCATTGCCCGTCTTAAAGGGATTTTGAAACTTGCTGCACCCATTCTCTGGAAAATCCTACCACTTACCATCGGCACAACCCAGCCTTGGGGCATTTTTAAAGGGTGCCCTAAAAAACCCACATTTTCTCAGGCGGGGGCCTCCCAAACCCAACAATTGCTAAACCCACCCTTTATCACACACATTTGTCCTCCCTACATTTGGGCACTCAAAAGGCACTTATTTTGTATATAGAGTACAGTCATGGTGCGGGTTTTCCCCAAAATTTTTTTGAAAACCTCCCCAAATTTTAAAAAGCATGGCGGGGCCATTGTAAATTTAGCACTTTTTCCCCCTTTGTTCCCCAGGCCCCCTCTTAGATTGAAAGCTCTTCGGGGGGGGCCCCTCACACACCTTTGTGTCCCACCTTTTTGGGCTTTAAATGTGAAATGTCTGTCTTTTGTCTAATTATAATCCCTTTTGAAAAGGGTGCAAAATTTTTTTGGCCCTTAAAAATTTAAAGATTATTTTTAAATTTTTATTTTTTTTTGGGGTTAGAAGGGTTTTTGGGGCCCCCTCAGGCTCGGGGCTCGGTAGCGACTGTCCCTTTCCTTGAAACCCCGTACTACCCCCCTGGGACAGGATGCATAACACAATGGGGGGGGGTTTTGGGGGGGAGAGAGGAGTACAGAGCAAAAGCTTCCCATCTTTTTGGGGGGAGCAAAAGCCCATCCCCCTGGAGTTTGGGTGCTGCGGTTGGGGCCGGGTGTAAAAGTGTGGGCATTTTTTTTAGTGCTGAAAACCCAAAAAAGTTTTTGCATGTGTTTGTAATTGAAACAACATTTTGGGCATGTGCCTTCTTTTTTTGGGTTACAGAAAGGGTTTAGTTGTCGGCTTTCCCCCCTGTATTTTTTTATACCAAATTTCCCTTTCCCCAAGACTGAGGGTCTCTATTTTAATTAAAAGGGGGGTTTTTTGTGGAAACCCCCACCACCAAACCCCTTTACCTATGGGAAATCCTTAAACCCTTCCCCTTTTATGGGGAAAAAAATTTATAGTCTCCCCTTTGCCCCGAATTTTTTTTTTAAAATAAAAAACTTGTGTATCATTGTATGGGTCCTTTGAATTTAAATTCCCCGGGCCTTTTTTGTTTTGAACCAATCTTTTTCCCTAAATTAAATCCCCTTATGAAATGTTATTTTGGGCTTTGAAAAATGTTGGGACACTTTCATTTTTTAGGGCTAGTTCAATTAGGGTTTAGGTTCCTGACAGGGCCGCCCTTTTCGGGGCGTTGTCCCTGATTTCTTCTTTAGGGTTAATTAGGCCAAGTAGGATTTAGTGGGTTTACCTTTTGTTTTGGCCGTTTTTTGACACTAGGTGTATTTTTTGTTTTTCTCCTTCTTTTAGATTTTTCTAATTAAAAGTGAAGTTTTAATACATGATTTCTGTTTTGGCTCTTTGAATTTTCATGTATGGTGTGGGGGACCTTTTGGAATCTAGTGACAGTTAGTAGTCCCCTTCAGTGTATTTTTCTGCTGCAGTTGTGCCTGCACTCCCCAGAATCATATTGTGCAGGTTGAACTCCATACCCTGCACCCCCAGAAGACCACTTGCAGGATTGATCTTCAGAGGAAGCAGGAGATGGAGTTTAGTACTGTTTTTTAATACTGTTTTTTTTACTGTTATATTTATACAGGTTTCCCTTTTGGACTATGTCGGACTCATTGGATTATGTTGGTCCAACGTTGGATTGATTTCTTTAATAAAATGGTGGAAGAGGGCTGATGTCGGGGAGTGTTTATTTAAATAAAAGTTTTTTTGTGCAATTTCTGTCTGTGGGTTTTTTTCATTTAGTTTCAGTTTTAGTAATGGCGGTATCTGACATACGCCTCTCCATTACTAGCACTCGGGCTTGTTGTCAGCCAGCAGTAGTTTTTGTCACCCCAAGCCTCACACCAACCCCATGTCACTATTTCCCCAGTAGCACCACGGGTACTGGGAAGAGCCGGTAAGCATCAAAAGTGGACCCTCTTATGTGATGGTCCACTTCTGGAGCAGCTGTGGGCTAGTATTTTTAGAGATTTTTTCAAAAATCATTTATTTATTGAGAATCCTACAGTGGGCACCTCCTGTAATCATTACAGTGGATGCTCATGTGCAGATTCTCATTAAATAAATATATTTTCAGAAAAAAATGACAGGGGGTCCCCCCTCATTTTTCATAACCAGCCAAGGTAAAACCGACAGCGGCAGCCTGATACTATCAGAATGGGAAGAACCATCGAGACTGGTAACTTCCCACGCTCAAAATACCAGCTTGCAGCTGCTCCAGAAGCAGACCATCACATTAGAGGGTCTGCTCCTGACGGTTACCGGCTCTTCCCAGTACCCCTGGTGTGTTGGGTACTGGGGTAACAGTGACAGGGGGTTAGTGTCAGCCTTGGGCAACAAGAAACACTGCTGACTGACACCAAGCCCCAGCGATAGTAATGAAGAGGGGTCTGCCAGACACCTCCACTACTATCAGAGGAATTACCTGGGGGGAAAAAACACAAAGTGCACGAAAAAAACTTTTATTTAAATAAACACTCCCCGCCACCAGCCCACGTTAACCATTTTATTTGAAAAAAATAGATCCAAAGTTGATCCGACGTAGTCCACCGAATCAGACGTAGTCCAAATGGGAACCTGTAAATAAACATTACACACGTACATATAGACTGGATACCCTATCCAGCATGCAGGAAAGCTGGGTGACACCTATCGCCCACAGGTAACATCCAGATTTCCATGATAGGAATACTGGGTGCCACCTTTGGGGGATGGAGTGTCACCCAGTTTTCCTGGAGGCTGAATAGGCTATTGCCATAGGCAATCACCTGATTCTGTCCCCTGCGGCCTGTCTCCTGCCACCTGCAGCCGCCAAAAACAGACAGACTTATGCCTATGCTCCTTTCATAGTCTTTGGGACTAACAAAGATAACCGAGTAGAGCAATGTACTTCCATAGACTTTCACAATATGGAAGAATGGGGGACCTTGGGCAGTAGACCCCCAGTGATCAGACACATTACTTATCCCGTGGTTAGTTATAAATGTATATAGTAGGAAAATGTCTTTAAACAACACACAAAGCCTTGTTACTGACAAACCTGTTCTTCACAAGAAAGACTTCTTCTATCTGTCTCATATCCATCTTGGTATCTCACCATCTTTTACATCTATGTATCTATCTACCCAAACAGTCTCCCCTCCATTAATCACTTAAAGGCGTTGTCACATGAAGACAACCCCTGTCCATATGCACTATTAACACATATGGATGTCATAGATTTCAGGTGCTCTCGATCAGCTAGCCTGTGAGAGCAGCTTCTGTTCTGTCAGACTCAGGCCGTCCATGTACGGTATTACATGGATGGTCCTTTATTATTTCCCAAGATTGGCCACTGCATTCACCTGACCTGACAAAACACGAACAACTCGTCCTTCTTTTCCAAATATAATTGATTTAGTGTATTTTTTGTTAAACCTGTTTTTATTGCAAAACACTCTTAATATACATCAAATCTTGTGGCAACCTGTGCCAATGGTAACATTTATATGCAACAGAAGCATAAATTTTACAAAAAGATCTGGCTCAGCCTATCTCTCATCCTAACTGGCCAGTACAATTTCGGGTGCACTTGATCTCTCTGCTCAGCGCAAAGGTCCATATTCTTTATAGACTCTGCTGTGCATTCCCGGTTTCGCCTGGCCACCTTTCACATATAGGCTAGCGTGTTTGCATTATAATTTTAACTTAGAATAAACATCAAACAGGGGGGTGAGGGGGAAGGGAGGAAAAAAAGGGGGGGGAAGACACCATAGGGAACCTACCCGTGGGCCGGACATCCGACACACCAGAGAGAAGCTTTGGGCTACAATGTATACATCCATAGTTAGGTTATGTGTGCTATATAGGTAGTGCTATATCTGTTGATTGATTCGTCAGATACCACGTAGTGAATTCAAAGCAGCTCTTTATTTTTGTTTTAATGTGTGTGGGTAACAGACTAATAAATGGTGACCACGTTTGGAAAAAATGTTGTGTTCTTTTTTCCTTTTGTTGCGCCGCTTCAATCAGTCCTTTCCTGAATATGTGTGATAGTTTGTTAGGAATAATCTGAGAGTGGGGCGGGCCCGGCTGGATCCAGCATTGCAAGACCGACTTTCTGGCCGCAGCCGCCACATAAAACAGAAGCCATTTTTGAAGGCTGGAAATGGAGGTGTAGTCCCCAGGGAATATCATAAAGAGTGCCCATAGGTTTGAGTTTGGGCAGCGCGGAAGAAGATTTCTTACGGTGAAAGAATGTATTGTGGACCAGAAAGTCTGTATCGCAGGGCAAGACCAGAGGCAATGTATAAATCTGCTGGGGGCCCTTTGGCATTTTGGACATGCATGAGTGTCAGGAGTTACCCATCGGAAAAGCCCTGTGTGGGGGAGACAATCGATCTATGTGTGATTTGGAAGGCCATTTCCAGTAATTCATGGAGGGGTAAATATTTGGCCGATTGGGGAGCAAGCAGAGAGGTCAGGAGTCAGGAGGGTATCTTTCTTGCCCATATGAGAGGCCACCGTGTATTCCCAGAGTAGTCTATAGGTTTGTATAATAGGGTGTAGAATCTGGTAAGTAAGCGTTTAGTTCGTTGGGAAATTGGTGTGATTTTGAGGAATGGATCATTCCAGTCTAAGTGTTTTAAGGTTGCCGATTTAGTGTATTTTTTAAGCAATGTAAACAAAATGGCGTGATTTTACTTGTTCGAAATGTAAACATTATGGGCGACATGTCCCATTAGGGCTGCACCAAAAACCTGTTGACACCCTATATAAATGAACTGTAGTACACCAAAATTAGGCACATGATACGCCAAGTAGGCGCATCAAATATGCTAGCAATGATATGCTATGCACCTAAATTTATGCTATGCACCTAGATTAGGCACATCAATTATACTATGCAAGGTATACCACATACCACAGGTTCTTTAATTCATGCGCACTATACACTCATTTAATGTGTCTTAAAACTGGCATGGGGGCGCCTCTTTTCTGACACGTCGCCCTATGTTATCCGGGAATGTGTCATCAGAAAATGACCTGTTTAACCCCTTATCTGACACATAGGGTCACATGTATGAACCTGTTTAGGTCTAAAACTCACTCTTTTGCCCATAGGTTACTATGGGCAAAAAGTGAGTTTTAGACCTAAACAGTTTCATACAAAGGGCCCCAAAAATTTTGGGAAGCCCGACAAGAATGAAATTGGGTATGCCCTGGGCTGGTAAGGGGTCTAAAAGGGGGTTTACTGAATTTGGGCTTTTAAAAAAAATGATCTTTTAAAATATTTCATTACAGGATAGGTAATAAAATGTTTTTTGGGTGACTTGGGCAGTTTAGTAAATGCATCTGGAGTATAATACAAGCTTTTAAATCGGGTTTCGTACAGGAAAATAAAGAATTTTTTAAAATGACTCCCCCAGCAAAATAAACGATTAAAATCTTGGAGTAAATAAAGGGCTGAAACTCAGTATCATTACAGGATAATTTTAATAAAATTTTTTTAAATGTACACAGGATAACCGCAGAATAGGAGGGGCAGCTCGGGAAGTATAATACACGTGAAACTCGGGAAATCATTTAAAAATAAGTAATGAATTTTTACACATGCCCCTTTTCAAAAAGAAAAATTAGTGACGCGCTTTTTCAGGTGCAGCCAAATCGTTTGGGGGGGTGTCTCTGAAGGGGGGGGCGCTTTGTTTGCTCTGGCTGTGTGTGTGTTTTTTTTTCCCCCCTGCCGGGGGCCCTTGCTCCCTCCCCCCCGGGGAGGGAGTGAGTTTTGGGGCTGAGTGACAAACCCAACCCCCGGCCCCCTGTCCCCCAGCTGGGCCGGGGACGGGAGAACCCGCTTTTTGGCCCTACATGGAGGACTCGGGGGTAAAAAGATCTGCGGGGAGCCGCAGAAAATGTGGCTTCTGCCCCCCCTTTTAGTTTTAAAAAGACTTTTAAAACCCGCAAGGGTTTCCCTTTCAAGCAAGGGGGGAAAATTTTTCCCCGGCTGCAAGCTTGGGAGTGGGGGCCCTTCCGGGGCCGAAAACCCAAGCCGAGTGTCACGGGGGGTTTGAGGCGGGTTTTTTGGGGGAGGAGGCTGGGGCATGGGGAAGGCCTCGGGAATCAGGCCCCTAGGGTTTTCCGTTGTTATTTTTTTCCCCTTTCTGAGAGTTTTGGAAACCCCAGAAAGGGACCCGGGAGGGAGGCCGGGGAGGATTTTTGCATTGGGGGGAGGGCCCGTTTGGGGGGGGCCCCCAAAAAAAAGAAGGAGGGGCTCCCAAACCCCGGGGTTGAAGCACTCCAGTGGACATTTTTTAAACTGGAGGCCCGGGAAACCCAAACTGAGGGAAGAAGCGGCCCCTTTAAGGAGAAATTTTTAAATGGGGACCGCTTCCAGAGTTGGCAGGGGAAAGGAAAGGGGAAAAGGGCCCGGTTTGGGGTTTGGCCCCCCGGCGCAGCCGGGGGGGGGGAAAGCCCCTGCTTTGGGGGGGAGGACATGGGATAAAGAAGTGCCCCTCCGGGAATCCACCTGGGTGGCCTGCCGGGGGGCACCACCCCCAGTGGGGATCAGAGGCACGATGCCCAAACCATTGCCGCACTGGGGGCCGGGGGAGGGGCAGGGGCGAGCCCGCACCCCGGGAGGGGCCCCCTGAGGGCACAGATTCCCTCCTGGAGTCCCCAGTGTTTTCCCCGGATTTGTGCTTTGGGGGAATGAATGCCAGGGGGCCCCGGGGGGCAGTAAAAAAAAAGCTAAGGGGCCAAGCACCAGGAGCGGAAAAATTAGTGTAAAAACCCCCCTTTGGGGGACCCCGGGGTCAGCCGCGGGTCAGCCCCTGTTTTGAACCCCCTCTCACCCAAAGCACTTTCCTGTGTGGATCGGTTTGCAGGGGGGGGGGGAGAATGATTACCCAAAACAGGGCGGGGGGGGCTCGGGTCTTTTTTTGCAATGGGCGGGGAGGGAGCTGGCGGGACCCTGTTAGACCCCAAGACAGAAAGGTAAGGGGAAGTGAGAGGAAAGGCTCTGGCGCTGAAATGCTCCCTAAGGGAGGGGGGAGGGGGCGGGGCGGGGAGGGGGCTAAAGCCCCCTGGGGGCCCCAAAACCTGCTGATGACCGGGTTCCTTCAGGGCACCCCAGTGCGTAAAGGGGGCCCCCGGGGGTTTGAGAGGGTTGCGCCCCCCCAAAAAAGGATTTGGGACAAAAAAACCCTGTTTTTATGGCGCGGGGGGGGCCCCAGAGGAGCGGCGCCAGGAAAAGGATCAAAGCGTTGGGGGGCACTGGATCAGCGGGGGCCCAAAAAAAAAAAAAAAGGTTCCCCCGATAAAGCAGGGGGCCCAAAGGCGGGGTGGGGGGGCCCCAAAAACGGGAAGCGGGCCCGTTTTCCCCAATCCAAAAGGGGGCTGGGGGCCTTTCCCTTTTGGGGGGTAAACTCGGGAAACCCCAACCGGGGAAGCTGGGGTACCCAAATTAATGGTTGCCCCCAAATCTCCCCGGTCCCCATTATATGAGTGTTTTAATGTGGGGGAAAAACGAGGGAGGAGGTGGGAGGGGGAAACGTTTTTGTTGATGTAGGGGGTTGGAGGGGGGGGAGAGTGGTGGTGGGGAAGGAAGGGGGGGGGCCCCCCGATTTTAAATTACCCGGAAATGGCCCTATGCTATGGAGGTGGGTGGTGAAGGGTCATGGGGGAGTGTGGAGGGAGGGGGCCTGGCCCGGTGCCCCCCCGCTGTGCCCAAGGCCTTTGTACCAGTTATGCTAATGTGGGCGGCGGGGGTTTGGGGGTCCCTCCCCCCCTTTCTGGTTTGGGGGACCCCCTTCTTTCCCAACGATGTCTTCTGGAGGCTCAAAAGGAGGGAAGATCGATTAATTTTAGAGGGTAGGGGGGTTGTTCTTTCCTTCGGATAGAGGGGCAGGGCCTCTCACCTTCTAAAAGAGAAAAGGGGCAGGCAGCCCCACGGGTCTCTCCCGACATCCGGGGGGGAAAGTCTCCGAAAGGAATGTATTTCCGTTTTGGGGGGGTTGGCAATAAAATAATGCCCCCCAAAGGGCAAAAGTGGTAGCCCCCTGTTTAAAGAGGGGCGAAAAAGGGCAACGGACACAAACCCTTTTGATACTTTCCCTAGGGGGAACCCCGAGTTCGTTGTCAGTTTTTGTTCGGCCGGGTTTGGGCCTGAGCTTCGGGGTCAAACCCCTGAGGTGGAAAAGGGACGGGGCCCGGGCGGCAGGACTTTTGCCTTTCCAAAGGGCGGTGTCTGGGTCAGAATAAACTGAAGAAGGTGCCCTTCAAAACTCATAACGGGGTAAACTCTTTTGTATTGACCCATAAAGTGGCTTGGCCGATACGGGGGGGTTTGGGTGGGCGTCCCTCAAAAGAACGGGGACGAATTTGGCACCCCGGCCCGGGGGTTTGGACATTTGGTAAAGCTCAGGGTTTGGGGGAAATTTAGGTTTCCCCATAAAACCATTTGCTCCCTTTTCCTCGGAAGGGATCGCACCCAATTTTTCCCGGGGGCACCCGAAGCTTTCCAATGCGGCACCCCCACGTATTTCATTTGCCACGCCCCGCGCAGAATCCCCCAAAAATTGTGGGGGGGCCTTGGGTTCCCCCTTGCGGGCGCCCTTTGCACGTTTCCCCGGGTTTAAACTTATTTTAAACCAATTGGGAACCCCCCGTTCACCCCGTTCCCGCCCTTTTCCCCAATGGGGGTCAATCCCCCCGGGGGGAAAAAAGTCATGAGGCGATTCGGGCTGGGGGGAGATTTGGCACGGTTAAAGGAGGGGAAGGGGCCGGGTGAAAAGGGGAAAAGCAGAAAAACCCCCTGCCCAAAACTAAGGCATGGAAAAGCCCCCAAAGAGGGGAGATGGGCGAATCTCAGGGCCCCTCAGGCAACGGGGTTTTTGGGGTTGACCTTGACCCGCCCCTGAGGCTGATGCTACCGCTGAGGCACCAAAGGTTGTAACAAAAAGGGGAAATCGGGAAAAGGCTTCAAAAAGGGGAAAAGGTTGCCATCTCAACCCCCCCATGGTCCTAAATGGATGGGGAAAGAGGAAGATGGAAAAAGAGAGGAAGCGGGGTAAAAAAAAAGGGGGATGTAAAAAATCTTCTCCCCCCCCAGATCCCAATTTGGGAATTTAAAACCCGCCCCCTCTGTTTGGGTCCCCCTAAAACCGGTTTTCCATCCCCTCGGTGCCCCCCCCCCCTTCATGGGAGGAGGGGCAAAGGGGGGGGTTTCCCGGGAACCCTGCGGTGCCATCAGGGCCAACGGGGGGCGCCGAGTCCCCTCCCCGGGGGAAAAACTTTCCCTTCAGGGGGGGGAAATGCCTAAAACCCAGGGGAAAAAGAAAGGGGGATATGGACACACTTGCCCTTTAAAAAGGGACAAACCGTTGATGTGGAGAATGGCCCCCGGGTGGGGGGAAGAAGAAAGCCGTCAAATTCGGGTCACCCGGGAGGCAAACGTCCATCCGCGCCCGCTGGAAATCCATTAACGTTGCCAGCATTAAGTCAGAAAACGGCTGGGGTTTTGGCGGAAATTTGTTTTTTTTCGGCCGTTTAGACGCAAAACATTATTTTTCTGCAGGAGCCCGGGCCTGCCAATTCGGGGGCATTTAATTAAGGCTAAAAGGGATTTGGGGGGCCCCGGAGCCTCCTACTGGTCTTTGCAGCCGAGCCGAATAGCGGAGGGGGCCTTTTTTTTTTTAAACGCCCCCGGAAAAATTTGCCGAGGGGGTGTTTTTGGAATTAGAAATGGGGGGGTTTGCCAGATTTTAAAATTGTCCTCATGAAGGGACGGGAAAAATTGGTCTATTAACATCTATTGGCCCCAGTCCTGGGCCCGGAAAAAGGGTCCCTTTATGGGGATCAACCCCTTTTTTTTTTAAAAGTCGGCAGGTGGTTTTTTAAAGGGGACTTCAATCCCTTCACGGGGGCCCGGGAAAAAGGGGGGGGGTCCAAGAAAAGCTGCCCCTTAAATAAAAGCGCCCCATTGAATACATACTAGAAAAGGCTCGCCTGGTGGAGGGCCCACACCTCAACCCCCCCGGGCCCACGGGGGGTTTTTTCACCTATCATGGGGGTAGCTGTAGTCTAGGGATAGACGGTTTTAAATTTAAAGGAGGAACCCTCTCTTCAGGGGTGTCCTTTTGGGAAGGGGATTTTCCCCGCCCAACTTTTTTAATTTTTGTTTTCCTAATTTTTACAAAAGGACCCCCCGTAGGGGGAAGAGGTTTACTGGAGGCCCAATTCGTTCTTTGGAAAAAGCGGGGGATCGGGACACCCTTTGAGGATTTTTTCGGGGCCAGGACCATTTGGGTCAGGCGGAGTAAGGCTGGGGGTGGGAGTTTTTAAAAAAAAAGGGGTTGCCAATTTCCCTTTTCCGCCAGCCTCGGCCTCAGGGGGCCTGGCAGGTTTTGCCTTTTATCGGGGTCAAAGGGAGAAACTCGAACTCTTGTTCGCCCGGGGGGTAGCCGGGAAAATCTCCAAAGTGAAGCCCCTTGCCCCATGGGGGGTTCAGTACGATGGGAACAATTTTTGGTTTTTGAGAGGGATTATGGGAATCCCAATTCCGCCCGCCCCTTTCAAAAACGCAAATGCCCATAATGGGTAAGTTTGGTGTCTGGATGTTTGATATTACGGGGTCCCTGAGAAGGTCAGATCGGGGATGGGGGAAAGGTCTTTCCAGATCCTACTACTCACATTCTTTTGGCGAGGGGATCTTGTTTCCGGGATAGGATGTGGGCCTTTTCTGGCAAAAACCTGTTCCTAAACCCGGGGATCCCCCTTCTTGATTTTTTGCCCAAAAGGGAAAATCAAAAAAGGGGGGAAATCACCTGGCGATTGGGGGGCTCCCCCCCAAAAAATCCCCGGCCCAAAAGGGTTTAAACATCTGAGTTTTTTTAAAACCCTTTAAAGGGACACCCTTTTTCCCCCTCTTGCTGGGGAAAATAAATGAGTGTCTCCCCCGCAGCCTTTTGAAAAAGTCAATGGGGAGGCCAACTTTGGCCCTTTTCTGTAAAAGGGTAAAATCCGTCCCTTATTAGAACTGGCGCCCCATAGCGTGCTAAAATTTGGAAGAAAATTTCCCTGGAAAAGGTGTTTTTTTAAATCGGTTGGTAAATTTTTCCCCACCCCAGGCCCTTTGGGGGCCGCCCCTTTGCTCTTTCCGGTCGCGGGAAACCTTTTTGTGCTTGTTTCATGCCCGGGGAAGTTTGGGGGAAGCGGGGGCGGGGCGGGTCACTAAAGGGGGTTACCTCTGCCTTGGATCGGGCAAAAGCGTTTGTTTAATGTTAAAATGAGAAACCTCGGGGTCCCCCTGAGATAGGGCCCGGGCCGGGGGAGGTTTTTGTTTGGGCTTAAGCCCTTTGTAACGGGGGGAGAATTTTTCCCCCATTTGTTAAGGGTTTGGGTTGGCCGCCCTTTTGGGGTGGGGTCTGGGGTTCCCCAAAAGGGTTGTCCGCTGGGGCCCGACTGAAATTTTTTGAAAACCCGATCCTTTTTTTTAGGAGGAGGGTTGGGGAAACCGGTGGCGGGGGGGGGGAGGGAAACCGGGCGGCTCCGGAGGCCACGTGAGTGTGGGGGGTTTATGCTGATGACTTTAAACCATTTTTCTGTCCTCGCGAGGGGGGGGGGGATTTGGGTGCTTTTCAGAGGTAAAAAGGTTTACTAAAGGTCATCGGGGTCCAAGATCAACGGGGATAAGTGGGAAAAGTCTCTGGGGGAGGGGGAAAATCCTGATTTTGATCTCCCGAACCCCCTTTTCCAGAGCCCCGGGAAAGTCGGCAAAATTCTGGGAAAAATTGGGAATTTGGCCAAGGGAATTACCCCCACCCAAAACGGGGACAGAGTTAAAATTTGGGCCACCCCAGAAGGTGGCCCCGGGGAAAGGGGTTTTGGTTTTTAAACCCCCTCAGGAAAAGGGAACACGTCAAAAAATCCCCGGCCCTTTGCTGTTTTTTGGGGAAAAAAAAAAAAGGTGTGCATCTTCCCAAACCCTTTTTGGGGACTCGGGTCTACATTTTTCTTTTTTCCCAAGGGTTAATGGGGGAAAAAGGCTAAAACCTTCAAAAGGGGGGTTTACTTACCTTTCGGGAGAAAAAAAAATTTGTTGGGTAGGGTCCCATTTTGGGTTTTCCTTTTGGAACCCCTTTTTTAAAGATAAACCCCGCCAGACCTCGGGAAAAAAGAGAGGGCCCTCCGTGGGTTTTTCCCCTTTCCCGGGGATGGTTTGGGCCTTTCTTCCGGGAAGGGAAACAGGGGGGCAAGTAAAGGGCCTTTGCGCACTTTTTATGGGCATCTCCCAGCCAAACCTGCCTGGTTTTTAAAGATTCCGGGGGGGGGTGGGGGGGGGGGTTCTGGGGGGTTTGTGGGAAATAGGACTCTTTCGAAAAATTTCCCTTTGGAAAAAAAGGGTTTTCCTTTGACCCTTTTTCCAGAAACCTTGGGCCCTAAAGGGATGGCCCAACCCCGGGTTTCTGGGGGTTTGGGTTGCGACTTTTTAATTCTATCGGGATCCCCTGAAGTTTTGGATTTTGGGTTTTGGTCTGTTTCCCGGGGAAAGCTGTGGGGGAGGAAAATTTGAAGGGTAGGAGCTTGAAAAGGGGGGTTTCCTCGGAGGAGTGGGGTGGCCTGCGGGAACATGGACCATTCTGGTTCATTGTCCCTTTAACACAAGGTTTACACCAGGGGGGGGGCCCCTTTGGGCTGGCCCAGGGGGGGCCGGGGTTCCCCTTTATGGGGGAAAGGGGCCCTATGGAGCATTAAACACCGGGGGTGGGGGCCCGGGAGCACGTTATTTTAGTTATCAAGGGGTCAGGTACTACACTTTGGCCACCCCGCGGTTTTGTATCAAACCCCAGGGGAAAAATTTCCCCCCGTGGAGAGGGGGTTAGGAACTTTTCCGGTGCCCTTAAAGGGGCCCCCCTCTCTGGAGTCAGAGGGGGGGGGGCGGGTAAAAGGCCTCTTTCCTTTGGGGGGGGTTTTTTCCCTTTGGCGACCCTAGCTTGTCGTCCCCTTTCCCCTGGGGGGTGGGCTGATTCTGCACTTTTTTGTTTTTGTTTTTGGTGACTTTTAGGAATGGGGCTTCGGGGCCCAAAACGGGGGCTTTCGGGGTTGTCGGAAAATTCTGGTGTTTTTTTTTTAAATTTATTTTTTTAAATTTTGTATTTTAAAATTTTTGTTTATTTTTTATTATAATTTTTTTGGGGTTTTGGGTTTTAAAGAGTTGGGTTTGGGGTTTGGGGGGAAAAAGGGGGGGGGGTTTTCGTTGGATATTGGGGTTTTAGGGGTTTTTTGAGGACCTTTGGGGGACTTTTGGGAAAAAAAAAATTTAAACCCCGGGACTGATTCATGGACTTTCCGTTAACATGTCTGGGGGATGGGATGCGGGGGTAAATTTCGGGGCCCCCAAAAAAAAAAAAATCAAAAAGAAAATTTAGGGGCTTTGGCTGGTTTTGGGGGTCTTTTTTTTTTTTTTTTTTTTGTTTTTGGGTTTTTTGTTGTGGAGGGTAGGAAGGAAAAAAAAAAAATAAAAAAATTGTGGGGGTTTTTGTTAGTTTTTTTTTTTTTTTTTTTTTTGGTATGAAACCCGGGGCCGGGGATTTTGGGGTTAATTTAGGTTTTGGATTAATATGTGTAAATTTTGTAAATTGTTGGTTTTGTGGGGATGGTGTTGGTCGGGGACCGGATATAAAGCCGTATGGGGTGCTTTTCCCTGTTTTTGGGCCTTAGATTTTTTTGGCAAAGGTTTTTTTTTTATTTTTTTGTTTTTTTTTTTAAAATTTTTAAAATAAAAGAAATACAATGTAAACCGGGATCATTAAAATAAGTAATGTATGTACAGTGACTCCACCAGTCGAATAGGGAGTGCAGCTCTGGAGCATAAACAGCTGTACAGGTTGTAACCCTGGATCAGTACTAAATAAATACATACCAAATGAGTCAACATCTTATGAGGGGCAATGCTTTCAGAAAAGCCAGCTGACAATTTCGGTGCAGAGGTAATGGCAGCCATAATGGTTGTCAGTCAGCATTCATTAAAAGAGATGTAAAGAGTATTCAAGAGTCTAAAAGAAAACAATCTAAGCAGCAGTCCTCCTGACTTCTTTATACACATGCATACTAGGCTCGACCTACGCATGCATGTATTTTCAGTAGGAGAGGGAAATAAGCTGCTGCCAGACACCTCCTGTTTTTCTCCCATTAGCAGAAATTATTCTGCATGTTGAAATTCAACATGCCTGTGCCTTCTTTTCTCCAACAGGTGCTAGCAAGGGAGAGTGGGGACACCCCTATACACATTGGGTGGTCCTGCTGAAATTGTCATACTTTTTAGAATCCCCATAGTAGCTGCATGGGCTACCTACATTTTGCACTGACCCTAAAAGGAACCTGTCACTGGTCCCAACCATGTGGGTGTTACCCTGAAATTGTGTGTTGTTTTAGTGTAAAATACCTGGTGAAGTTGGGCCAGGTATGAGAAGAGGTCGCCATGGCCGGGACAGATGAGTCCGTTGTGCGGCTTCTTACTGCCCCCTCAACTGACAGCACTCTTTGGGCATGTCCCCACTGCAAGGGTTTTCGGCTGTTTTTTCAGCCGGTTTGCGGCTTTTAAGACCGCCTGAAAAACCGCCGAAAATGAGCACAATTGTGCTCTATGGAAAACCCGTGCAGCAGTCCCCACTGCACGGGTTTTCTGTCGGGCAGTTTTGCCGCCGGCGGTCCGGCGGCAAAACATTATAGAAGCACAATCTTCTGTCCGGGTTTCGGACGGAATCTGTGCTTCTGAATGGGAGGGGGGAGGGCTCTTCTCTGCTCATCGCGGAGAAAAGCCGTCACCCTCACGGCCGTGGGGACGGCCGCAAAACAGGACAGATAGCCGGCCGGTATTTGTCCTATGCCGTGGGGATGCGCCCTTTATTGGCAAACATGGGAAAAACCTGGCAATTATGCTAAGAGGGTGGAGAGAAGTCGCACAGCGGGCTCATCTCCCTGGGCTGCGGTGGTACCTCCCTGTACCCGGCCTAATTTCACCGGGTGTTTTACCCTGATATGCTGGTAAAACCCACATGGTTGGGACTGGGTAACTTGCAGCTATTTCATGCTGCCCATCAATTGGGCAGCATAAAGTAGCTGGTAGGTTCCCTTTAATAACATGTGCAGTATGGGGATTTGTTTTATTATTGGGGTTGATTTTTTTAAAGCAGCCTCTGTAGTTATTTTTAAAATAATAAAATCTCTCTCCAAATGACATGTGAATTATCTCTGTGTGCAGCCACTTTTATGCTTTAATCTGCCCAATGCATAATTCTAGCCCTAAGTGATTTCTCTGGTTGTCTGTGAAGATCAGTGCCTGAGTGCATTGTCATTTAAAAAACCATTAACATTCGCGATTGAATTTTATCTTGTAGCTTGAATCAGTAGGAAAGAAGCAAATACAATGTAATGGACTGCATCCCTGCCCGCATCTATTCAATACTCCCACTCACTGACAATGGTAGACAATTAAAGCGCTCCCACAACATGCCCAGACCTGCTCCCTGCCGGAGCTCCATCAAAGAGTCTAGAAAACTTTAAAAAGTAATTTGATTATTCATAAAACTTCAAAACGAAATGTCAGATATCATAAGTGGAAGTCTGGCAAATGAACCCTCGCCCATCTGACACCCTACTGACACCACTCGAAAATCAGAAGACCCGGAGGGTCACAGCGCTCGGGGAAATATGCAAAATTAAAATTCCAGACTCCCATCTTATTGAGGCTCATATTTAAAAGTAGAACCCCAATCCCAATAAAGTTGTGACGCTGTGTAAAATGCAAAGAAAACAAGAATAAGGTCATGTCCCCACGGCACCAGTTTGCGGCCGGTTTTTCAGATGGTTTGCAAACCGGCCGAAAAACCGGCCGCAAACTTTTACACGGGCCGCTATGGAAAACCCGCGTAGAATCCACTCATTTTTTTTCCCCCAGGGTTCTTAAAAAAACCAAAATTGGCGGCCCAAAAAACATTCTACATGTTTTCATTCTTCCTTTGGTTTTTTCGGCGAATATAAAAAGTGACTGTGAAGGGAGAAAAGCCGTCGTCCCGTGGCCGTGTGCACGGATAAACGGACCGGTACTTGTCCTGTGCTGTGGGGACGCGCCCTAACTTGATTTTAAATCCTTACAGCCATATTCACAACAGGACATAGAACACATATCAGAAGTTGAAAGTTAGTCAATTTTCCATTTTATTTGAAAACATTAAAGAGGTGTTCGCACCAAGCACTTTGATATCATATCAGTTGACTATGCTACCGTGTTTCCCCAAAAATAAGACACCCCCAAAAAAGAAAGGGAATATCAGAGTTTTTGTTAAATTTCCCCTAATATAAGGCAACCCATAAAAAAAAGCATAGCGGAAATCTTTTAGAGGGTTAAAGGACCTGGAAGGGAGGTCTTTTGTGATGTGATGTCACTACAGGTCCCGATTATCCAAAGGAGGTAGACAGAAAGTTTTTAAAATTTCAAACAGGGGAAGAGGGGGGGAGAACAGAGCAATGATATGCACACACATCTACAGAATGGCTGATGGGGAAAGCTGGGGCTTCTGTTCTACAAGTCACAGATGTCAAAATTTGCCATTTTTTTTGAGGGTAACACTGCAGCTTTCCCTAAAATGTCCTTTAATACATGTTTCCCGGGTTGTTCTAAAAATTTTAAAATTATTTTACACACACACTGTAAGCATGCTGTTTAAATTTTTAAAACCCCGAAAATAGACATAAACAATCTTTAGGAGCAAAAAAAATTAAATTTTAAGGGGGCTGTTTTTTTGGGGGGGTTTAAAGTGTGATAGGTTCAAGCCCCACCTCTCCCACCACTTGGCTGTACTTGGTATCCCAAAAAAAGGGGTCCTGGTTTTAACCCCCTTCATTTTGGATTTGGGCCTTTTCCCAAAAAAACGATGGAGCCCATTCTCCAAAAATAAATCCCTTTTAATTATAAAGAAATTGTGTTAACAACAATCTAAAAAAGTTTCTTTATTGTTTAAAGTGCTGCGGGAAAATGTTGCCCTTTTTAAAAAAAAAAAGACTATTATTAAGTTGGGACACGACCATTTCTACCTCATCTTTTTACAACAATCTGGAAACGTCTGGGAAGGAACAAGACCAATTGCTGTCATTTTAGAAGAGGAATATTGTCCCAATCTTGTCTTGTCTTGGTGAAATACTCAAAGCCTTCTATGAAAGGAGTTTTTTAGAGGGAGAATTTGAACCATCCTTTTACGCAATGAAAAAAAACCGTTGTAAAACGTTTTTTCCGAACTACAAAATTTTTTTAAATTAAAAATCAAATTAAAATCACACTTGAACATTGTTAAATACGTTTTTTTACGCAGACAGGGACAATTCATTAGCGTCACTGCCTACCCAATTGCATATACATTGCTCAATGAGCGTTCTATATACAGATCAGCATGTCAGGCGGCTAGTTGCTTGGCAGGGGACAGAGGAGACATAAGTCATTTTTTTATTAGCCTATACACTTACCTATCTAACTTCAGGGGGCTATATCTACCCTCAATGAGGGGAAGCTTTATCTACCTACAGGGGTTTATATGCACCTGCGAGGAAGGAATATTTACCTACAGAGGGTTTTAAATCTCCTAAGGGGGTTATTTTTTACAGGCTTATCAAACCTTCAAGGGGGCTTATTTACCTACAGGGGCCTATATCTACCTACAGGAGGGCAATATCTATCTACCTAAAGGGGGCCCAATATTAACTCAGTATCTATAGAGAGCTAAAATCTAGCCTTACATTTTAGATCACGCCGTATTAGAGGGGGCATTTATCTAGCTACATGGGAGGCTAAATCCACCTATAGGGGACTATATACTGTATCAGGGGGCCTCTATACCTACCTACCAACTGGGGGTCTATATACCTACCTACCTACAGGGGGCTGATATACATATCTACCTGCCCTTCAGGGAGTACCTATTATACTTACCTCCACCTATTACATGGGAGCCTATTGGACTACAATGATAAGGGACCTATATTCTATTTATTGGGGTCGGGCCTATATAACTAAGTTAGGGGGACATGTTACGCCTACCTATTGTGGGGAGGCGACGATATAAAGCTACTCTATCATTAAAGCATGGGGCTACTTATCTGTACATGAGTACTTGTCCTATTCTACTTCCTATCTAAAAGAGGGTTTACCTATCTGCCTACCTAGTTTGAGGATGTCCCTAAATACTATATCAGGGGTTTTAAACTGCCTCTTATTTGGAGACACAAAATAAGACCTAAAACTTGTGGTGGGGGCTCAAATTAGGAGACCATAGCCGCTTGGGGGCACTT
Source organism: Phyllomedusa bahiana (assembly GCA_025379985.1). Taxonomy (NCBI): domain Eukaryota; kingdom Metazoa; phylum Chordata; class Amphibia; order Anura; family Hylidae; genus Phyllomedusa; species Phyllomedusa bahiana. The sequence goes on along the minus strand of JAODAL010000120.1, from coordinate 317,750 downwards.
TTACAGTTAGAGGCACAAAGGGACATTATAACTATTAGGGACGCTATAGATGGTGAATTTGTATAGTGGTAGGAATTGGTAGTAAAGTGCCGGAAAAGTGAGAAGTTTAAAGGGATTGTCTCACCATGCTGTTTTACAGCTATGCCTACATTCTGTCTCTTCCTGATCAGGCTGTTGGTCGTTCTATAGTATTGATTAGCATATAATCTCCGTATTCATTGCTCAACTAAAAGTACTGATATGAGAGAAGATGTTTATCTTTAGTGCACAGAGCTTCAGAGCTCTAACAAACAAAGGAGACTAATTTATTTTGTTTACTTTGAGATACCACACTCCATTCTGCTGGCGTCCTGTATGCCAGTCTGTGGTGACGTCACTCCCTGCTATCAAATAACAAAAAGCAGAGAGAGAAGGGGAGAGCACCTAGAGCTAGTGGTCTGCAATGTGCGGCTCTATAGCTGTTGGGAAAATAAGTTCGCTTCCTATTCATGTGCACTGTATAGCATTTTATAAAGGCCGTCGAGATGGGAGTTGTAGTTATTCTAACCAGCTTGGAGATCCACACTTGCACGACCAATGACACTAGAGAAAACATGTGTGCATTCAAGAGCTTGATATATCACTCTTATCTCCTCAACAAAGCACCGAAATAATCAAAAGCATTCTATTGTTGATAAATAGTCTTTACTTTGATAAGCTACTATTGATAGCGAGACAACCACTTTAAGATGTTTATCTGGTAAATTCTACAGTGAATAGTTGTGGCCAGGACAAATCATGATGGTGGTCTGGGATGGATGGAGAAAAAAAAGAGAAAGAGAACAACTCATCAGAGAAGAGAATAACTTATCAGAGAAGACGTCTCCTGTGATGTGTCCTAGGAATGTATAACTTTACTGTTAATTCAATTATATGTGTGCAGTGAGCTGTTATACAATCTGATATCTACCACTGAATGGTGTCACTGATCATTTAGCAATATATTTTATTGGTGGTAGTATGAAGGTTTTAGTAATTTTCAGTAATGGTATGGGGTTATTATTACAGTCTCTGTATGCGTGGGTGGCATGTTATTCTTGATGGTGTTATACTGTATGTATTATTCAACAGTGCACTATGTGAATGATGATTAAGTAGGTTGGGCATTATTCAGAACATCTTTGTTGTAGTGATATGGTCTGGTCATGATATGGACTCGGTATTCTTCAGTTCTACTATGGTAGTATGGGGGATATTTGGTGGTAGTAGTTAGCCCCTGTGTGGTGGTGATATCTAGTCATGGTGTGGTGGTATTTGGTCTTAGTGGGAGTATTGGGATTCTGGTTTTGTGTAGCAATGTTATTTGGTAATTAAAAAAAGAGAAAAACAATGTATGGCTCACCCATATACGATAAGTGTATTCCTTTGGGACCTGGTAATAACTGTTCATGCACGGAACACTGTCGGCTCATGGCCTCAAACTTGCTTCAAACTATACACTTGGGGCCACATGTATGAAAACTGTCTAGGTTTAAAACTCACTTTGATGCCCATAGCAACCAATCAGGGCTGACACCCACTATTCTCATTTATCATCAGAGCACTATATGGATAATGAAAGAAGTGACTCCTGATGGTTTGTGTGGATGGGCAACATAAGTGAGTTTTTAGATTGTTTTCATAAATGTGGGCCCTTAGAGAGATATCCAGATCTCATGGGCTGGATAAAAGGCAAGTGAAACAGGACCCACCGGGTCTAAAACCGTTCAGCAACATATGGCACTGTTTCCTCTGTTTTCAAAAATTTTTGCCAATAAAGTCCCCGGTTTTATTACATGCTGGATATCAAGCATATAGTTTGAAGCAAGTTATTGGTTTGTCTATTATTTAGAAGTTTTATACATAGAACTTCGTGTTATAGCTTTTTGTTTACTCAGGCTCTGGTTAATAGTGATGCAATGTGTCGCAGTCTGGCGCAACATGTTAATGGTGGAGAGAAATTTCTTCATCCTGCCCTGACTGCAATTTGGCCTAGAACCAGCCCTGTATTCTAAAACCTCTATGTACTACTCAGCAATTTCAAAATGTGTAATCTGTACGTGCCATAGGCACTAATGCAACCCCATATCATCAGATATACAGGCTTTTAAACTGTGTACGGATAACAAGCTGGATGGTCCCTTTCCTGTTGAGTCCATAGGACGTGGCGAATATGATTTCCATGACTTATTTAAAATTGTAAATCAAATGCTGATCACAGAACGTTTTTCATTTTGCACTTCAGGTCATTTCAATGAGCTTTGGCCCATGGGAGACATGTAAGTCACCAGGCCAAGTGTTTCTGGAGTGTGATGGATGTATGACTTCTTCTTTGCATGATAGAAATTAAATATGCATGTGTGGATTGCAATGCAATATGTACTCACAGACAATATTTTCTTTCAGAATTTTTCTGGTGATCTGCATAACTGAATCATGACTATTTTTAATGCAGTGCTGCCTGAGGACCTGTAGATCACAATCATCCAATACTGGTGCTTAGCCTTGTCTCTTGTGCACATGGATTTCTACAGTTTTTCTTTTTTTTTATGATGATATTATATACTGCAGATGGTGGAATATTTAAAATCTCTGCATTTCTACATTGCCGAATTATTTTTCTGAAATTGTTCCACAGTTTTTAGATGCCATTTTTTCAGACTGGTACACCTCTGACCATCTTTGTTTCTGAGAGACTCTGCTTATTTAAAACGCTCTTTTTACATACAATAACAAATATTTTCATTTAGTACACAACTTACTGGCACTGTCCTTGGTTAATCCTCTTCCTGCACTGGGACTGTATAACAGCTAAAATCCTACAATCAGGCGCAATAGTATTAGGATTATTCCTCTACGCAGAAAAACTCAGCGCAATTGGTCTCATCCCTTTCCTGACATTTTCAGACTGTTGAGGTTGAAGGTAGGACACTGAACATGTCCCTCAACGTTATTACTGATAAAATGTGTTGCTGCCATCAATGTTTTCTTAATTAGTTAGATTTTTTGTTAAATTATTATATGTATTAAAGTGTCTGATATGTGTTATTTGTTCTGTTGTGAATAATACATGAGTAAAATGATTTTTAAAATCTTGCAATTATTGTTTCCTTTTTCATTTATATAAGTGCCCCCGCACGTCTGTTCTTGATTTAGGGATGATTTTGGGCGTACACATGTATGATAAGGGCTCCTGCTCGCAAACTTTGGAGCGAGATGATGCCAAATAGACTCTTTTTAGTGCTCTCGGCCTAAAGATATTGGTGGTTTGTTCTGGGGGCGATCGCTCCATATTCCGTTAGGATTAGACTCACATTTTATGTATCGCCTTTGATTGCCTACGTTCGCTACTGAGCGGCTGCTATTATCGGACGGATTGCCGACGGATGACGTATACGTCAATCCGTCGAGCATAATCCCGTCCAAAATTAATGGTCAGACCAGCTCCCTGTATTTTCTATTGATTTCATTAGAAAGAAAATACGGTCGTCTCTGTTCACACAGACGCAATATTTTCCGTTTCCGGCATATTTTTGCCGTTCCGCGGATTGTCACTGACGGCAATCCGTGTGTCGGAAATAAAACAATTGACATTTCGTCATATATTTCCAGGACGGATTCACACACCTCAATGATTGTAGATGGTGAGAGATCCGTCTGTGTTCGGAAATCATCAGTTACCAAAATGAGCTGCCAGATCTCGTTGTATGATGTGACTTATGTTTTGCAGATACCACCTCGATTTCTTCAACGTTTTCAGAACGTATGCATACTTACGGTCAGATCCGTTGTAAATCATAACTGATTTGAAATGTAATGACCGTTGTGAACGATAGATGGCTCTTTTATGAATCAACACCACCCTTAGGCTACGATAACAGTTACCTCGAAACAGCCCAGCCTTGGTTAAAGCTGGGTGCGCAGCTTGTAGGAGACAGGATGTGATAGTGAGGAATTTTGGTATAGACTGCGCCTTGTTATGTATGACCTGCAGTAGACTGGTCGCAGTCTGTATACTGTCAGTTTCAAAGCGATTTTATGAACTGACACTAAAGTCAGCGACCAATCGTTCCTCATACACTGTCGCCTTTGTGTATTATCTTTAAGAATCGACTGTTATGGGGATTTGCAGCAATTTTTATTGATTACTTACAAAAAGAGTGCTACACAGAATACAAAACACGCTTTGAAGCTGGGTTATTTGATGCATACTTTTGATGGCAGTATTTGCTAAGAACCAAAACTAGGGATAAGTACAACTTACCGCATCGATATTATTTGCATAACGTCCACTTGTTGTTTGCTCTTATTCCTAGTTTTAGCTTACAGAATTTACTGCAGCAAGAGAAAATCTGCATAGACTATTCTGTGTAAAACAAACACACCTTGTTGCAACACCGCAGGATTTAGGTCTTATTTTCACAACGGCTGATTCATCGCCGTTTAATTGCTGGGAAATGGATTTCGCTCACTGCCTCATTCTTTCGGCCGTCGTGTACGGGGGAGTAGGAGGTGGCAGCTCGGCCTTGGCCCTTATAGATCTTTAATTAGCCGACGGTGACGTATCACACCCGCACTTTTTGTGCATGACACTTTCTCCCGCTCGCCGCTATTTCGTGCGAAGCGGATACAAGGAGAACGGAATCTACATAGTTGTGCTCGCTTAGTGAGGAACTTGTGGATTACCATAATGAACAGTGGTCCTGGGGTTTTCACGCTCGTATTTGTGGGCTCTCAGTACTCGTGCGCGCATACAGACTGAATATCGCGTCCACATAATCAGCCGTCGTGAAACTCATCAGGGTTCGCTTCTAGAATACAATTACTGGAATTTCTGCTGATTTTCCTTGTGAAATTCTAAAGGGAACATCTTGAAGCAGGATCTATATTAGGTACCGCAGCTTGTGAATGACATTTCAACAATCATCCTAGACACATAGCTGTGGCTTATTTGTACATGTACTCGGATTCTCACCTCTGAAATAGATGTTTGTATGTCTTTGCTTATTTTTCTTCATAAGGAATAAGTAAGAGAAAATCACAGAGTTGGGTGACTAAAATTACACGCAAGCATGTCCACATGTGTCGGGTGCCAGTTTAAAGTAAGGTCGGAATTGCATTGCATCTTAGAAGCCTTCTGTGAGCGCAGCCTAGAAGACAGAGTTTTTGAGCTAATTTTTGATTAATGAATGTCCATAATAGATCCATCAATAAGAAATATAAGTCCTTTCCTTATATTAAAAATTTCTTTTGAACCCAATCTTGGTTTTGGCTCAAAAATGTATCAAGAATCAAGAACAGAAATTCATCAATAAAGTTTTTCCAAAAACCCCTGTGTGTAAAACCAGGTTATGTTCACATAAAATTTGTAGTTTAGCTCCCACCATACACGCTAAATACAGAGTAAAGTCACATTATTATGACCACTTCCTGCATTCACTGACAGCAGCGCATAGTTTATGAAGAAAGGCACATGTCTTTAGCTGGCTTGGTGGGTATATTAGGAGTGTGATAGACTGTTTGCACAGATATCCTTTGCTGCTTCCATAGGTGAAAGAGGTGATTTATCCACACATGCCAACTCTCCCGTTTTTGGTGGGGGGTCCCGCTAATGGGGGTCCCCCCCCCCGCCACCCCGGCAGAGTTGGCGAACTTCCCGCCGCCAGCAGGCAGCGGGGGTTCTTTGAGTGGCCGCGGCGCCAGAGTAGTGTCAGGACGCTCACTGTGCAGGGAGGAGGCATGAGGGATCGTTCCCCTCCTCCCTTCTCCCCCTGTATGTACAGCACCGGTGTGCGCTGTACATACACCTCAGCATCGCAGGGGGAGTGACGCGCGGCTGCACTCACTCCCCCTGCGATGCTGAGTTGGCCGGCCGGGAGATGTCCGGACCTGGCTGCAGTGCAGGGAGCCTGGTGAGGTAAGTGGCTTTTATTTTATTTTTATTAGCTATAGGGGAGCTCTACCTGGCTATAAAGGGGGCACTACCTGGCTACAAAGGGGGCTCTACCTGGCTACAAAGGGGGCTCTACCTGGCTTCAATGGGGCTCTACCTGGCTTCAATGGGGGCTCTATCTGGCTACAAGAGGGCTCTACCTGGCTACAATTGGGGCTCTACCTGGCGTCAAAGGGGGCTCTACCTGGCGACAAAGGGGGCTTTACTTGGCTACAAAGATGGCTCTACCTGGCTACAAGGGGGCATTTACCTGGCTATAAGGGGCATTTACCTGGCTACAAGGGGGCATCTACCTGGCTGCAAGGGGGCATCTACCTGGCTACAAGGGGCCTGTAAGGGGCCTGCCTGTAAGGGGCACTACCTGGTTATAAGGGGCTACTACCTGGCTATAAGGGTACTACCTGGCTTTCTTCCAAAGCCGTTATGCAGTTAGGTGTAGTGGGTGTGGCTTTTTTGAAGGGACATGGCACACCAACAAGATGGGCGTGTCCATGCAATTTTTTTGCCGCCCCCTTCAGTCTCCTGCTTTTCCACTTTCAAAAGTTGGCAAGTATGGATTTATCACAGTTGCAAAAAGGAATGATTATTGGCTTTCAGGCCAAGGGTGGCAGTATTTCTAAAACTGAGCAGTTTGTAAATCCCCTGCAACCAATGCTGAGAGAAGACAAGCTGGTGGTGGCAATGTTTGTGTGGCATTCTCAGGGCACACTTATTCATGTGAAAGGTACTCTCAACCAATTTGGGTAGGAATCCATCCTTGCCGAGCACGAACACCCATACATGCTAAGGCCATGTCCCCACGGCACCGGTTTGCAGCCGGTTTTCAAACGGTTTGCAGTTTTGCAAACCGTCTGAAAAAACGGCCGCAAACTTTTACTTTTATGGCCCGAAAAACATTCTACATGTTCATTCTTCTGTCCGGTTTTCGGATGAAGTATGAACAAGTGAATGTGAAGGGGGAGGGCGTTTCTCTGCTAATCTCGGAGGAAAGCCGTCCCCTGCGGCCGTGTGCATGTCACGAAAACAGGACAAATACTGGTCGGATAAACCTGTGCCGTGGGGACGTCGCTAATTGTCTTCCATGTCACAACATAGGTTGGAAGAACAAGACCAAGACTTTCTAATTCTACCCTGACCCTCTAATTCCCCAGTCTAAGGCTATGTTCACACGGCTTATTTTGGGACGTGTCTCACCCCGTATTTCGTGCCGTACTGCGCGAAATACGGGGCGAGATACGTCCCAGTCATTACGGTAATCCACAGTTCTCATAGAGAACTATGTATTGTGTCTCCTCATCCCGCTCGGACAATACGCCGCGGGGAAAGATAAGTGACATGTCAATTACTAGCGGGAATACGCGCCACTAGTAACGAATGTCCATGGGGCCGGAGGGCTGCTGGTCCCCCCGCCCCCGTACACATGGTGTAATTGCGGGGCAAAATACGTCCTCGCAATTATGCCGTGTGAACTCAGCTGTAAACACAATTGAGCGTGTGAAGTCACTTTGATTGTCGTTGTCCCTCTATCTATCTTCCCCCACACACCCTCCTGCAGCTTTGGGATGCACTGCAGTCAGCATGGCACCAGATATGTGACAACCTACCAGGACCTTATTGAGTCACTCCCAGCCAATCTAGCTGCTGTCCATGCTGCACATGACATTTATTCTGGATATTAACAGGTAGTTATAATAATGTGACTGTGTCCATAGGTTTATATAGCCTTATAAAAGCCAAATGTCTGTGTAAAGCCAAAAAAAAAAAAAAAAAAAGATATGGCACATCCCAATGGAGTATATTTTTTCATGCAACATTATTCAGCAAAATATGTATACATTAAACATTTACTTTATTTTACTAAGGGACCCTTTGGGTGACAGATGCCACAGTTTGGCATCCACTGGAGCCATTCATTTCATAAACTTATTCAGCTTACCCCTTTAAAAAAAAACTTTAAATACTCAGTACCCCCTCATAAATCCAGGTTCTTTAAACCCTTTGCACAAAAGGACACGCTACGTCTAAGTCATTTACTGCAATCAGACATACTGGCACGTCCATGGAGATTGTGTGGGCACACGAGCAGAGTCCGCAGATCACACATAGCAGCTTATACTATGCTTGCTCCATCACTTTTTGGCCAAAACCGCACTTACTCCGGCCCCGGGCCCCTTTAAACCCCCCTTAAATCCCCATCAGTCGTGACCACAGCAGCTTAAGAGAAAGATAGAGGGAAGGGTCTCCCTCTGTCTCCATCTGCAACGCTGCGGCGCGATCGTGGGGTGCAGATGGCTTCTTTGGCAACAATTTAGGGCCACATGTATGAAGCTCGCCGGGTCGAGGCCCCCGTTTTCCCCGCCATTTCCCCCCGGGGGAAATCTGCCCCTGATTTATGTAAGGGCGGGCCCCCTCATACAAATATTAAAGTCCCCGCGCCTGCAACGTGTCGGGCCAGTGGGGAATGAGGCAAGTTCGGCCGGCGTCGAGATTGTCCCCCGGGTGGGCGATCATACATGGGGAAAAGCCCCCGCCTGCCATGCGTGGGGACAGTGCGGGGACATGGGGCTGTGCCGCTGTGCCAAAGATTTCGCCGTCAGGAAGTCCCCTCATACAGGGGGGAAAAAGTCCCCCGCCCTCGCCTGTTGTGGGGCCCCCACAGTGCGGGAATTTAAAGGCCCTGGGGACGTGCGAAAATCTTTTTCGATGCAGACAGGTTGGACCCGGCAAAGAAATCATTCCACATTGGTGGGAGTTTTAAACCCAAAAATCGCCTTTAAAAGGCGTTAAAACATTCTCAAAAAAGGCTGAAACATTAAAAAAAAAAAATTTACATAAAAAAAATCACTTTCCAATATCCTAATCAAAATTAGGATTTTGGAAAGGCCCGGGGAAATACATTTTTTTCAAATTCTAAAAACCCTATTCTCAGGCGCAAAAACCCGGGCCAATCAAATCGGAGCGACAGTGAACCATTAAACATGGGGAAGAATTGACCAAAAAAAAATCCCGGGGAAAAATTTCAAAAAACAGAAAAAAATCAAAAAAGAGCTGATTGGCTGAGCTAGGGGGTTCCGGCTACTCAGTCAATCAGAATAGGGGACAAAGTCCCATTCTACCTATGGGAAGTGTAGACCAATCAAATCCAGGGGGGGGATAATTAAAAATACAGTAAAAAGACAGAAAAGAGCTTATTGGCTAGCTAGGGGGGTCTCATAGCTACCAATCAAGCGCGAGCTACCCCCATAAAAACTGTATGGAAGATGAGGCATCAAATCTGGGCGCTACGCCGCGCGGCCAGAAGATTAACAACAAATTTTTTTTAACAGTGTAAAACATTCTCAGATAAAGACCAGAACACTTCTTTAAAAATAAAGCAGTTAAAAAAACCCAAAACCGTTATCCCCAAAACCCCGGCGCACTAGGAATTCCCATAGAGAAAATTCCCGGGAAAACAGAAATTTCAAATTTGTAAAGCTTTTCTAAAGGGGTCGGCATAAACCACCAAATAGAAAAAGGAGCGACAATGTCCCTTATATCCAAGGAGGGAAATTGCCCAATCAGAAAGGGAAAAGGACAGGGGCCCCATTCTATCCATGGAGAAAAAGGACCAATCATTTTCAAAGGGGGGACGTTCAAAATACAGAAAAAGGCAGAAACGAGTGTTTGGGTGAAGCAAGGGGGGGCTGTCCATTTAGCCAATCGAGCGCGGGACGTTTTCTCATGAGTTTTAGGGGGAATCAAAATTTTTTAAAAGAGGGCCGTAATTTGGACCAATGGGAGGGGAAACCGACGCCCCTAGGGGTTTTTAATGCAATTGAAAAAAAAAACTGTACATGGCCGAAATCAAATGAAACACTAAAAAAGTTGGCCGATGTTTATACAACAATACTAATATGGGGCTAACGAAAAAAAAAAAGTCCATAAAAACATGTTTTTTTTTCTTTATTTTCGTTCCCAAGGATCAATTTGTGGGTCATCGAAAATAAAGAAATAACAGATTTTCTGGATTTCATATTTTTTTTTCGCTAGCCAAATTAGTATTCCTTTTATATAACATCGGCAAACTTCGTGTGTTATAATTTGATTTCCCCATTACATTTTTATCCAGATTGCTTTAAAAACCCATAGGAGCTCGCTCCCTCTCCCTTTGGGCCCAAATTTAAACGGCGCCTTTTTAAATTTCTTTTCCCATAAAACTCTATGAGAAACAGCTCGCGCTCTAAATGGCTAAGCTGGAAGAGCCCCCCCTGCTTAAACCCAAATCAGCCGTTTCCCCTTTTTACTGTATTTTGAATGTCCCCCCTTTTTGAATATATTGGGTCCTTTTTTCTCCATGGGGGATGGGGGGCCCCAAACTGCGCTCCTATTCTGATGGTCAATTTTTCCTCCCATAGGATATAAGGGACATTGTCGCTCCTATTTATTTGGGTGGGTTTTTGCCGACCAATGAGAATAGCTTTTTTAAAAAATTTAATTTCTGTCTTTCCCGCAATTCTCTCTTGCAATTCCTATGTAGCCCGTCTCGGCCGAAAGCGTTTTCGGGTTTTTAACGCTTTATTTTTAAAGAAGGTTTGGCTTTCCCGAAATTTTTAACTGTTGAAAATAATTTTTTTTTAATACTTCATGCCGCGCGCGTGAGCGCCGAGATTGATGCGCTCAAAAATCTCCATAAAATAATGGGGAATAGCTCGCCTCTGATTGGGTGACAGCCGAGACCCCCCAAGCCCCCACCAATAACTCTTTTCTGGGCTTTTTACTGTATTTTGAATTATCCTGCCCTGGATTTGATGGTCTAAAAATTTTCCCTAGGCTAAATGGGGCTTTGTCGCTCCTATTTTGATTGGCGACACCCAGACCCGCTAGCTCAGCCCAACAGCTCTTTTTCGCATTTTACTGTATTTTGAATTTTCCCGCCGGGGATTTTGATTGGCAATTCTTCCCAAGCTTTTAATGGTTTCCCGCGCTCCGATTCTGATTGGGCCGTTTTGCGCCCCAAAGAGAATAGGGTTTTAGATTTTGAATTCCCCTCTTTCCCGGGGAATTTCAATATCATATTTTTTATATTGCGCCGTTCTAGAGTTTGGGAAAAGTGATGTTTTTTTTTATTATGTTTTTTTTTACATGCAGCTCTCTTCTGCCAAAAGTTTTTCCCCGTTTAAAAAGGCAATTTTTTCCTAATTTATACTCCTGCTCACGGAGCGGACGCCGAGATTTCTGTCGCGATCTTCGATCGGCTTTTCCCCCATGTTCGGATCCTGTTCAAAAGCCTCCCCCCGGAGCATTTCGACCAAGTCTGCTTGTCGGAGCGGAGCGCCGAGACTTCTGTCGCGATCTTCGATCCGCTTCCTCGCATGTTCGATCCCGCTTCACTTCCCTCGCTGGGGGATTTTGACCAAAAAAAAAACCCGGGGTTTCTTGTGGAGCTGCCGAGTGCCGCGATTTTTGGGGAGCCGAGATGGGACATCCCCCGGGGCTACGAAGCGGCGCCGCGTCCCGGCCCGGAAACCCCACACCGCGCCCCCAAAAGGCCCATTGCCCGCCCCGTCATGCGGGGCCGCGCCAAAGTGGCAACGCTGCGCCGACACGGGATTCGGGGGTGGGGGGCTGACCCAAGCAGGCGTAAAAGGTTCATACATGTCGCCCCTATCTATAAACTTTTTTTACTTTTTAACCTTTTACAAGAACACCATAAAAAAAAAAAAATAATGACAATAAAAGCCCAGTTTTATCCCGGCAAAAAAAGAGCCCCCACACAGCTTTTTATATGGAAAAATTCTAAAAAAAATGATGGCTGTCAGACTATGTTGATGCAAAAACATGTTTTCTTTTTTAAAAAAATGTTTTTAATTTGGTAAAAAAAGGAAAACATAAAAAAAATAAATTTGGGATCGCTGCAATCAATCAACCTGTGGGATAAAATTAACCCTGCGTTTTAAACCCCACAGTGACAAAAAACCTCAATAAAAAGTGACAAAGTGTAAAAAATAACCACAAAAAGGTACAAATGAAAACTCAACTCATCCGCAAAAAAAAAAGCCCTTTTAAACACTCCATATAAAGTAAAAAAAAAATTGTATTGTGGGGGCCGCCCCTTCATCCCCCCTGTAGCTGTAAAGTTCATTTTTTAAATGTAGCCAAATGGACCCAGCTGTCACGTGCAAAACCGACGTGGCTTTGAGGGGGCTTGTATGTTATATATTCCCATAAATGACTACTTTAAAAAAACGCACCCCCTTAAAGATTCAAAAACAGGGATTTAGGGAAACTTTTTTTAAAACCCTTGGGGGGTTGCACAGAAAGTAAAGCAAAGTTGAGGTGAAATTTCAAAATTTCTCCTTTTTGCAGATTTTACATTTTTAGCCATTATTTAAATGGAACAAAAGTAAGAAAACAGGGGAAAAACAATTCAATACTGATTCCCCCCCTTTCCCATCTTTAGAAAATACCCAAAAGTGGCCCTAATAGCTATTTGACTCCACCCAAACCCCCCAGGTAAGGGGTCACCAACTGGAAAGGGGCCCATTTTCATTAAGATCTTTTTTAGTCACCATTACAGGTTTGCGGACACTGTACGGTGCTAAAACTTAATAAACACTGCTAAAAATACCTAATTTTAAACTACATCCCTTAAGGAATATATCCAGGGGTGTAGTGAGAGTATTCAATTCACAGGAGTTTCACAGATTTTTTTAGCGTTAGGCTATGAAAATAAAAATAAAATGCAGTTTTAGCTGAAAATGTTTCATTTTTACAAGGAATTCGGGAAAAAATTGTTCCCCAATTTCTTCCAATTTTGGCAATACCCTATATGTGGTTGTAAAGTGCTGTTTGGGCGCATGTCAGGACGTACAAGGGAGGGAGCGCTATTTGGCTTCTGGAAGGCAGATTTTGGTGGGGCCATTTCGCATTTGCAAAGCTCCCAAAGTACCAGAACAAGTAAAAACCTTCCAGAAGTTGCCCCATCTTCACCCTTCATTTTGGGCCCACATGTGTTCCATAGTATTTTTTAGCATTGAGCCATGAAAATGTAAAAAAAAAAGAATCGTCCGTTGTTTTTCGGTTTCATTCTTACAGCATTTGCCGTGCAGTATTTTTCATCAGCGTCTTCATTGGTACTATTATGGGGTTCATATGACAATTTGATTGCTTTTTGTCAAAGTTTTTGGGAGAATAATCCTAATAGTGTTTTTCATTTTTATTTGTTTACAGCAGTCACAGTGTGGTATATATTACATCTTAGCTTTCCTTAGCAGGTCAATATGATAACAGCTATACCAAATTCACATTTTGTTTTATGTTTTACTGCTTTTACACAATAAAAACACTTTTAAATAAAAATTGAAACCACGTTTTTGCATCATCAAAGTCTGTGTATGGGCTTGTTTTTTGTGGGTTGAGTTGACATTTTTATTGTTATCATTTTTGGGGGGACCAGACTTTTTGATCTGTTTTTTCAGCAGTCAGGATGAAGAAAATGCAGTAGTGTTTTTTTTTATTTCTGCATCGCTCACCGTGCAGTGTTTGTGTTAGTTTTACTCCGTGGGTTGATACGATTATGGCAATACCCAATTTATATAGTTTTTATTTGATAGCGCTTTAAACAAAACAAAAAGTGTTTTTTATTGTGTAAGTCAATATTTATGTATCACTATCTTCTGATAACTTTTTTATTTTGCCATATACGGAGCTGTGTAAGGGCTTATTGTGGGTATGAAGTGACATTTTCCTTGGTACCACTTTGGTGTTTATATGACTTTTTGATCGGTTTTTATTCTATTTTTATGTGCAGCAGGATGAACATTAATCGCAATTCTGCCATCATTTTTTTTTACAGATCTATATATTTTTATTTTAAAAAGTGTAGCTGTTACACCGGGCCTTGTACGGGTATTGTGATGTAGGAGAAGCTATTACCCCGGATTAAAACAACTCAGCAAGCATTTTGTAAATAAAAAAAACAATGTTTATGCTACTCTGGAGAATAATACAGGATGTAACGGAGGATCAGTACAGGATAAGTCATATCACGTATATACATAGTGTCTCCATCAGTAGAATAGTGAGTGCAGCTCTGAAGAATAATACAGGATGTAACTCAGGATCAGTACAGGATAAGTAATGTATGTACACAGTGACTCCACCAGCAGAATAGTGAGTGCAGCTCTGGAGTATAATACAGGATGTAACTCAGGATCAGTACAGGATAAGTAATGTAATGTATATACACAGTGACTCCACCAGCAGAATAGTGAGTGCAGCTGTAGAGTATAATACAGGATGTAACTCAGGATCAGTACAGGATAAGTAATGTATGTACACAGTGACTCCACGGGCAGAATAGTGAGTGCAGCTCTGGAGTATAATACAGGCTGTAATGGAGGATCAGTGCAGGATAAGTAATGTACACATTGACTCCACCAGCAGAATAGTAAGTGCAGCTCTAGTTTCATACAGAATGTGCAGCTCTGGAGTATAATACAGGCTGATCATACAGGATAAGTAATTTAATGAGATACATAGTGACTCCACCAGCAGAATAGTGAGTGCAGTTCTAGAGTATAATACACAATGTAACTCAGGATCAGTACAGGATAAGTCATATAATGTATACACACAGTGACTCCACCAGCAGAATAGTGAGTTCAGCTCTGAAGTATAATACAGAATATAACTCAGGATCCATGGGCATAACTATAGCCATAGCAGACGTAGCAACCGGTGTGGGGCCCCAGAGGCTGAGGGGGCCCCACTCAGGTACAAGAACATTGTTCCTTTATGTAGGGAACAAGTAGTTGGTGGCTTTCTGTTCTCCAGCACTACTATGTGGGTTCTCTGATATAAGGTGACTTAATTATTTATTCCTTTAATTATTGCTACTTATGTTGCTGTTTTAGTTTATTTTCGTTAGGTGGTTGGGCCCCATATCACTCTGCTATGGGGCCCGATGAATTGTAGTTATGCCCCTGTCAGGATCAGTAATTTGTGTACACAGTGATTCCACTAGCAGAACAGTGAGTGCAGCTCTGGAGTATAATACAGGATGTAACTCTGGATCAGTACAGGATAAGTAATGTAATGTATGTACACAGTGACTCCACCAGCAGAATAGTGCGTGCAGCTCTGGAGTATAATACAAGCTGTAACTCAGTATCAGTACAGGATAAGTACAGTGCCTTGTGAAAGAATTCGGCCCCCTTGAACTTTTCAACCTTTTGCCACATTTCAGGCTTCAAACATAAAGATATAAAATTTTTAATTTTTTTGTGAACAATCAACAAGTGGGACACAATTGTGAAGTGGAACGAAATTTATTGGATATTTTAAACTTTTGTAAAAAAATAAGAAACTGAAAAGTGGGGCGTGCAATATTATTCGGCCCCTTTACTTTCAGTGCAGCAAACTCACTCCAGAAGTTCAGTGAGGATCTCTGAATGGTCCAATGTTGTCCTAAATTACTGATGATGATAAATATAATCCACCTGTATGTAATCAAGTCTCCATATAAATGCACCTCTCTGTGAAAGTCTCAGGCTTCTGTTTAAAGCGCAGAGAGCATCATGAAGACCAAGGAACACACCAGGCAGGTCCGTGATACTGTTGTAGAGAAGTTTAAAGCCGGATTTGGATACAAAAAGATTTCCCAAACTTTAAACATCCCAAGGAGCACTGTGCAAGCGATCATATTGAAATGGAAGGAGTATCAGACCACTGCAAATCTACCAAGACCCAGCCGTCCCTCTAAACTTTCATCTCAAACAAGGAGAAGACTGATCAGAGATGCAGCCAAGAGGCCCATGATCACTCTGGATGAACTGCAGAGATCTACAGCTGAGGTGGGAGAGTCTGTCCATAGGACAACAATCAGTCGTACACTGCACAAATCTGGCCTTTATGGAAGAGTGGCGAGAAGAAAGCCATTTCTCCAAGATATCCATAAAAAGTCTCGTTTAAAGTTTGCCACAAGCCACCTGGAGACCCCAAACATGTGGAAGAAGGGGCCGTCTGGAGACACCAAACATGTGGAAGAAGGGGCCGCCTGGAGACACCAAACATGTGGAAGAAGGGGCTCTGGTCAGATGAAACCAAAATCAAACTTTTTGGCCAGAATGCAAAACGATATGTTTGGTGTAAAAGCAACACAGCTCATCCCGCTGAACACACCATCCCCACTGTCACACATGGTGGGGCAGCAAACATGGTTTGGGCTTTTCTTCAGCAGGACAGTGAAGATGGTTAAAATTGATGGGAAGATGGATGGAGCCAAATACAGGACCATTCTGGAAGAAAACCTGTTGGAGTCTGCAAAAGACCTGAGACTGGGACAGAGATTTATCTTCCAACAAGACAATGATCCCAAACATAAAGCAAAATCTACAATGGAAGGTTCACAAATAAACATATTCAGGTGTTAGAATGGTCAAGTCACAGCCCAGACCTGAATCCAATCGAGAATATGTGGAAAGAGCTGAAAACTGCTGTTCAGAAACGCTCTCCATCCAACCTCACTGAGCTCCAGCTGTTCACAAACGCTCTCCATCCAACCTCACTGAGCTCCAGCTGTTCACAAACGCTCTCCATCCAACCTCACTGAGCTCCAGCTGTGCACCAAGAATGGGCAAGAATTTGTCTCTTGATGTGCAAAACTGATAGAGACATACCCCGAGTGACTTGCAGCTGTAATTGCAGCAAAAGGTGGCGCTACAAAGTATTCACTTAAGGGGGCCGAATAATATTGCACGCCCCACTTTTCATTTTTTTATCTTTTACAAGTTTACAATATCCAATAAATTTCGTTCCACTTCATAAGTGTGTCTCACTTGTTGTTGATTCTTCACAAAAAAAAATAAATATTTTTTTGATATCTTTATGTTTGATGCCTGAAAAGTGGCAAAAGGTTGAAAAGTTCAAGGGGGCCGAATACTTTCACAAGGCACTGTCTATTCTGACATTCCGTTGATATTAATGACCTGCGTAGGAACCTGTGTTCCATTAGTATAAAGGTTTGTATCAGACCCGGAGCTCTTTTCTCGCAGCTTTCAGTCTATGATCAGTCACAGATATGACGTTCACTGACTTTCACTACGATCTGTCTTTCCAATGCACATCCATCAGATTGGATGACATCTGTGCACTGCGGACTGTACGATCCATCGCTCACCCCGGCTGGAAGCTTGGTACAGCTCATCCGTGACCCGTATCTACAGACGCTCCAGCGCTCGCCGCATTGGGCTGTCCTGTACATTGCCTGCTCAACATAAACACGTCCATTACCGAGACCCCGGGTCCAGCATGAGACACTGTGCGCAATGTATTTCCAGCTGTTATAGTGAGGAGTGTGAGCTCCATGAAGCTGATACAGAGGGAGGTGAGTGCGCTCGCTGCGCTCCGCCGTGTCAGGCACACTGTCGGGCACCCTCGCGTTGCTAGGCAGCAGCGGGGGCCTCGGCGGCCATCTTGTTCCCGCTTGGCGGATGAATGAGTAGTCAGCAGAGGCTCCTCAGGAAGGCTCTGGGCTCCGTACAATCCGTGTCCATCTGCAGCTCCGCGGTCATGGAGCGCTCCGTCATCCGCGCCGTTTTCCTCCTCATTGCCCTGACGGCCGCCGGCCGGGCCCAGGAACTGCTCAATGAGGACGTGAAGCGCACAGTGGACCTAAGCAGCCACCTGGCTAAGGTGACGGCCGAGGTGAAGCTGGCCAACCCGGGCGCCGCAGCTGCTCACTCCTTCCTGGTCGCGCTGGAGCCGGAGCTGGCCGGACACCTGGCTTTCCTGGGGGTCAGTATGCGCCCATTGCCGGCTGTGGGGACGGGGACTTCCGGTCTCTTGTCATTCTGGAGAAGCGTCTCATCTGTGCGACAAGTCGCGGGGAGTGTCGCACGCTGGACTGAGAGTGTCTGAGTGTGCGCCATTAGTTCAGGCAGTCGCTGCTCAGCCCTGGCTCCTCGTTACGGGCTGCCCAGGCGACCTCTCCGGGATGTAGCAGAGCTGGGCACATCCCTGTGGAGTGACGGCTCTGCTGCCCCTGGAGAAGCCTGACTGGAGGCAGACCCTGTCCAGAGGTAGTGTTAGGTGTTACATGGGACTGCACAGCCTGCTGCATGGTGACAGGACAGCGAGCGGGTGCTGCTCTAGCAGAGCTGAGTGTAACTTATGCTGCCTGTGACGAGTGTAGCGGCTCTAGAAGAGAGTGTGGGACGTATTGTCGAGATCAAGGGTATGTGATTTACATAGGACTGCTGGGAAATCTGTGCAAGCAAGCTACATGACTGACTCAGCTCTGCTGCCTCAGAGCAAGTCTACAGAATAACCTGGCTCTGAGTATATGAGGATGTAGCAGAGCTGAGTGAATGACAAGGCTTAAGAGTGATGTAGGTCTGTTTACATGGGACTGCTGGGTAATCTGTGCAGCGAGCTACATAACGATCTAAGCTCTGCTGCCTCAGAGCAAGTCTACAGAGTTGCATGGTTCTGAATAAGAGCTGAGTGTATGACCAGGCTTATGAGTGATGGTGGTCGGTTTTACATGGGACTGCAGGGGAATCTGTGCAAGCAAGCTACATGACTCAGCTCTGCTACATCAGAGCAAGTCTACAGAATCACATGGCTCTGACTGTATGAAGATGTAGCAGAGCTGAGTGTATGACAAGGCATATGAGTGATGTAGGTCTGTTTACATGGGACTTCAGGGGAATCTGTGGAAGCAAATTACATGAGTCTCAGCTCTGCTACATCAGACTGAGTGTGGCTCGCAGAGCTGAGCGTATTACAAGGCTTTTGAGTGGTGGACTGTTTTACATGGGACTGCAGGGAAATGTAACTTATTTACACTGTACATGACAATCTCAGCTCTGCTACAATATAGTCTACATAATTGCATGGCTATCAATATATTCAGCTGTAGCAGAGTTGATTGTATTTGACAAGGCTTACGAGTGATGTGGGCCTGTTTACATGGGACTGCAAGGTAATATGTGAAAGCAATTTACATGACTATCTCGGCCCTGCTGCAGCAGAATAAGCCTACATGGAGTATATAAAGATGTAGCAGGGCTGGACTTAGGAGTGGTGGTGGTCTGTTTTACATGGGACTGCAGGAAGATGTACAGTGTGAATAAGTTACACAGCAATCTCAGCTCTGCTACCCCTTAATAGTCTATATAGTTACAGGGCCATGAATCGTCCTGAACCTATACAAATGCAGCAGAGCTGAGTGTGTTCATCACCGCTCATAGGTGATGTCAGTGCATTTACATGGGACTGCGGCCCATAGGTGATGTCAGTGTCTTTACATGGGACTGCGGCTCACGGGTGATGTCAGTGCATTTACATGGGACTGCAGGAAGATGTACAGTGTGAATAAGTTACAAAGCAATCTCAGCTTTGCTCCCCTGAATAGTCTACATAGTTACATTGTCCTGAACCTATACAGATGCAGCAGAGCTGAGTGTGTTCATCACTGCTCATAGGTGGTGTCAGTGCTTTTACATGGGACTGCGGCTCATAGGCGGTGTCAGTGCTTTTACATGGGACTGCGGCTCATAGGCGGTGTCAGTGCTTTTACATGGGACTGCGGCTCATAGGCGGTGTCAGTGCTTTTACATGGGACTGCAGGAAGATGTACAGTGTGAATAAGTTACAAAGCAATCTCAGCTCTGCTCCCCTGAATAGGCTACATGGTCACAGGGCAAATACTCGTTGCTGCTTCTCCTGGATCTCTCTGCAGCATTTGACACTGTGGATCACCACCTTCTCCTCACCATGCTCAGCACCATTGGCATCCAGGACACCGCTCTCGCTTGGTTCTCTTCCTACCTCTCTGACCGCTCCTTCAGTGTCTCGTTTGCTGGTTCTACGTCCTCTCCTCTTCAGCGTGCTGTCGGGGTTCCACAGGGATCAGTTCTAGGTCCTCTCCTTTTTTCACTTTACACATCCCCCATTGGACAAACCATCAGCAGATTTGGCTTCCAGTACCATCTCTATGCTGATGACACCCAATTATACACCTCCTCCCGAGACATAACTCCTGCCCTGATACAAAACACCAGTGACTGTCTGTCCGCTGTCTCTGACATCATGTCCTCTCTCCATCTGAAACTAAACCTCACTAAAACCGAACTTCTTGTCTTTCCACCATCTTCTAACCAACCCTACCCTGCTATCTCGGTCTCAGTGTGTGGCACCACCATAACTCCTAGGCAGCAGGCCGCTGTCTTGGGGTAATACTAGATCTAATCTGTCCTTCAACCCCTTATATCCATCCCTGCCCGCTCCTGTCATCTGCACCTCAAGAACATCTCCAAAATCCGTACTTTTTCATCACTGTGGAAACAGCTCAAACCCTTCATTGGTTGCTCTTATTCACTCTCGTCTTGACTACTGCAACTCCTTGCTATCGGTCTCCCTCTCTGCAAACTCTCCCCTCTGCAATCTGTTCTGAATGCAGCAGCCAGGCTTGTCTTTCTCTCCAGCCGCTATACTGATGCCTCTACCCTGTGTCAGTCACTGCACTGGTTGCCCATCCAGTACAGAATACAACATAAACTCACCACTCTCACCCATAAAGCTCTCCACCGGGGTGCTCCTCCCTCCATGTCCTCGCTCGTCTCTGTCTCCCACCCTACCCGTGCTCTCCGCTCTGCTGATGATATCTGACTACATTCTCAATCATCGAACCTCCCATGCCGTCTCCAAGATTTCACACGTGCAGCACCGCGTCCTATGGAATTTTGCTACCGCGGGCAATCAAGCACATTCACAACCCCTCACAGTTTTAAGAGGGCCCTGAAAATAATTTTCTCAGCCTGGCCTACCAAGATCCCTAACTGCTATCACACCTGTCACTCCTACACTAGGGCACTCACAGGCACTTATCTGTATATAGATGTACTGTCAGGGTGGCTGGGTCACCCAATTTCTATGTAAACCACCTCTTATTTATGTAACATGGCTGGACCATAGTAAACTGAGCACTTCTTAACCCTTTGTCTCACCCATACACCATAATAGATTGTAAGCTCTCGCGAGCAGGGTCCTCATACCTCGTGTCTCATTTGTAAGTTCTTTTAATGTGTAATGTCTGTATGTACACCCTCTAATTTGTAAAGTGCTGCGGAATATGTTGGCGCTATATAAATAAAAATTATTATTATTATTATTATTACATCGTCCTGAACCTATACAGATGCAGCAGAGCTGAGTGTGTTCATCACTGCTCATAGGTGATGTTGGTGCATTTACATGGGACTGCAGCTCATAGGTGATGTCGGTGCGTTTACACGGGACTGCAGCTCACGGGCGATGTCGGTGCGTTTACACGGGACTGCAGCTCACAGGCGATGTCGGTGCGTTTACACGGGACTGCAGCTCACAGGCGATGTCGGTGCGTTTACACGGGACTGCAGCTCACAGGCGATGTCGGTGCGTTTACACGGGACTGCAGCTCACAGGCGATGTCGGTGCGTTTACACGGGACTGCAGTCCTCGTGGTGCACAGACTGTGTGCAGGGAGAATTGGTGCGGGCTCTGGGATTGGCGGGGCAGTGCTGGCTCCTCTGCTGTCTGCAGGCCATTGGTGGAGGATGTGCTGTCAGGCCCCGGCTGCTTCCTCCTCTTGCTCTGTAGGATTGTGACACGTCAGCGCTGCCTTCCAGGAGAGCCCCTGCCGCCACCTCCTCCTCAGCAGTCTCGGCTCCTTTGCCTCTTGCCTGAGGTTTACACTGGGTCTTATCCCTTTAGTGACCAGGGCTGGGAAGGCCTTAGTGACCGCTCAGTTTTCAGCCGGCAGAACCTCAGTATGTTATGTCGGAGGTCGCTGTGGTAGAAACTGAGGGTGTTTTGGGGCATAGCTTGAGGATATACAGCAATGGCTGCATTTGTGAATATACGTTTTCTTCTTATTTTCTTCATACCGTTCATGGTCTAATATAAATGTGGGCAGTGCACAGAGCCATAAACGGTACAATAAGGGTTTGCTCACACGGCTGATTTTGGAACGGTTTAGTTGCCCTGTTCGTCACAAAATAAGCGTCAAAAACGACTGAAAACCAAAAGCAGGTTGTTTTCCATTGACTTCAACGTAAAATCGCACACTTAGACACTGCTGATGTTATGCGAGTGTTTTCGCTGCTTAATGTGAGCGCCTGCAAAGAATCGACAATACAAAAGTATAGGAGGCAGAAGTCCAGTGTTTCCTTGTTGAAATTCTACATTTACAAGTGCAACATTTTTAAAGAAGAAATTATGCTTTTTTTCGATGCTGATACGTTCAGCGCCGAAAAGACATTGTGTGAACTCGCCCTAAGGCCATGTCCCCACTGCACGGGTTTTCAGCCCGGCGGCAAAACATTGAACATGCACAATCTTCCATCTGGTTTCCGGACGGAACATGTGCATCTCAATGGGAGGGGGAGGGCTGTTCTCCGCTTATCGCGGAGAAAAGCCGTCCCCCCCCCCCCGCGGCCGTGGGGACGGGTGCGAAACAGGACAAATACCGGCCGGCAAACCGACCGGTATTTGTCCTGTGCTGTGTGAACGCGCCCTAAGGCAGGACTCCTCAAACTGCGGCCCTCCAGCTGTTGGAAACTACAACTCCCATCGTCCCCACTTATAGTTTATATAAATGCATGATGGGAGTGGTAGTTTCCCAACAGCTGGAGGGCCGCAGTTTGAGGATGCCTGCCCTAAGGTATAATGTTCAGGACAATTTCACAGACTTTCATTTTTTTAAATTTTATTTTTGAAATCCCATTAAAGCTTAAAGGAGTTGTCCCCCCACAGGGTTTCAAAGAATGCATGAAAGAAATTCTCTGTCACTTCCTGGTTCATACTAATTTGCATAAGCTCTAGGCTTGTACAGCTACGTTGTGCTTTCAGATGCTAATTAGATTAGATTAGCTTCTCAAACTACTGGAAGGACTTCTTATCTGATCCCCAAAACAAAACTCCTAATTACAGAGCTGTTTACTTGAGATAAATCAAGCTTTTTACTGTCTGGCAGCACAGGACACTGACTGACACTGCTGACCTGTGTGATGACTCACTCTCTGTTATCTCATTGAACAAACAGCCCCAGGAGATTTGTTTACAGGTCGGTTACTGAGGGAACTGAAATAGCCATGGAGGTAATAAATTCACTTGTATCTCTTTAGGGAAAACAGAGGAACAATGCAATATATTTGGAAAATGTCTTTATTTTGTGTTCCCTACAATTTGAAAGCTATTCTTTGTAGCGAGACAACCCCTTTAAACTGTTACTTCATTTTCCCTGATACATTGTTATCTTACGATTGTATGTTTATACAATGTATGCTGTGTCACCATGATACAGGCTGATATTAGGGCAACACATACTGGCCCTCATATAGGTAGACTGTTCTTGTTGCCCATAGCAACCAATCAGCGCTCAACTTTCTTTTTTTTTTTTTTTTTTTTTTTAAATTGTTCTGATTGGTTACTATGGGCAACAAGGAAAGTCTAAAGACCAATTTGATAAATGAGGCCCCATGTGCCTAAAAGGGGTGCTCCCATGCAGCAAAGGGCACTGCACAGGTCAGCTCCCAGCTAGCTGCAAGCCAACCGTGCATGAGAATAAGAGTAAGTTCACACGGCGTATTTGCTGGGCGTAACTAGGCTGCAATGTGACCGAAGTACGCACCGCGAATACGTTAAAAGCATTGCACTCTTGAGAGCTGTGATTACCTGCCGTTATCCCGGCGCACAGTACGCGTCCGTAAATAGAAGCGACATGCTGGGAAAAAGTGAAAGTATATGAGAGCTGGTCCGGAGCGCTGCTGAAAGTACGCGCTGGTCAGTACTCTCAACAGCAGGTGTAGCGCACTCGGGTATTTGCCGCTATACGCTGTGTGAATTCACCCTTAGGCTGGGTTCACACGGTGTATTTGCAGGGCGTAATTACGCCCTGCAATTACGCCATGTGGCCGGGGGCGGGAGCACGGGTGGGTGCGGGGGCCGGCACCTCGCCGGCTCATAGACAATCATTACTAGCAGCGCGTATACGCCGCTGGTAATTCACATGTCATTTATCTCCCCCCGCAGCGGATTCACCGAGCAGGGAGAGGAGACGTAATGAATAATTCTCTATGAGAACTGTGGAATGCCGTAATGACTGGGACGGATTTGAGCCCGTAATTCGCCCCAGTACCGCGCGAATTACGGACTGAAATACGTCCAGTTTTAAGCCGTGTGAACATGGTCTAAGGCCATGTTCACACAGCTTATTCTGGGACGTATTTCAGTCCGTACTGCGCGAATTACGGGCTCAAATACGTCCCAGTCATTACGGCACTCCACAGTTCTCATAGAGAATTATTCATTACGTCTCCTCTCCCTGCTCGCACAATACGGCGAGCGGGGAGATAAGTGACATGTCAATTATTCACGGTGTATACGAGAATAATGCATGTCTGTGGGGCCGGCGGGCTCCCGCCCCCGTACACACGGCGTAATTGCGGGGCGAAACACGTCCCACAAGTAAGCCATATAAATATAACCTAAGGGTGCGTTCACACGGCTGATTTGGACGCTGGATTTTCAGTGTTAAAACCTCGTCTGAAAAGCGCCTCAATGCAGCACTTTTCAGGTGAGGTTTTCAACGAGTTTTTCCAACCATTTTTAGTTCTGAAACACCCATACAAATTAATAGACGGTGCAAAAACCGGGTCTAAAACCGCACCAAGGTTTTGAAGCTCTCCACTGATTCCTATTGGGTTGTTCAGCATTGGATGTAAACCGTATGTTTCTGTTCACTGATTGCAAGCAGAGATCTTCTGATGGTGGTAAATGAAAAACGCAAGATATAGTTAAAAGTTGCGGCGCTTTTGAGGTGCTGGCTAAGCTTGCTGCACCTTCCTCTAGCTGTTTGATTCAAGGGGTTTTCCCATCAGGCTTTTATGGTATATGGATAGGATATCCCATCAGTCTAATAGGTGGTGCCAACCTCTGAGCACGAGCCTCCTAAAGTTCCCCTGCAGGACAGAGCGGTGGCTGCGCTCCTATCCATTCATTTCATTAGGAGTCCGGAGTTCAGACTAACACACTCACTCTTCCCAGAGCTCCTATAAAACACAACAGAGAAAACGGCGCATGCGCAGCCACCTCTCCATTCTCCAGGGCCGGATCACTCCCGACTCCTAATCTGGAAGTTAGTAAGTGGGGATAACACTTGGAGCAGAGCGGTGCAGGTTTGTCTGCGGCTTTTGGTCACTTGTCGGTGATGTAAAGTGAGCATATTCTCTTTTTTCACAGGTGAAAACGGAGGATGAAGAGGACGGCTACCTGGATATACATGAAACAAAAGTAAAAGGAAGGAGGTGAGGCTCAGGGATATAAAGGGATATATAGAGAAGCCCTTTCTATTGCTATAAGAGCGAGAACTATAGACATAAAATAGAAAGAACTGCAAATGTTCTGGTGCATTGGCCACTTTGGTGTAGTTTAGTAGATTTTATCTAGTGCCGTCATCGGGGCAGGCTCTTTATTTGATGCCGTTAAAATGATCTAATTTGAATGGACCCAAAGCTTTGAATAAACTTTAAATAAATCAACAGCACAAATGAGTACATGATCCCTCAACATACAATGGTCGTCCTAGAAACAATATCGTATGTTGAAACCATAACTGGAAAACTGGTAATTTGGTTCCAGAGTCCCAAAATGTCACCAACATAATGGGGATTAATGAAAATGAAGCAGATACTGATCCAGATAAAGCGCGTCCTCCCATATGACAGAAAGAGCTGCTGGAAGCTGGAAATTACTTACTATATTGAGGACAGGAGCTGCTTTGGGCAGTCACTGCATGCACTCATAGAGGGGTTTTACAAGTAAAATGTTCATGAAACTACTTGGATATTCATCAGTCACATGAGCCGCAGATTATGGACGACATGTATGAATTCTGGCACTGACAGACCAGTTCTAAATCGCTTGACAGTAGTATAGACTGCGCCAGAGTGTGTGAAGCTGTGTTTCTGCAGGTCATACATACAGGTGCAGTCTAGTGCCAATACCACAAGTCTGGATCAGGCACCACATTTAAAGGGGTTTTGCCACGATGTAATGTTGATGTGGGATCCTCCAAAATAGGCATTTAATCACTTTTCTAAATATATGTGATTACAAAAATTGCAGCCTGAGAGAGCTACAGGCTGCCTTACCTGCCCTTAGTTACTTAAAAGCTTCTATTAGATACGGCCTGACAAGAGCTGCTGGCCGGGCTTGCGCAGAGAACACTTCTTATCTGATGAAAGGGAGCTTTAAGAAGCTTTCAAGGCACCGGGTAGAAATTGTTATGTTTTGTATACAGAATCCACTAGTTGCAGTGTGATTATCTGAGTAGATCCCTGCTTTATCTGATGACAGGGAATATGAAGGAGCTTTTAAGCTGCTGTGGAGAAAAGGTGTTGTCTTTTGTATACAGCATCCACTAGTTGTAGTTTGATTAGAGTGAACATTTCACACGATCCCTTATGCAGCTCTGTGCTCTGGCTGTGTCTTTCTCTCTCTTAGCTCAGCTTGGTTTGTTTATAATTGCTTTTTAGCAGATAAGGCACGTCCTGGCAAAACCCCTTTAACCTGGTCTGGCTGTTCTAACTGTTCAGCGTCTAGATTTGGCGTCAAAGAATCATAAATGTGTCTACTTCTACTAATGTGGTGCGACGCCCCCAGAACGCCCCTAAACTTTGGTGCGATAAGTGTCTTTGGCGCAGTACCGAGGCACTTATTGTGCCACAGCTTGGAGTGCACCTGTTCATACATCTATAGAACTGGTATACTACAGCTTTTTGAGGCCAGAACTGTGACGCAGCCCCATTCATACATGTCGCCCTAAGTGTCTGGGACATTGTATGGCGAGTGTGGGTCAACATACAATATTCCAGGAAAGGACATTGTAATTGAAAAATGTTGTATCCTGAGGCCATCATAAGTTGTAGGATGCTGTATAGAAACTTGGCAAAATATCCTATTTGAGAAAAATGCTTCTTCACTTATGAAGCTCTTTTTCTCCTCTACCTCCTTCCTGTACTTATTATTCACCTGTTATGAGAGTGACTGAAGGTTTAGGTAACCTGCTGCCTGTAAACCAAAACAACTACAGGTATAACACCTAGAATAAAGATACATAAAACATAACTTTTAATAAAAATAAATAAGAATTGAGAAAGAAAACGAAAAGACACCCTCAAATATACCCTATCAAAGACCTGTCTGCCCTAAAAATGGGGAAATCGCCCCAATAAGGGCGCCCCCACACTGGAACCTAAATAACCTGTCCTAGCTACATCTAAATGAAAAAAAGAAAAACACATATACCACAAATGGAGTGCACAAACAAAAAAAGGTCTGTGATAAATAACAATACAACAGACATTTTACGTTTGATGTTCAATAATACTATGAATTGATGATGCGTCATAGGGAAGATGATCAATAACGCATAAATATTCCAATATTCCAACGCGTTTCCCCCCTAGATACTGGGGTTCATCAGGGGAAAATTGCAGTTGATAACAACAATATGGAACATCTAAGGAAAAATAAACAAGATGTATGAATAAAATATTAACTCACGTCCCTTAATGAGGAAAACAGGGTGCTTGGACCTGTCTCAGTAATCAGATAGCGGGGATCTGTACTTTGACTTTTTTCCTAGACCCCTTTCCTCTATTTTTACAGCCCTGTTTTCCATCATTAAGGGACGGGGTTTTAATATTTTATTGCATACTCTTGTTGGATTTTTCCTTAGATGTTCCGTATTGTTGTTACCAACTGCAATTTTTCCCTGATGAACCCCCAGTATCTAGGGGGGAAACGCGTTGGAATATTGGAATATTTATGCGATATTGCTCATCTTCCTATGACGCATCATCAATTCCTAGTATTATTGAACATCAAACGTATATTGTCTGTTGTATTGTTATTTTTCACAGCACTTTTTTTGTTTGTGCACTCCATTTGTGGTATATGTGAGTTTCTTTTTTTTCATTTTAGATGTAGCTAGGGACGGGGTTAGTTTAGGTTCCAGTGTGGGGCGCCCTTATTGGGGCGTTTTCCCCATTTTTGAGGCAGACAGGTCTTTGATAGGGTATATTTGAGGGTGTTTTCGTTTTTTTCTCAATTCTTATTTATTTTTATTAAAAGTTATGTTTTATGTATACTTTATTCTAGGTTTTTATAAACCCGTAGTTGTTTTGGTTTTAAATTGTATTGGTATACCCAGAAAATTCATTTCATTATATCAAGGGTTCTCTACACCTATACATCGTGCTTAAGTAGAGTACATGGTAGTGTTTGTGAACCTGCTGCCTGTAGAAGTCAGTGGAGAGGGGGAGTGGCTGAAGAGACACAGAGACTTCTCTAGTAAGTGCTGTATCTTGCCCCAGTGATGAATTCTCTGCTTACACCGCTCAGTACAAGTCTGTCCTCCATGCTGTTACTTCTGAGAGATATAGAGGAGCAGGATCTCCTCTTCTGTGTTTGGAAGGGAAACATCATAGCAGCTAGTGCCTATCCACTAGCTCTGGGACAACTGGAAATTGCTGGAGTGCTGGAGCCGGCTCCTGCTGATTTCCCCCAAAATTTTTTTTGCCAAATTAGATGTCCTAGTGGCCGGAAATAGTGCAAACCTCATGTACAGACACAACAGCTTTCCTAAAAAGTAGACTTTAAAAGGATGTTTCCACAATAGACCTTGATGGCATATTGATAGGATATAGTCGGTGCAGGTCTCAGAACTGGGACCTGGCTTTATCTTGGGAACGTACTTCTGAAGTTGTCAGCTCAGAGTAGCGAGTCGGTCAGAGTTGCGCAGTGCTCTCCGTTCTGTTCTGTAGGAGTTCTGAGAAAAGCTGAGCGCTGTTTTTGGTTGTACTTAGAACAGAATAAAGAGTCATGCGCATGCACAATTGGCTAGCCATTCGGAGCCAACACTTTTGGGTGTGGGTCCCACCTCTGGGACCTTCACCTGTCAGTCTTTGATGGCCTATGCTATCAATATACCATCAAAGTCCTCTAATGTGCTAATTAGCACTAACTTGCATTTGGGCAGCAGCTCTTCAGGGAGTTCTTCAGGTGTATAGAAGTACATCTTAAATAGAAAATAAAGATCTTAAGGCTATGTTCACACGGGGTCTTGTAGGGCATATCTGTGCGCACCGCAAGACGCCAGGTGTTTTAAAAGTACGCACTGGCCAGCACGTACTTCTAAAGCGCAAAGGGGGTCGGCCCCATTCACCTCCATTATCCCCAGTGCGTAAATGCCGGCAAGAAGTGACAAGTCACTGAAAGAGGGTATGTTCACACGGCATAACACTTTGGGTTTTTGAGGTGTTTGGTGCATGTTGTGAGGATTGTGTGGTCATCATGGCTGTTAGATAGATGGGTTCCGACTCTGGTTGATGCACGTGGCCACCAATGCTGTCGCCCCATTTTGAGTGCAGGATGGGATACGTTCCCCAGCAGTGTGTTGGTCTACAGGATGGACATATCCGTAACGAATGGAAATGGACCGGACACCCAGAAATTTTGTATTCTTCGTGTTCACTGTATCTGTGTAACACATTCTCTTTATTTCATCAGCGGAAAGCAATTCCTAGTCCAGCTGCCATCTTCTCTGTCTCCTGGAGCCAAGACCAGAGTCTTTATTGAGACTGTCTACACGCACATCCTGCATCCTTACCCCGTCCAGATAACACAGGCAGAGAAGCAGTTTGTAACCTTTGAAAGCAACCATTACTTCTACTCTCCTTATCCAACCACATCCCAAACAACACGCGTTAAGCTTGCCTCCCGTAACGTCGAGAGCTACACGAAGCTTGGCAACCCATCCCGATCCGATGACACCATTGAGTATGGCCCCTTTAAGGATATTCCTGCATGGAGCCACGTAAGTGTGTAGAAATGCTGGAGGTGGATACATTTACAAGTGGAAGTTCTTTATTACAAGGTCTTCTCATTGTGATAGGTGTAAGGTTTAATCCTTCACAATAATTGGTATTTAAAGCAAAATCTAAATCCGGCTTCATAGAAAGGGGAGAGAGTTGCACTGGTGCAGTTTTCCCCATTCATTTCTATGGCAATTCCGAGTGTTATCGAGCGAGTGTGCTGGGCTGTACGCTGAACTCCCATAGACATGAATCGGAGAAAGCTTTGCAAGCACAGCCATCTTCCTTTGAGGCCGGTTTGTAGCTCGCTATGAGCTGACTTCAGGAAACGAGAATTTTGCTAATAATCTCCTGTACATAGAAAGTAGTAATGATTTTTTACCTGGCATGTTGTGGTCATAGGCTGCAATATTTTGATACTTGCCCGGCGTCAAGGGTTAAGCCACACCTTCAGTTATGGTAGATGCATAATGAAGAATTGTGATGTAATTAAGCCTTTTTTCTTTTCAGGATGTCCTTAAGGTTCACTACGAGAACAATAGTCCGTTCTTAACTATAACCAGCATGACCCGCGTAATTGAAGTCTCCCATTGGGGCAACATTGCCGTGGAAGAGACTGTTGATTTAAAACACACTGGAGCCTATTTAAAGGGACCCTTCTCAAGATATGATTACCAGAGGCAGCCAGACAGTGGGATCTCATCTGTCAAGTCCTTCAAGGTAGTTACAAAATTATGCATGCAAAAAGCTGATCCAGTCAGCTCACCTAGTATTGCAGTAAGGCACTTCATGTGAGGGTGCACGGTTCATCCCGGTTTTCTCTGGTTAATAATACGTGGAAACACCAAATTAGTAACAAACCACTAACGAGGGTTAAAAAATGCGATGTTTATTTTATTAAAAATACATGAGC
Source organism: Phyllomedusa bahiana (assembly GCA_025379985.1). Classification (NCBI taxonomy): domain Eukaryota; kingdom Metazoa; phylum Chordata; class Amphibia; order Anura; family Hylidae; genus Phyllomedusa; species Phyllomedusa bahiana. The sequence goes on along the minus strand of JAODAL010000120.1, from coordinate 286,966 downwards.
CAACGCATAGTGCAGAGCTGACGAGTTTAGAGTATGTTACCCTTCGTCGTAGCAGTATGTATTTTTAATGAAATAAACGTCATCGTATTTTTTTAATTGTTGGTGCTAGTTCGTTACTAATTTTGTGTTTGAGTTAAAAAAAAAATTACTTCTATTTGAGGTTGGGATAGAGAGATCTATGTGTGGAAATAATCAGACTCTAAAATTAAGAAGCATTATCTATTTGCTGTAGTTAAAGGGGTTGTCTCACTACAAGGATTACTTTTTATGTTAAAGATCTTGCAAAAACAAGTCACTTTGCAATATGTGTCCATTAACAGTGTCCTACCTATTCCGAGATCTCCCCTCTTGTATGGGCTGCATCAGCTCCTCAGGTCGCTATAGCTACAGACCTGTTTGATCTCTCCTGATAGGCTGCCAGTACTTGTTGCTATAACTACAGATCTGGCTTCTACTGCAGATTAGTAGAAGCCGGTAAACACGCCCCGAATTCAAAATGAAATCAAGAAAACAGGTCTGAGGTAAGATGAGTCAATGTAGTGTGACAACCCCTTTAAAGGCTTGTGGAAAAACAAAGAAGGTATCCAGCACATAAAATCCAATCCGTTAAAGTAAGTGTTTACGTGTTTCGGGCAAAAGCTAAGTGCCCTTACGCATAGCGATGTTAAAGGCTTGTACAATACTCATTTCAATCAGTAGGACGAATCTGTGACCTAAAACTGCATTCACTCATTGCATTTTTTTTGTGTTTTAGATTCATGTAAAAAAACCCAAAAAAACCCAAAACACACACGTAAGGCTATGTTCACACGGCAATAATTGGGGGAGGGTGGGCGGTTTATGAGAACTGTGGATTACCGTAATGACTGGGACGTATTTAGCGCAGTACGGGGCGAGATACGTCCCATTTTAAGCCTTGTAAACATAGCCTTAGGTATACAAGAGCGTGTTTTTTTTAAAAAAAAAAAAAAAAAAAAATTGGATTTTTACCTAGGTGTTTCAAAATTGAGTTCATCATAAGACACGTGCATTTTTACTGCATATGTTCTTCTGTAACTGTTTTTAAATGCATCAGAAAGGCAGCATGTGAATCCAGCCAAGGAAAACACAACAAATCCCTGTTGATCATCTTCCCCTCTTTAGACAAGTCTACCAGCCGCTGCCCAGGATGTTTACTACAGAGATGAGATTGGTAACATCTCTACCAGCCACCTGCTGGTCCTAGATGACTCTGTGGAAATGGAGATCCGACCCAGATTCCCTCTCTTCGGAGGGTGGAAAACCCATTACATGGTTGGATATAACCTGCCAAGTTACGAGTACTTGTACAACCTTGGTAAGTATCGGAGTATGCTCACAACTGTCCAATACTATTTGAATGTCTGGGCAGACAAAGCCAACCCTTCAGACTAAAGGTGCTTTCACACGGTGCCTTTTTGATGCGTTTTTTCAATGCGTTTTTGTGCAGGAAGGCACAGCAATTAATACGGTACATTGCTGCACAAAAATTGCGGCAAAAATCATGGTAATTACCGCAAATTTACCGCTATTCTTGTGCAGTAATGTACAGCATTAATTGCTGTGCCTTCCTGGACAAAAAGCGCATTGAAAAAACGCATCATGAAAGCACCCTAATGGGGCTTGTAGTCACTACAGTGTGGATGGGTTTGTACCTGCTTGTTTCATACATAACCCAAAATACTATTCCGCAATTTGGCAGTATTAACCTTAGTACAGTTCACCTGCGGCCGCTCTTCAGAATAGTGGATATCTGACCTTTCTGTCTCTCCGCTCACAGGCGACCAGTACGCCCTGAAGATGAGGTTCATTGATCATGTCTTTGATGAACAGGTTGTGGATTCTCTGACTGTTAAAATAATCCTTCCTGAAGGTGCAAAGTAAGTAAAGCGTAGAGGCATTGCTGTGAGAATTGATGACCGGCCCCAGGGCTTTAATGAGTTTGGTTCTTTAAGAAATTTAGATAAAATCCTGCAAGTTTTAGAAGCCAGGAAATATGCAGGTTCATAAACATTAGTAGCACATTTTTGCTACATTAAGAAGGAAATGTGGCGGTGCATTGGCAACCGTGCTCCTAAATCCTGTCCTGTATGGTCCGGACAGGCCACTTGGGCTAATGGTACATTCTGTGGAAACAGCGGTCCGTTTGTGGCTTATACATAGAGATCACTGAGGTCCGCTTACAAAACCATAAGCGGTGACGGGGTGACTGCTCTTATTGCCATGTCTTTATAATTAGCGCCAGCCTACATTGCTGTCTGTATATTAGGATAGGATACAACACATTACCACCTTCCACGGTATTATATAAAGTGCCCTCACCTTGTGACCAAGAAATTTATTAAGTTCTGATTATGTCAAATTATTTCCAGAAATATCCATGTAGAAGACCCCTACGACTTAAACCGAGCAGCTGATGAGCTCCACTACACCTATTTAGACACCTTTGGACGTCCAGTGATCGTCGCTCATAAGAACAATCTGGTTGAGCAGCACATTCAGGATGTTGTGGTCCATTACACATTTAACAAGATCTTGATGCTCCAAGAGCCCCTGCTGGTGGTGGGAGCCTTCTACATCCTGTTCTTCACAGTCATCATATATGTCAGACTCGACTTCTCCATCACCAAGGTTGGTGTCTGTCTGTGGTATAAATAATATTTGGATTTTCCTACTGACATTCATGTAAGAAAATTAAGATCAGGAGATGATGGTAACAGATGGAATTTGCTATGACACGGTGGCGAGTGTCTCTTTAGGCCTCGTTCACACGGCTTATTTCTGGCACGCATTTCAGCCGTGTAACCTTTGGGCAAAAAAGTGAGTTTTAGACCTAAACCGTTTTCATACATGTGGTCATTTACGGTCTTTCTGTGGAAGCTAGGTAACAGCAGATATTGACACCTAACCAGATCCTATAGTTTAGCCAGTCTGAATAGAAAATGTGTCTAGTGTTAGAGTAATCGTCGTACAGAATGTGTTAGGCTTAAAGGGGTGTTCTCACCATGCTAATTCACAAAGCGTGCTCTTCAGTCAGCTTCATGCTCCCAATTCCTGTTCGGGCTGTGGGCAGTACTAGAGCGTTGATTTCAGCTCTGCTATTCCTAGCTAAGCCTGTTAGAGTAACATTGCTATTTCAAGGGTTTTAAAAAGCAAAGCACAAGACTTTAAGACTCTAAAGGGTTACATTTTGACAGTAAGGCTATGTTCACATCAGTAATTGCGGGACGTATTTCGCCCCGCAATTACGCCGTGTGCTCTGGAGCGGAGGCGGGGGGCCGGCATCCTGCCGCCCCATAGGCATTAATTATTCTCGGCGCGTATCTGCTGTGAATAATTGACATGTCACTTCTCTCCCCGCTCGCCGTATTGTATGGGATGAAATGCGTCCCAGTTTTACCCGTGTGAACATAGCCTAAGAAACCTAAACAAGCTCTGGTGCTACTAACACACAGCAGGGAGGGACCTCACTATCCCAGACCGGGCTGCTAAATCAGAGAGACCTGGTCTGTTACCTAGGAAAGCTTTTGTACACAAGCAGGAGATAAGAACTGCTCTAGCTCTGAAAGGAAGCAAAATCAGAACAGCAATGTATGTGGTAACAGTCTTTATTTACCGTTGCCTTCATGTTTAAAGCTAAACAATGTGCTGAGAATATCCCTTTAAGTTTAGGACAGCTGTATTACAGCCTCAGTAAGTGGCTTTTTTCCCCCCCAAGAAAGACACAATAGTCATGTGACATGTATACATATATAGGCTTTTGTAGCTTTACCCTACCCGGCAAAGCCTTCAATACTGAAGAATGCTCTGACACTTTGCATATAATCACAACAGGACCCCGCAGCTGAAGCCAGGATGAAGGTTGCCTGCATCACAGAGCAGATCCTGACTCTGGTCAACAAGAGACTTGGCCTATACCGTCACTTTGATGAAGCTGTGAACAAATACAAGCAATCCCGGGACATCTCCACCCTCAACAGTGGCAAAAAAGCCCTGGAGACGGAGCACAAGAATCTAACAAATGAAATAGCATCATTGCAGTCCAAATTAAAGGCTGAAGGCTCTGACCTGTGTGATAAGGTGAGTCCACAATCTGGTCCCTGAAATCATTCAATGTTAAAGGGGTTTGTTCGTGATTAGAAAAACCAGACTGCTTTCTGCCAGAAACAACATTACATCTGCCGAGGGGTTGTTTGCAGCTAGGCTCCATCGCAGTGAATGTACCTGAGCTGCAATAACACATAAAAGCTCTGCAAAGGTGCAGCCCGGCTATGTAAATAAAGCAACTAGTCCTGTACAGTCCCCACCAAACACTAAAATTGGCCTCATTTTCTTGTGTAGTTAGGAGGAGAAACTTGAGGTCGCAAACTTGTACCCTTTCCCAATTTTACATCATGTGGTTGGTATGGAGCCTCTACACCACTGTTTTTTTTTTTTTTTTCCCGCTTTCCAAGAGCCATAACGTTTTAGTTTTCTGTCAACCTAGACATTCAATGGCTTGTGGTTTTTTTTTTGTTTTTTTTTGGGCGGGAAAAAATATATTTAAAAAAACAATTGCACAACATATACTGGGCCTTTTTTATGGAGTTCACGGTGCAAAATATATGGCACGTTATCTATAGATTCAGTGATGCTAAATTTTTGGAGTTTTTGTTATTTTTTAGTACTTTAAAAAACTAGAAACTTATTTTTTAAAATTTGTGTTGCAGTGCCATTTGCAGGCATTTAATTTTTTTTTTTTCTTTTTTTTTTTAAATCTTTCCATCTATGAACCTATGGCCATGTCTACACAGCCTTGGATTTTTAAGCAGATTCTGTATTTAGAATCCGCAAAAATCCGACTGTACACCTGCATAGCTCGGATTTGCTATTGTCCGATTTCTAAACTGCTGGCTTAGGGCATGTCCCCACGGCAAAGGTTTTCGGCCGTTTTTTCAGGCCACCTGAAAAAACGGCCGAAAATGAGCACAATGGTGCTCTATGGAAAACCTGTGCAGCAGTCCCCACTGCGCGGGTTTTTCCGGCCACAAAACATCGAACATGCACAATCTTCCGTCCGGTTTCCGGACGGAATCTGTGCTTCTCAATGTGAAGGGGGAGGTCTTTTCTCCCCTCATCGCAGAGAAAGGGCGCCCCCCCCTCTCCCCCACGGCCGTTGGGATGGCCGCAAAACATGACAAGTACTGGCCAGCAAACCGACCTGTATTTGTCCTGTGCCGTGAGAACGCACCCTCAGGGCTCGTTCACGCGGCTTATTCTGGGACTGATTTCAGCCATACTGCGCGCCGTATTTGCGCTCCAATACGGCTGAAATCAGTCCCAGTCATTACGGTAATCCACAGTTGTCATGGAGAACTATGGATTCAGTCTCCTCTCCCTGCTCGCACAATACGCCGAGCGGGGAGAAAGTGACATGCACATTATTTACGGCGTGTACGCGCTGTGACTAATGAAAGTCTATGGAGCCGGCGAGCTGCCAGCCCCCCGCCCCCGCCGTCTGCACGGCTGCCGGCGTAATTGCAGGGCAAAATCCGTCCTCGCAATTACGTCGGCAATAAGCCGTGTGAACATTGCCTTATAGAACGTGTTCCAGTACAGCTTAATGTAAAAGGGCCAGCTGAAAACCGACTGCAAAAGCTGCAGTACGGCAATGTTAGAATACCATTGGATTTCCAATGGCATTTTAACATTGTCATGTAAGACATAGCAATGTGATGTATGGTTTTTTTTTTTGTTTGTTTTGTGGGCTGTAGTTTTTATTGGAACCATTTTGGATACATGTGACTTTTTAATCACATACATAAAATTAATTTTTATTATATTTTTCGGACACAATTTTGATCTCACCATTCCCTCCCTCCGCCCCTACAGCATTGTTCACCGTACTGAATAAATAGTGTTAGATTTTAGTAGATGTAACTTTTTCTGGTGCGGCTGAACCAATTGTGTTAAACTTATTGTTTTATTATTTTATCTATAAAATGGCAAAAAAATATTTTTTTACATTTTATTTACTACAGGGTGCAATTGCTTGTACACTGTTCTGCAATAGTAATACACTGCCATACAGTGTACAATATTGACTTTTATTACACGCCTAAGTAGTTGAAAAATGGTGCAGCTCTCTTCCTGCAACAAGATGGGGGAGAACGGAGGGAGGGCTCTGGCCGATCATGACATTCATCCAGACGTACAATCAGTCTTAGTAGAAGTGTGTGTGTGTTTAAAAAAAAAAACAAAAAAAAAAAACTGTTGCCAAATAAAATAAGGAAATTGAAGTTAAATGTAATTGTTATTGCAGAATCTGTAAAAGATTTGTATTTTTCATTTTGCTTGGTAGCTTTATCTGCTCAGAAAATCGAAAAAAAAAAAAAAATGGTACTACTAAAAACTACGGCCCTTGTGCAGGGTCCATAGATATTTCTCTTGGAAATGGTGCCAGAAGGCAGATTTAAGCTTAAATTTTATATATAGTGAACAGTGCTTTATTACATGTCCAGTGGCCTGCACATGTGCAGGCGGACCTTGCATGCCTTACCGGATTTTATTCCATGACTGGGTAGTGTGTAACCGTGATCTTTGAGACTGTGGTCTCAGCTCTGTTCAGGTTATTGACCAGGTCTTCCCGTGTAGTTCTGGGCTGATAGATCCTGCATGGAGCCCCAGAACAAGGAAGACTGACAGTCCTCTTGTGTTTCTTTCATTTTCTAACTATTGCGCTAACAGTTCTTGCCTTCTCACCAAGCTGCTTGCCTGTTGTCCTCCAGCTCATCCCAGCCTTGTGCAGGTCTACAATTTTGCCTCTGCTGTTAGGCAGCTATTTGCTTTTGGTCATGGTGGAGAGGTTGGCGTGTGGTTGATTGTGTGGACAGGTGTCTTTTAAAGAGGTGAAATTAATAACGGTAATGAGTGCAGAGTAGGACGGCTTCTAAAAAAAACCTAGGACTGAGAGCAAGAGTTCTTGCTGGTTGGTAGGTGACCAAATACTTATTTCATGCAATAAAATACTAATTAACTTTAAGGGCGCGTCCCCACTGCACAGGACAAATACCCGGTTTGCTGGCTGGTATTTGTCCTGTTTTGCGGCTGTCCCCACGGCAGCACAGATTCCGTCCGGTAAAAACAGACGGAAGATTGTGCATGTTCAATGTTTTGCGTCCGGACCGTGGGCGGAAAAACCGCCCGACGGAAAACCCGTGCAGTGGGGACTGCTGCACGGTTTTCCATAGAGCACCATTGTGCTTGTTTTCGGGCGTTTTTTTTTAGGCGGTCTGAAAAACCACAAACTGGCTGAAAAACCAGCCAAAAACTCATGCCGTGGGGACATGCCCCAAGAATCATACGATGTGATTTTTTTTTTTTTTTTTAAGATTGTCCGTCATAGTTTAAATGTACTTACCATAAAAGTAACAGACCTCTCTATTCGTTATGGGTGTGAAAACTTTCAAAATCCCCAGTGTATCAAATATTTATCTTCCCTACTGTGTGTATATTATATATATTATATATAATAAATATATTTATTTTGAGACAAAGTATATAATTTTTGGCATCGCTAGAGTCGTGTCAACATCCAGAATAAATATAATTTATACCGCACTGTAAATTATATAAAAGTGGTGTAATTGCATAGTTTTTTTTTTTTACATTTTTTTTTTTTTTTTTTGCCCTTTTCCTACATTCCACTCCACAAAGAATTTTCTTTTGTTTCTCCAGTGCCATGCGTGTTAAAGTAAATAGAACTATTAAAAAGTACAACTACCCCTGCAAAACACAAACTCTATTGTGACTATACTGATGGAAAAATAAAAACAAATTTTGAGTCTTGGGCAGGGTTCACACGGCTTATTCACGGCGTAATTGTGGGACGTATTTCGCCCGCAATTACGCCATGTGCTGCGGGGCAATAGACATTCATTATTCACGGTGCATATACGCCGTGAATAATTGACATGTCACTTATCTCCCCCCGCCGCATATTGTGCGGGCGGGGAGAGGAGACGTAATCCATAGTTCTCTATGAGAACTGTGGATTACCGTAGTTACCAGGACGGATTTCAGCCGTATTGTAGCGCAGCACGACGCAAATTACAGACTGAAATACGTCCCAGTCATTGCCGTGTGAACATGGCCTTAAAGGGTGAGAAGGGGTTCATTTTAGGCAGTGAAAGCAAATGTATTTCCATAATATTGAAATGTATCTTATGTGACGGTTGGGAGTTAGTGTCCCATACTGAGGTTTAGGTAACAGGAGGAGAATTGATCAGCAGCACAAAGTATTTCAGGATATGCATGTTGACATGCAACTCTTGAGTACATTCTGTGTACAGCGCTGTTGAATATATTGGTCCTATGTAAGTAATGCTTTTCACACTGCTCCAGGTTGCCGAGATCCAGAAGCGGGACAGTCAAGTGAAGGAGATTGTGGTGAAATCGTCCTCTGAAGCTGAACGCTTGGTCGCTGGCAAGTTGAAGAAGGACAACTACATCGAAAGTGAAAAGCAACACGCTAATAAACGTCAGGAGCTGGTCAACAAAATCGACAACATTCTTGATGCATTGTAAATACTTTGAGATCAGGAGTGGACAAACCTCAGGAGCCAGATTGCAATAGTGCCTGGAAGCATAACGGTCCTTGCGCCTTCCTGCAACCTTGTCAGTCGAACTCCTGAATTCAGCATGATTTGTCCCCTCCTGCATTAAGAATTGTCAAGCTTGTGAGATTAGGGCACAACTGCGTGCAGTGTGCACACAGAGCCAACACCATGCTCTTATTTTGAGTACTTATTGAATGATCTTTATTTCCCCTGAGAGTCTAATACTGGCAAACTGTGGACATTTTACTGCCACGGTACAAGCCACCGCCCCATGTGCTCTAACATGGGGTAAGATCGGGCACTTGTGTTGGCTGCTGAATCCTATAGTTGACACTGGCAGTTGTGTAGACTATTAAAACTAAGATCGCCAGCTTTTAATTGCTGTTTTCCAGCAGTTTGTGCCTAAGATTCTCCCAGGGGTGGGAATGATTTTCTTTGGTGTAATAACCGGGAATGTGGTGAAGTAAAAAAAAAAAAAAAACTTAATTTTTCCTGTTTTCATGAAACATTTTGATTTGGTTAGTATATATATATATTTTCCGAGTTCATCCACCAACATTTTCTGTGTAAAAAGCGTCACTGCTTCACAGAATGAAACAATTGATGGTTTTGTCTGTCTTTTTTACACGCAGTGACCCAGCAAGCAGCACATTTTCATACAAGGTCCCTGCCAAGTTTTTACACTTAATGATTGTCAGAAAAAATGTCTTTTCAAAAGTTTATTTTATTGTTCTTGTTTGGCCAAAAGGTAATAAAGAAGGGATTGTGGATACACGAGCCTCAGTTCTCTGTGTTGGGTTTTATGTATTGTATGTTTTTATTGAATTAGAAATTTTAAGAGATTCTCCATGCACAAAAGCTAGGGAATAACATTCAACAACAAACAAAGAAAAATTCTCTTCAATAATTGTGCATCATCCATGAGCCCAGCTGTGGGAGTCCCCAGTTTACTCTTAAACCAGTATTGTAACCACAAGGATTAGCTGTAAATAAAGACCAGTACTATATACATTGCTGTTCTGCTTTTGCTTCCTCTGAGAGAGAGCAGTTCTTACCTCCTTCTTGTGTACATAAGCTTCCCTGGGTTTCTGATCACCTCTCTGTTCTCATTTCTCTAGCTGCCGTGGCTGGGATAATGTCATTACTTTCTGCTGTGTCTTACCTGCAGCATAGGAGCTTGTTTGTTACTGACTAACTCTTTAGAGCTTAAAGTGAATGTGAAAAAATGAGCAAGTCCCGTTTTTATGGTAAACACATTTTTTAGGAATTTTTGGTTTTCTTTAATTTTTCATATCACTTTCAACATTTTTTAATAATTCTTAAGTCTTGCAGTTTTCACTTTGGCCACTAGGCCTTGTTTGCACTGCTTTAACAGCAGTCAGAGAGATGCTTTACAGTAGCTTCATGCACATAGGAGACTTAAGACTGACTCAGTGCCATTAACTTCTATAGGAGAGTTTTCTAGTCATGCTCTGTGACCTGGGAAGAAGTCAGTGTACAGGGAGGTGAAAGGGTGAACTGTGACTATCTCCTCTTGTGACTGGTGGATCCTGTGTTATCTATTCACACTGGTGTCTCCTTTCAGTTTGACCCTTCTTGTGTTAATAATGAGTAGACAACTGAGAATCTTTCTGTACAGAACAAGAAGTATCAGACTATTAGGCTTAGTGACTAAAGTGAAAACTGCAGGACTTAAGAATTATTAAAAAATATTGAAAGTGATGTGGAAAATTAAAAAAAATAACCAAAAATTCTTTAAAAAATGTGTTTAACATAAACGTGAGTTAAACAATAAGTCATTTTTGATGACACATTCCCTTTAATAGCCGCCCACCCTGCTGTTTAAACCCTTCTATTAGCAATGTCCATAACGGGCTCAGCTAGCAATAGCAGAATTGATATTCCATCCACAGCCTATCCAGTAAGTGCTGGGAAATGGCATGGCAATAACTCCTCTTTAATTACATTAGATTGTGCAGTGTATTGTTACAACTTATTAAAATCCTAAGAATCTGCAACTGCTTCTCCTTCCTCCACTATGTCCTTCTGGTATTTACTACCAATGACTTTTTATTGCTAGTGACTGAGGAACATTACAGAGAACACGCAGACGTGGAACTACAAGCTATTGACCAGTGAGGGGAGTCGCCCCTAAAGATATATACAGCATAAGTCTGTTTTAGAATAAGTCCAATTTAGTATACAGCCTGTTTGGACGTGGAAAATGTTGTTTGGTATACAGCTATAGGTTTATAATACAACTCAAGGGTGTGTGGCCTGGACCTGAGGAGGAGGTTGAGGAAGCCCCTACTTCAGTAGTCGAGGAAAGCCTTACCAAATGGATGGATGTCAAAAACATTGCAGAGAAGTATCATCCCAACAAAGGTGAAACAAGCCGCAATAGCGATGTCTGGAATGACCAAACCATGTCACATTTCCAAAAGACAGAAGCAAAGTTCTTTGAACAGATTTTTAATAAAGGTCAGACCTGGTGACCCTCAACCAGGTCAAAGTAGAGACCTGACAGAAGATAGGAGATGCATACATTTTGTAAGTTTTCATCTATATATCAGTATATATTTCATCCACTGCATTTGTATTTCAATATTCACAGTGCTATACAAAAAAATCCTATTATAAGAATGGATTATTTTCTACGGAACAGGTGTTAGGCTATGTTCACACGGCGTAATTGCGGTGCGTACAGTTAGCCGCGCAATTACGCCGGATGTTTAGGAGTCGCACTGATCGGCGCATACTCCTGCGGTGCGGGTGGGGGGGGGGTTCGGCGTGTTGGTCATTCATTACTCGCGGAATGTATTCGCCGCAAATAATTGAATACGATTGTATTGTACGTGCGGGGAGAGAAGGCGTAATCCATAGTTCTCTGAGAACTGTGGATTGCCGTAAATTCGGTGCGCATCTCGTTCGTATTAGAGCGCAAATATGATGTGAAATGCGTGCCGAAATTTGATCGTGTGAACATACCGTATCTAGAACGGGTTAATGACTTGGGGTATGTTCACACAGTTAATAGCTGGAGTATAGTGACATTTACCTGTGTGTGCTGCTATACGCCAGCTGTCTAAAGTACGTGTCCGAGTCCCATCCACTTTAATTTTCCCCACTGAGAAGTGCCATTTCCCTTCTTTCTGCCGTTGCACAGTACGCACCTGGGATGATGGCAGGTAATCTTGGTGCTCAGTAAGTGCTATGATTTTCAGTACTTCGTACGTATTGCTGCACCATTACGTGCCAAAGTACGCCCGGAAAATACGCTATGTAAACATACCTTTATACCACGGTACTACTGTACTACACTGTTGCATATCATAATTACCAACTTGTCCAAAGGGTGTACTGTATGTATGTAAAATATACACATCAAATATCAGATTATTTAACTATTCTACTGCTTTTTTTTTATAGTGATAGGTGGATTACAAATTCTGTTTAGACAGTCTCCTACTAGGGTTAACTAGATCTCATCTGCCCTTCTAGTAATTTGTTTTACTGTTTAAATCTATATGGAGTGAGCTCCCCCTAGTGTTGACCTTAGTACATAGAAAGGGGTTGTTTGAGTATTTTTTTTTCAATCTCCTTGTGTTTTCTATCCTAATTTGTACTTTTCCTGTGCTTTGTGTATCTTCCCTTCTCTGTTCTAAGCAGCAGCATTTCCTATTTGAAAGCAGTGTCCAACTCTCTGGTAAAACTACAAATCCCAGGATTCTTTGCTGTGCTTTGTCTACTTTCCACCCTCCAAAACCTGTTTCTTCCCTGATGATGAAAGTTTTGAGAGGAAAAAACTAAAGGGTGTGGCTGTCCTGAAAAAAAGCCAAACCCTTTTGGTCACTGAACTGCTGAGCTTCCTCTCATCAAACAGCTGATATATGGGAAGCACACAGAAAATGTAATGAGAGCACATTACAAACAATAAGAGCGGTATTAAGAATTGTTTTGTTTAGTGGACAACTCCTTTAAAGTGAGAAATTATAAGATGGCCTTATGTGAATTTAGCAAATACATTTTCCACTGTTTTTTAGGCATGTGAACTATAGCATACACAATGCATGAAGGATAGGCAACCATAGCAGATACTAACTCCACATCTACCAGATTTGCTTTACTTCCCCAATTGTTATCCTTGCTCCACTGGACTTCAAATGTCATTAGAGTTACTAGTATTGGCTAATTATAAATTTATCATGTTGGCTAATGCTGTATGACATAGTTAACTAACTTCATACCACCTATCTTCCACATACATTTCAAGCTATGACACTGGTCTTGCACAATACAAAAAGTGTATAAAGTGTAGTGGGGCAGATTTATTAATACTAAGTTTAAACTTAGACTAGTCAGTCTTAACGTGCCACAGTTATCACAGTGTTGATAAATCTGGCATGTGTTTAGACTGTCTAGTCTAAATTTACTCCTTCTATTAGTTGACAAAATTTTGGTGCACAAGCCATGCCCCCTTTCTGTGAGGTTCGCCACTTTGAGATGCACAATTGTTGTAATAAATGTGTCCCAATGTGGTATAAAGCCTGTATGCCAGAATTCTGGTTCAATAGTCACTGTAAATTCACCACCATGCTTGCAAATCTGTTGTGTATGCATTTCCTATTAGGGTGCGTTCACACGGCAATGGACAAATACCGGTCAGTTTACCCGACCGGTATTTGTCCGGTTTGTGTGCCGCACACACGGCCGTGGGGGTGGGGGTGGGGTGGGGAGGGGGGTGGCTTATCTCCGCTATGAGCTCTCCCCCTTCACAGTCACAAGCACAGATTCAGTCCAAAAACCGGTCGGAAGAATTTGCATGTTGAATGTTTTTCAGGTGGAAAACCCGTGCAGTGGGGACTGCTGTACAGGTTTCCCATAGGAGCCCGTTGTGCTAGTTTGCAGCCGGTTTTTCAGAAGGTCTGCAAAATTGGCCGCAAACCCGTGCCGTGGGGACATGCCCTTAGGCTTGTGTCCTCATGGTCACACTACTATCCTGTGTTGTCTTATCCTGCAGTTGTGTTAATCTGCTATATTTTTATGCATCTATTGTTTAAGCAATTCACCTTCAAAATATAGTAAATCTCTTACAAAATTCTGCTCTCAGCCCATAACTAGGACCAGCACATTATTGCACCTATAGAGGTGCCATAACTCTGCTCTGAGGTCTAGCATCTCCCCACCCTCACTCAATAAAAACAGACCATATACTGTGGTGGCCTCCTTACAAGCTACAGAAGGTATCATTATGAGTTACCTTTATCTATACTGTAAGTTATTTTAAAAAAATCCATAGACATGAAGACAATCTGTCGCTTCAAATTCACAAAAGGCCTGCTCTCGTGTCAAGTTGTCACCTGGATGTCTCCTGTAGGCGGCGCCATCTACACAAAAACTATAGATCTTTGCTGTGCCTCCTACTACTCCTATCCTAGTAAAATATATTTAACTATTACCTGTAATATTTTGCTGTCAGTTACAGTCACAACTGTTCACATGGGTTACCATATAGGTGACAGGCCTCCTACTTGGCTTGGTTAACACCACCACAGCCTGACCACCTGGTTAGGGAGGTCTACAGTTGTCTGGTTAAAGGGTTTTTTTTTTCTTTCCCAAATCGTACTGCTGCCTCTATAAAAATAAAAAGTAATACTCCCCTCCTCTTTCACCTCAGGTCAGTACTATGCTGTCCTCACTCTTCGGTTTTCTGTTTTCTTCCGGTCTTGATCCGAACGTGACATCATCACTGCAGCCGCTTCTAATCGGTGACGTCAGCCAATGACGCATCACTGCTGCAGAGGTAACATTCTCTGACGTCACCGAAGTAAGCGGCTACAGTGGTGACGTCCCATTTGGATCAAGACCAGAAGAAAACCAAAGACTGATGCAAAGGGAGGATGGGGCAGTGTGGAATCTGAGAGGAGAGGTGAGGCAAGTATAAGGGTACGCTCACACGCTGTATTGCGGCGCGTGTTTCGGGAGCTCGCGCTAATACGTGTGTACATCCGTGGCCCAGGGGGCTGGCAGCACGCTGGCTCCATAGACATTCATTACTCGTGGCATCTATTCGCAGCAAATAATTGACATGTCACTTATCTTCCCGCGCGTACAATACGATCATATTGTATGAGCGGGGAGAGGAGGCATAATCCATAGTTCTCTATGAGAACTATGGATTACCGTAATTTCAGAGCGCATCTCGCCCGTATTAGAGCTCAAATACGTGGCGAAATGCCCGCCGAAATTAAGCTGTGTGAACATACCTTAACTTGTTTATATTAATAGGACAGCAGTATGGCTAAAAAAAAAAAAAAAAAAAATAACCTGGTTCCTGCATGAGTTTTACCACAGAGTAAAGAGGTTTTCTACCTCATCTAAAAACCATACTAGCAACTCTTGGGGTTATTATTATTTATTTTAAAGCGCCATTGATTTCGGGGGCGCTGTACATTCGAGGGGGTTACATACATAACATAAGTCAAACGAGTACAGTGATAAGGGATAATGACAATTGGCACGACAGAGGGAGAGAGGACCCTACCCGCAAGGGCTTACAATCTACAAGGAGGGGGAAAGAGACAGGAGGTGAGGGGCAGACATGTTTGTGGAGGAAGTAGTGACAACAAGGTTAGTGTAGGTTATAGGAAAACCTGAAGAAATGGGTTTTCAGGTTGCTTTTGAAGCTAGTGAAAGTGGAGGAGAGTCAGATGTGTTGCGGCAGTGAGTTCCAGAGTGTGGGTGAAGCATGGGAGAAGTCTTGGAGACGGTTGTGTGAGGAGCTGATAAGGGGAGAGCAGAGGAGAAGGTCCTGTGAGGAGCGGAGATTGCGTGAGGGGAGATATTTGGAAATTAGGGCAGAGATGTATGAAGGGGAGAGCCATGTAGCTCATGGTTAGAAGCTTGAAATGAATTCGCTGGGCAATGGGAAGCCAGTGAAGGGATTGGCAGAGGGGAGAGGCAGAGGAGTAGCGAGGAGAGAGGTGGATAAGACGGGCAGCAGAGTTAAAGGGGTTGTCTCGCTACAATGATTGGGTTTTAATTAAAAGATCTTTAAAAAACAAGCAGCTTTGCAATATATGTTCATTACAAATGTCCTACTGATTTTGAGCTAGCCCTGTTCATAGGAGTGCATCAGCTTCTCAAATTTCTATAGCAGCCGACCTGTTGATCCTTATCTTACTTGCTGTCAGGTCTGAATGACTCATCACCTTTGAAGACAGGTCAGAGCAGAGAGCCCCTCCCGCACAGAATGCTTCTGTAGTGTAGGGAGGAGGAGGGAGGACTCTGGCTTCTATGTCCGTGCTGCCTGGATTAACCCTGTGTGTGCCTGCTTCCTCCTGCTCTCTACACAGATTGAGCAGAGATTAGGCTGATCAATAGATGTGACAGCAGTGACCCTGTTTGTTACTATAATCATGATGTCTGTGGAGCTGTAACTATAATAATACTATACAGATTGTGAACAGTTCATGCTGTGCTGTACTAGGGACACATCCTGAGTAACACTTTGCAGCTTCCCTGCCTCTGTTCTGAGAGGGTTTGTTTGTTGTTGCTGGAGATGTGGAGATATGTAAGCTAAGCAGATGTGGAGATATGTAAGCTGTTCTGCTATTAGCAATCATAGACCTCTCTAGGCAGGCACACACAGGGGTAACCCGGGCACCCAGCCCCCTGCTGGAGCGAAGTTACGGCCGGATAGCTGCCTGGGTTCTGCGGGGAGGGGGGAAGAGGGAGGGGGGAAGAGGCAGAGAAGCTAGCACGCCCCTCAATTCAACTCCCATTCACAGACAGAGGCTGAAAGCTATTAATGAGACAACTCCTTTAAGGATGGATTGGAGGGGAGCGAGGATGCTAGCTGGGAGGCCACTGAGAAGGATGTTGCAGTAGTCTAGGCGGGAGATGACAAGGGCATGGACCAGCATTTTTGTAGTGTCATAGCCGAGGAATGAGCCGATGCGAGAGATGTTTTTCAGGTGGAGGCGGCAGGCAGAGGTGAGGGCTTGGATGTGTGGTTTGAAAGACAGAGCAGAGTCTAGGATTACCCCAAGGCAGCGGACTTGCGGAACAGGTGAGAGTGTAGAGCCGTTGACTGTAATAGAGAGATCAGGGGCAGGGGTAGAGTTGGACGGTGGGAAGATGATGAATTCTGTTTTCTCCATATTTAGTTTTAGGAGACGTGATGAGAAGAAGGAGGATATGGAGGATAGACAGGGATCTGGGAGAGTAGAGAGGTGACATCTGGGCCAGAGATGTAGAGTTGGGTATCGTCAGCATACAGGTGGTAATGAAAGCCATGTGAAGCTATGAGCTGACCGATGCCAAGAGTGTAAAGAGAGAAGAGTAAAGGACCCAGGACTGACCCTTGGGGGACACCAACAGAGAGAGGCCGGGGGAGGAGGTGGAGCGAGAGTGAGAGACGCTGAAAGTCCGATCAGTGAGGTACGAGGAGATCCAGGAAAGAGCCAAGTCCGTGATGCCGAGGGAGGAGAGGATTTGTAGCAGGAGGGAATGGTCGACAGTGTCAAAGGCAGAGGACAGGTCTAAGAGGAGGAGCACAGAGTAGTGGCATGAGGCTTTAGCAGTTACTAGATCATTAGTGACTTTGGTTAGGGCAGTTTCGGTAGAGTGGTGGGGTCGGAAGCCTGATTGGAGTGGGTCAAGAAGAGAGTTGGAGGAGAGGTGGGAGGACAGCTGAAGATAGACGTGCTGCTCGAGAAGTTTGGAAGCAAAAGGGAGCAGTGAGATGGGGCGATAGTTGGACAGAGAGGAGGGCTCAAGGGTTGTTTTTTTGAGGATTGGAGTGATGGCATGTTTAAAGGGAAGATGCCAGAGGTTAGTGATAGGTTGAAGAGATGGGTGAGGGCTGGGATGATAGAAGCACTGAGGTCAGGGATGAGGTGGGATGGCAGTGGGTCAAGACTACAGGTAGTGAGGTTGGATTTGGACAGTAAAGAGGAAAGGTTGTCATGAGTGACCGTGGGGATGCAAGTTAAGCGGGCCGAAGCTTTCTCTGATGTGGTTGATCTTCTGAAGGAAGTGAATGGGGTTCTAGTAAAATAAAAACAAATTATTTGCCTTTCCCCGATTCCAGCGCTTTGTCTTTCCAGTCTTCTGTTGATATTCTGTCCATTCCAAACGGGGATGATACCACTGGCAGTCTGCAGCGGTCACGTGCTTCTACTTACATCACCTTTTAGAGCTCTTCACATCCAAACGGTGATGTAAATTAGTGCTGCTCTGTGCTCACTTTACACCAGTCTTCTGTTTCCTGCCAGTCTTCATCTGAACAGAATGACGCCTCTGCAGCAATGAAGTGCCTTTGGCTGATGTCACTGATTAAAAGTAAGCAATTGCAGTGGTTATGACAGTTCAGATCAAGACAGTAAGAAAACTAAAGAGAACAGCTCCGAATGGTGATGTAAGTAAAGCAGTGACGTCCCAGTTTGTAAATGATGGAATGTCAAAACAAGACTCGGGGAGGTGTGACGCTGAAACAGGGGTAAGCTTTTTGTTTTGTGTTTTTTTTTTTTTATTTGCTGGGTCCCCAAAAGTTGTTAGTATAATTTATATAAAAGGTGGACAATCACCGTAAAATATGGGATGTAGTAAATCTATGCCAAAACTGGCTTCAGTGGCTATAATACACGACTCACAAAAAGTTTGGGATGTTTGGCTTTAGGTTGAAATTTCAGGATGAACATAAAATTTCCTTAAATTTTTTTTAAATGCACTAAATTAGACCAGCTCTTAAAGGGAACCTGTCACATAGGTTATGCCCTCCTTGCTGAGAACAGCACAAGCCAGTGTCAGACCTGCTGTTTCCAGCGCTGTGTCCGACCAGCATTTGTCCTGTGCTGTATAAACGGGCCCGTAGAATGTTTTTTGGGTGGCCGAAGGTCTGAAAATCTGCGGAAAACCCATGTAGTGGGGACTGCAAAAACGCAAACCGTCTGAAAAACCATCCCGGTGCCATGGGGACAAGGCCTTATATGGATTTTTTTTTTGGGAGTGTTTTTTTTTTTTTATAGAATTTCTTAAAGTTCCCCTATGTACATGACTCTCTCTCTATAGTCTGAGAGGTGTAAGTGCTATCAGCTGTGGACCTGATAAATGTGAAACCTCCTACCCAGTGCAGAAAAAAATGAACATGTTATTCTGTAATGTATTGCTCTTTTCATTACCCTAATCTTATTTATCATTGTCCAGAGAACAATAGTGGGATCATTATCCTGCTATTTATAATGAGACTATATAGAAATAAGCAGCAACAATAGTAAAGTGAGATTAGTCTCCCCTGCCAAGATTTTTTATGTAATTTGTAACTGCACATGATTTAATAAATAAAAAAAAAATACTGATAAATACTGATAAAAATTCTAAAACAAATTGTTTACCAGGAATATTGGTTTTAACAAATATACTCCTTTCTAATGCAAATGCCTCTGTGGTCTGTATGACTGTGCTGGAGACCACTATGGGATGTGGTGTTCACAAAACCATGACCAAAGCTTAAGTGCAAAGAAGGAAAGTATAACCAATAGCATCCTATAACAGTGCAGGTTTCATTTGCTACAACACGGGGGTTGCTATGGTCTACGATGCCATCTTTGAATGCCCACACCCCTCTTATTGTGTAAATCTTTCCAGATGTGTTCCTAGGTTAAGCATCTCGTAGGTGAACACATTCCAGTCATTTCTAGCAACATTTAAACAGCTTGCCTCGTTGTGCACCCCACATACCCTCTATGTGTACACATGTTCCCGCGTCAGTATCATAGGCAGCAAACAATCCGTCTCTGCTCTTAGTGTTTAATCAGCAGATGCCCACACAAGGGACAGCACACGGACAAGTGATAAACCGCGCAGGTCAAACACAGGTTTTCCAGTATAATGTCCCACCATGGAGACAACCTTTTATGGTTTGTATGTCCAGTCTAAGGTGCAGGCAATGGCAGGGTTTATGGTAAAGTACTCTCATTAACATGTCCTGTACATTATATCATTCCTGCTAGTGTTTCCTATTCTACTTTACAACATTTTATTCCATCCACACTTCATAATGCATCATGTGAGAAGAGCCTGGCCCAAAACAGAAGAATTAGTGGTATTACAGTTATCATATTATTGTCTTTAGGGGAAATAGCTTTGTGTTTTTATTTTGTACATAGAGGCAGTATTATAGTAGTTATATTTTGGTACACAGAAGGATACAGTAGTTATATTCTGTAGTTTGTATAGAAGTTATATTGTTATTTATGGGAGACAGAGTTATACACAGAGTCACATTATTATGGCCACCAGCCACGGGCGTAACTAGAGAAGCCTGGGCTCCATAGCAAACTTTTGGATGGGCAACCCCCCACCCCACCCGCCTCCCAAACCACGAACATTTACCAGGACATGCAGATAGATAATGTTGATAATACAAGAGGCAAATACCTCACCATACATCTCACTATCATACAGCTACCAAACGAAATCCACTATACCAAACCAACATTACCACTAACACTACTACATATGGACCTGATTATACCGCCAGAACATATGATCAAAAATTACCACCACATAGTGACTAAATAATACCCCTATACTATTACTGATCAGTCTACAAAGACAAATAGTACCACCATATAGGGACCATAAAGTGGTATATACTAGTGTACACAGGTTCTGCAAACTGTATATAACCACCATACAGTCACCATATAGTTGTAGATACCAGTGTACACAGACTCTTCAGACAGATGTGATTACAGTGTAGTTACATCTTGTGACTCACAGGTGACGTTTCTGATAAGTCGGTGACTTTCCCTTTTGTTCTGCATCCGGTCCAGACCGCCGTGATGACTTCTCCCGGCCACTTGTCCCTGGAGATTCAGACACAAATATCTTAGAATCCTCACTTTTCCAGCACCTCATTCCCTGCCCCCTGGCTATATGGGGTCCATTTAGGCAGGCAGGTTTAACATAGGCTATAGAGGGCCCCAAATAGGCCAGGTTTAGGTAGGCAGTAGGGTCCTCACATAGACAGGGTTTCGGTAGCTATTAGGCCCCATATAGGCAGTCAAGCAGGGTTTAGGTAGAGTATAGGGCCCCATTAAGACAGGCAGAATTTAGCTAGCTATAGGGCCCCATATAGATAGGCAGGCAGGGCATAGGTAGCTATAGAGGCCATATATGGAGGCAGGAAGGCCTTAGGGTAGGCTATAGGGTTCCCATACAGGCAGGCAGGGCATAGGGTAAGCTATAGGGGCTATATATAGGCAGGCAGGGCATAGGGTAGGCTATAGGGCCATATATACAGACAGGGAGGGCATAGGGAAGGCTATAGGGGCTATATATAGGCAGACAGGGCTTTGGGGGGACTATTTATAGGCAGGCAGAGCTTGGGGGGCTATATACAGGCAGGGCTATATATCGTCAGGTAGGGCTATATACAGGCAGTCAGAGCTTTGGTAGGGCTATGTATAAGGGGCTATATATAGGCAGGCAGGGCTATATACAGGCAGGCAGGGCTTTAGGGGGGCTATATACAGGCAGGCAGGGCTTTGGGGGGCTATATATAGGCAGGCAGGGCTATATACAGGCAGGCAGGGCTTTGAGGGGGCAATATATAGGCAGGCAGGGTTAATTAATAAAAAATTTAATTAATTAAAAATAAGAAACCACTCACTCACCTGTGCCACGCTCCCTCGCAGCTCAGCTCCCGGGCAGTCTATGATGTGATGTCATTGCGCTGCCCACGTCAGCACTGTGGGGCCTGCGCCTAGCAAGTTGATTAGCAGAGTGGAGCGCCGGCTGCACTCCGCTGTGCTAACACTGAACAGTCCTGCCTTGGAACGCTCGGGCCAGAGGGCCCGGGCGTTCAGAGGCTGGATGCACCGGGCCCCGCAACTCCGCCCCGCCGGCAGTGAACTGTTATGTTCACTGCCGGCGGGCGCAGGAGCCGAAATACCGGGGCAGTATATGTGTTAGCAGCTGCCACGGGGCCCTGGGCCCATAAGAGCCCGGGCCCCATGGCAGCTGCTACATCTGTTACCCCGGTAGTTACCCCCTGCCACCAGCTCAAATCCAAAGTAACCGCAGCGAGACCCATTGTTTATTTTGGCAGTGAGCTGCTCCACTGTAACATGTCAATCCACCCTCATGGGCCTTTGCAGCTGGTATTCACCTCTCACATCCATGGCATAAATTGCTACTCAGTTTTTATGTCGCTTATTCGCATTGGCACCATTTGTCCACTCACGATACACTTTCACTACATGAACAGTTGACAAACTACAGTGGGTACGGAAAGTATTCAGACCCCTTTACATTTTTCACTCTTTGTTTCATTGCAGCCATTTGGTATGATCCAAAAAGTTAATTTTTTTGCTCATTAATGTACACTCTGCACCCCCACCCCACCATCTTGAAAGAAAAAAAAACTGAATTGTAGATATTTTTGCAAATTTATTAAACAAGAAACACTGAAATATCACATGGTCTTAAGTATTCAGACCTTTTGCTCAGTAGTGAGCAGAAACATCTTTTGAGCAAGTACAGTCATGAGTCTTCTTGGGAATCATGCAACAAGTTTTTCACTCCTGGATTTGGGGATCCTCTGCCATTCTTCCTTGCAGATCCTCTCCCTCAGGTTGGATGGTGAACGTTGGTGGGTAGCCATTTTCAAGTCTCTCCAGAGATGCTCAATTGGGTTTAGGTCAGGGCTCTGGCTGGACCAGTCAAGAATGGTCACAGAGTTGTTCTGAAGCCACTGCTTTGTTATTTTAGCTGTGTGCTTAGGGTCATTGTCTTGTTGGAAGAAGAACCTTCGGCCCAGTCTGAAGTCCAGAGCGCCTGGAAGAGGTTTTCATCCAGGATATCTCTGTACTTGGCTGCATTCATCTTTCCTTCAATTGCAACCAGTCGTCCTGTCCCTGCAGCTGAAAAACACCCCCATATCATGATGCTGCCACCACCATGCTTCACTGCTGGGATTGTATTGGGCAGGTGATGAGTAGGGCCTGGCTTTCTCCACACATACCGCTTACAATTAACACCAAAAAGTTCAATCTTCGTCTCATTAGACCAGAGAATCTTATTTCTCATAGTCTGGGATCCTTCATGTGTTTTTTTGCAAACTGTATGTGGGCTTTTATATGTCATGCACTGAGGAGAGGCTTCTGTCGGCACACTCTGCCATAAAGCCCCGACTGGTGGAGGGCTGCAGTGATAGTTGACTTTGTGGAACTTTCTCCGATCTCCCTATTGCATCTCTGGAGCTCATCCACAGTGATCTTGGGGTTCTTCTTTACCTCCCTCACCAAAGGTTTTCTCCCTTGATTGCTTAGTTTGGCTGGACTGCCAGGTCTGGGTCTTTTTGTAGTCGTCCCAAACTTCTTCCATTTAAGGATTATGGAGGCCACTGTGCTCTTTTTAACCTTGAGTGCTGCATAAATTCTTTTGTAACCTAGGCCAGATCTATGCCTTGCCACAATTCTGTCTCTGATTTCCTTGTGCAGTCCCTTAGACCTCATGATTCTCATGTGCTCTGACATGCACTGTGAGCTGTGAGGTCTTATATAGACAGGTGTCTGCCTTTCCTAATTAAGTCCAATCAGTTTAATTAAACACAGTTGGACTCTAATGAAGGAGTAGAACCAGCTCAAGGAGGATCAGAAAGAAATGGACAGCATGTGAGTTAAAAATGAGAGTCACAGCAAAGGGTCTGAATACTTATGACCATGTGATATTTCAGTTTTTCTTGTTTAATAAATATGCAAAAATATCTACACTTCTGGTTTTTTTTGCTCAAGATGTGGTGCAAAGTGTACATTAATGAGCAAAAAAAATTAACTTTTTGGATCCTACCAAATGGCTGCAATGAAACAAAGAGTAAAAAATGCAAAAGGGTCTGAATACTTTCCATACCCACTGTACATAGGTTCCGAAATATTGCCACCCTTGATCCAGAATAATAATCACCTCTCTTTGCAACTCTGATAAATTGCTCCTTTTATTCATAACAGCAAGAGGGATATGTATGCAGACAGCCTATCACACACCTTATATACCCACCAAGCCAGCTCATGACTTGTGACTTCATTCATGAGCTACTTGCTGCCGATGTTGAAAGTAGGAAGTGGTTATAATAATGTGACTCGATGGTGTTGTAGTTATACTCTAATGCATAGGGGGTACTATTATAGTAGTTATATTCTTGTACATAGTTGCAGTATCATAGTGATTATATTCTTGTACATAGGGGCAGTATTATAGTAGTCATATTCTTGTACATAGGGGGGCAGTATTATAGTAGTCATATTCTTGTACATAGGAGGCAGTATTATAGTAGTTATATTCCTACACATAGTGGCAGTATTATAGTAGTTATATTCTTGTTCACAGTGGCAGTATTATAGTAGTTATATTCTTGTACATAGTGGCAGTAGTATAGTAGTTATATTCTTATACATAGGGGACAGTATTATAGTAGTTATATTCTTGTTCACAGTGGCAGTATTATAGTAGTTATATTCTTGTACATAGTGACAGTATAATAGTAGTTATATTCTTGTTCACAGTGGCAGTATTATAGTAGTTTCTTGTACATAGATGGCAGTGGTATATTAGTTATATTTTTCTACATAGGAGGCAGAATTATAATAT
This sequence comes from Phyllomedusa bahiana, assembly GCA_025379985.1. Lineage (NCBI taxonomy): Eukaryota > Metazoa > Chordata > Amphibia > Anura > Hylidae > Phyllomedusa > Phyllomedusa bahiana. The sequence goes on along the minus strand of JAODAL010000120.1, from coordinate 262,694 downwards.
TTATATTATTTTATATACAGGCCAGTGTTATAGTGGTTAAATTTTTATACATCGTGAAACAATATGATAGCAGTCAGAATAGATGTAATTTCCCTTCCCTTTCGGCAGCTCAGAATGCAGGAGAATGCCCCAACTAGAGGGGAACATGAATAGGTTTAATCCTGAGGCATGTAATGGACTAGGATAATGTCTGGGATTAAATAAAGGTGTTAATTAAAACGTACTTTCTAAAAATAAATAAATCTCATATAAATGAGGGAGATTATTATGTATTATAACATTATTGTTTAGATCAGTTGTGTCTGGGAAAGTGGGCAGCTGCTGGCAAATAATAATACGCATGCAGCCCCTCTCTGCAGCCAGTGACAGAATTGTCAGCATCCTGCTGAGTCTTATTCATCCTCCCGCTCTGGTTAATCAGCCGCTTTGTGATGAGAGTCTGCTGCTTATTGCTCAGGCCTCTAGAGTAGATTGCTAATTCTCTCGCCCACCAAGAGGCTGACGCTTGCCACCAAGGTTGCGCTCCTCAGTAATGGAAGCAAACAGTGTTGGGACATGCTATGGAACGACTGTCAGCAACATGCAGCCTGTGTGTGTTTGCTGGATGCTTTCACTCAACATGCCCAAACAGTGCTGGTGTTCTCCATGCTGGGATTCTTTACTGACAATTTATTTTCTCACCACATTAATACTATGATTGGAAGAGAAGCCAAAAAGCTCTTAAAATTAGAGCTTATTCTTCAAGTAAATCTGTCATCACCCCATAAATCAACAGCGGCCATATAAAACAACAAGGATTTGTCAGAGTGTGAATGTAAAAACCAGAATTTATTCTTATGCAATACACAAAAGTTTTTGATGCTTTCAGACCATCTAATGCTGGCGCTGTGATTGGCTTCCTAATGTATAGAGATAGACGATGGGCAATAAAGCCTTGTTCCCTCAAGACTCAGTGGAATAAAGACGAGTGAAAGGGGAGCGCATTCATACTCTGCCATCTCCTAATTCTAGCTGTGCCTGTAAGGCTTGGTCCACAGGTTGTTATATCAGTGCAGTATGCTTGCAGGGTTGGTGCTTTCTTTTATTTTTCTCTCTGGATTATGGAGGTCGGTTGACCCTATGAGAAGTCTGTTGACTCTAGTGAGAGGTAAGAATACAGTAGGACCACCCGAATTGAGATCCCGTTGTAAGCCGGGGGTGGCTTAAGCATTTTTTGATCAAAACGTGAGAACTAAGAATCTCAAAGTTTTTTCATGTAAGACTTGGTCCACACGGAGTATTGCGGCGTGTACAGTATGCACCGCAATATGGGTTCATTGCAATATGGGTACACTAGAAAGCGCGTAATTTCAACAGCGCAAACGATGTGTAGTGGCCTGAAGTACATCTGTGCCTCCTGTACTGTACTATTTCCCAGCGCGTATACACATGAAAAGAAGGGACCTGTCACTTTTTTCAGATGAGCGCTAAAGTAGGATTGTGTGATTGATGTTGCATATTTTAAATTGATGTCTATGACTACTGTATAGTACATTGCTTGGGCCGTATTTTGGCATGCATTTTGGCAAAATTATGACTGAAATACGCGCACAAAAACAACCGTGTAAACCCCTCTTTAGAGGAACTTTGCTGATGGAGGGACTTCAAAAAATGACACTTTCCAAGCAGTATGGCTGGCTTTAAAGTTAGCAGAGCTGTATTTGCCATGAGAGGAAGCTGCAAAAATGAACATGGTGATTCGTCTACAGTAACACTGTTATCTGTATATTTACATAGAAAGATAACAGTGTAATTCTGCCGGCCTGACTGCATGGCACAAGGCTTCTTAGCACTCTCTATTTCTAACTGTAAAGGATTAAAATTTATCTCAGTAAGTTCCTGTCCTGCTGACAAGACACAGCAGGGAGTGAAATCACCAGCCCACGACTACTAGAGGGAGGTGGTCAGTAACCTAGGAAAACCTGCTGTGTCTTTGAAAAGAAGAAATATCAGAACAGCAATGTCTTTGGTAGTAATGTTTATTTAAAGGGGTTGTCCAGGACTTAGAAAAGCTCGTTGGTCCACTGGGGTATGATTAGAAATAGAAAAAAGCAATATACTCACCTCCATGATGCTCCCGTTCTGTCCCAGTGGCCGATTCGTACATCCCAGCTGCAAAGAGAATGTTCATTGTTCACATGTTACATGCAGCCAATCACAGGCCACAATGTCACATACACTTTTTTCCTATTTCTGGCTTCATTTTTTCTATTTCTAATCATGCCCCATAAGACAAACAAGCTTTTCTGAGTCCTGGACAACCCCTTTAACTTTGCCTACATGTTTGAAGGGAACCCTTCACATTGAACATGCTATCTGATCTGCTGCAGCATGTAAAAGAACAGGAAGAGCTAAACAGACTGATATATACAGGCAGTCCCCGGGTTAAGAACGGGATAGTAGATTTGTTTCATAAGTTGAATTTGTATTTAAGTCAGAAGAGGTATATTTATTAAATGTAACAACTTTTCTTTTTAGTTTTGGGTAGTGCAGGGAAGGGTTTCTACATTTGCTTTGCTGTCTGTACCCGTGTTGAGAAGATTTCACCTTATGTGCTGATGTGGCATGCTGGAACTTGACGTTCCACAGCTACTATCTGCTGTGGAACATGAAACTACAAGTGCCAGCATGCCCCATAATTCTCCGTGTGTAACTAGGGGACAGATGTAAGGCGGAACGGTGTAAGTTGGAGACTGTCTGTAGTTTTGTAGGGAAAGATTCAGCAGAACTTGTAATTCATAAATTTCAATTTAGGCTTTTTATGGGTTAAGGAGTCCAGTAGGCGATCTTATAAATGATTGTCAACTATCGCCATATGTACACCTATACAAAAAAGGCTGTCAATCACTGATAACACTGTCTACTGAGCCACAAGAAATTTAAATGAATGAATTGCAAGTTCTTCTGAATCTTTAAACTAAAGTCAATATGTTGACTCACCCATAATCACAATCCACCAAAGCTTCAGTTTTTTACATTTTCTTCACCTGGCTGGACGCTGGAGTTACTACACTTGTTCGTAGTTCTACTGAATCTTTCCCCACAAACCATATATTGGTCTATTCATGCAGATCAGATAGCATGTTAAAGGGGTTTTGCCACAATCTCATTTCATACCTTCTGCATCCAGCTCTTCAGCTCTGTGTGCTCAGAAGGGGGCGTGTGTGATTTGTTTGAATTGCATATCATGTGACCCAGCAGGATGACATCACCATGCCTTTCCTCTCTCTAGTGAAAGAAAGGTCTGTTTATGTATATAATTGTAAGTAGCTACACTGTAGCTCAGAGGTAACATTTTTGCTTTACAGCACAAGGGTCCTTGGTTCAAATCCCTGCAGAAACCATACCTGTGGACTTTTTTCCTCTTTATCAATGCACATACCTCATTGAGGTTTCTTTTTTTTATTTGAACTGTTTGACTTATTACTAAATAGTCCAAAGGACAGGAATAGAATGACAGCACCTGGGGTTTGAACACTCAGTAGCTGCCTGAGAGGAGAGGTGATGTCTGAGCATGTTTGACCAGGACTGAGGAGCTCTCAGCCCTGGTCATATCCCCTGGAGACGAGCTGTAAACAATGGATCACTAAAGGAGCAGCTAAAACAAAAACGGCGCAGATTTTTTAATAATAATGGTGAAAATGTTTATTATTTAATTTCCAAACGTCCCTCGTCAATTTTACTTTGTGGCAAAACCACTTTAAGGGTGACAAGTTCCCTTAAAAGCTAATCAATGAGATGGGAATACCTCTGAAAGGGAGCCCAAAAAACCTCTTTGCTGCTTATGAAACACCAGTATTATAAATGGCACATAGTAGATGGGGTCCCTGTTACAAATTTTGAGCAAGGACAGTGCCCCCTACAGCAGTGACTGCCATAGTGGCCTAACCACTGACATTTCTTAGAAGAATACCTGGGACAGCTGCTTCCATTTCTGGTTGGTTGTTGTAGGTTGGGAATTTTCTGTATTTCAGTGCCGTCTGTAGATGTTTCGGGTCTTTTGAGCTTGTAAACAATTACATAGTTAGAAATCAATTCTGCATTGTGTGGAGCTCTACAGATCTCCCCGATGCCAGAGGAACTACCTCAGCCCCTGGAACACAGGGCTGTAATTTGAAGTTCGGAGGCCTCAATCCAATGTGCTAATTATTCCGTCCTCCTTCAAAGAGCTCTGTGCCTGAGGCTTGAGATGACAGGGTGGGTGAGTGTTGTCCTGGCACACGTAGCAGTTCAAAGCCCCACTCTCACCTTGGTTCAGGTGGCCACAACATGAACCGACCCGTTAAGAGAGGAAAATGAAAACAATTTTCGGGAAAATATCACAAAACCCTCTACAATTTCTTCAGTTCGGAAATCTCCTTTGAAGTTCATGATTATCTCCCATCCTATAATTAGACACAGCTTGTCTGCTGTGATGGGTGCCAGGATTAGGGCTCTGCTAGTTCTCTGCAAATGACTTAACCCTACTTGCAGCTCACACATTTCAATGTGTTAAGTAGATTCATCCGGAAAATGGTGATTTCTACCTTCTGATGACTGTTTAGATAAAGCAAGTACGGGGCAACTTGTGGCAGTAGTGCATCCCCAAACTGGTTACCTATGCCAAGGTGTAAATAGCCAATGGCCCCCTGCAAGAACAGCATTGGCCCCATGTTCTCAAAAAGGGAAATTCTCCAAGAGGTTAACTAACATAAACCAACCCCCACTCACAGGTGGGTAGGTTGCAACCTACTAGCACATGGGTATCAAACTCATTTTCAGCAAGGGCCACATCAGAATTCTGATTATGCTCAAGGGGCCTCGAAGGTGGATAGGATGCCTGGATAGGACAGTCAGAGCTTCGTCACTACCTCTGAGCTGCTGAGCAGAGCAGTACAGAGGTGCACACCAGAGCTCCAAATCCAAGATGACGCCTGCTCCATGTGCCGCCTCTGCAGATGCTGGCTGCGTCATCTGGGAAAGATGGAAAGCCACTATTTCTGCGTCTATTCTTTGTCCATCCTTGCTCTCTGTGTCTAAACTCTTGCTGGCCACATATTATGACATGGCTTGCCAGATTTGGCCCAAGAGCCTCTAGTTTGCAAAATATACACTAGCAGTTGTGAACATCATTAGCACAGTCCCTTAGGCTAGTTTGGAGACTCCATCTCGCATTCCATATAAAAATGATGCTGTGTTGTTTTTATTGCTTTGTTACAATGACAGACACCACAACGAAACCTGATGGACCTCTATGTAGTCAGTAGTGTCCATCTGGCACCATTGGTGTCTGTTCTGTAATGGAACCGGTGACACTTCTGAACAGAAGCTCCGACGCAGATGTGAACCTGGCCTTGCATGCACAGTAGTAGTCAGTAGAAAGCCATTCCTCTGTTATTAATTCTGGAAATAGATATTTTACTTGGGATTTACCAATGTCAATAGAGTGTGTGCTTACTCAATCTTTACCTGGATTAGACAGTGTCAAAGTGCGTAGAAATAAGCCTGCAACAGCTGGAGTAGTGGATCCTCTGGAGCACCGCAAGCGGTGATAACGGCCGCGCCAGGGAGCGGAGTTTAAGTAGGTCCCGGTATTCACCAGAGCTCGCCTCAAGGCAGGATGGGCTTGCTGCAGCGGGATTCCACCAGGTCGCTACCCCTAGCGTGACTTTCTTGCAATGGCAGCCGAGGTGCAGCGAGGTACTGAACCGTAACACCAAACTCGTAGTTGGGGACAGGCAGACAGGTCAGGGCAGGCGGCAAAGGTTCGTGGTCAAGAAACGTGCACTGTAGAACGCTTTCTCTATGGCACGAGGCACAATAGATTCGACAAGGGAGTGCCGGACGTGACACAGTATATATAGGGTCTGCGGCCGGCAATTAACCAATTACCGGCGCGCTGCCTCTTTAAATCTAAGAGAGCCGGCGCACGCGTCCTAGGGAGTGGGGGCGCGCGCACCGGTCGGCAGAGAGATGCAAGGACACAGGAGCGTGGACAGGTAAATAGTTGCTCCCGGAGGAATGAGTGCGCCCGCGGCCCGTCATGTGGGCCACGGCGCCAACCGTCCCCGGAGCAGGGGGGACAGAAGGGGTACGAGAGCGCCCGCAGCCGGACACATGGGCTGCGGGACCACTCATAACAAAGCCCTAGGGACAGGGGGAATGCCAATGCTCAGTTGCCAGTTATTTACACATTTCCAGGAGGAATAACAGAGGAATTCCAAAATAAAGATTTCTGTATTGTGGAATTCAGGCAAGTAAGAGGAGATAATTAACTCTTGTAATTTAAAAAAAAAGAAACATTTGTTCAAAGTAACATACCCCATAAATTGTAAAAAACTAGCAGGTTTTAAAGTGGCAGGTCCACTTTTAGGTGACAGGTCCACTTTAAAAGAGGCCTAAGGGCTTTATAGGGGAAGCATTCATATTGTCCCTTTCGTTCTCAGTATCCACTTTCTCTTCTTCACAAGTGTTCATTAACAAACACGCAGAACGTACCGCGTCCTCTTCATACAGTCTCCCCATTGTGTCTGAGCATGCCGCATCCGGCTGGCCCCTCAAGGTATGAAACCAAATATTGTTTTGAATGCTTTCAAGAGTTTAAGTACCATATCTGCAAATTACGTGAATCAGCCTGAATGAGATAACAAGGCCGCACTTTTTATGTCTCTTCTATTTTTGGCATCAGACCAAACAGCAGAACATCACAGATATTTATCCCATTCTAGAGGCTAATTTAGGAACCTGCTATTAAAGATGCCCCTCCATTTTTATCACATTAAAGTGTTGTCTACCCAGCTGCTTAGAGCCCTGATCATATGGGAGCAACCAGCAGTAATACCCATCTTATCTTCTAAATATAGACAGATTTGGAAGGGGAGTGGTGGAAATTTTTTATTTGATAATGCCTCCTGTCTTTGAAGTCACTGAATGCCATCATAACTATAGGATTGCCTACAGTAAGTGGCAAATGTAGGATTGCATTGCAACTTTAAATAGAAGTTTGATCTGGATAACAGAAGAGTGTCCTGGACAGGAGACCTTCCACTTTGTCCTTCTTTAAAGGGGTTTTGCCACGAAGTAAAATTGACGTGGGAAGCTTGCAAATGAAATAACAAACATTTTCACCATTCATTATTATTAAAAATTCTGGACCGTTTTTGTTTTAGCTGCTCCATTAGTGATCTATTGTTTTCAGCTTGTCTCCAGGAGATACGACCAGGGGCGAGAGCTCCGCAGTTCTGGTCGCACATGCTCAGACATCACCTCTCCTCTCAGGCAGCTACTGAGTGTTCAAATCCCAGGTGCTGTCATTCTACTCCTGTCCTCTGGACTCCTTAGTAATTAGTCAAACAGTGCAAATAAATAAAAAAGAAACCTCAATGAGGTCTGTGCATTGATAAAGAGAAAAAAAAACAAAAGTTTGGTTCCTGCAGGAATTTGAACCAAGGACCCTTGTGCCTGGAGGCAAAAGCTTTACCTCTCAGCTATTCACAATGCTTTACATAAGCAGACCCTTCTTTGACTACAGAGAGGAAAGACATGGTGATGTCATCCTGCTGAGTCACATGATATGCAATTCAAACAAATCACACACGCCCCTTTCTGAGCACACAGAGCTGAAGAGCTGGATGAAGGAGGTAGGAAATAAGATCGTGGCAAAACCCCTTTAAGGGTGTGATGAACAACACTTATAATAAGTGACAATATACACCTGACATTCATGAACTGGGGCCCCATAGCAAGACTTGAAATAGGGCCCCACTCTACCGTAACCACCATCACTAGAGCTCAGAGAAGTCATTATACTCAATCCTATGCATCTCCTCCTCCAAGTCCTAGGTCTCTAATTTGTGTTCACCAGTATTTGCCTCTTTTCTCCTTCCTCCGCAGATTCACTGCCTGCACCTCATGAGAATATGTGCACTTTTACAACCAAACTGCTATAGCATCTAAATTAGAAAATGAACTAAATTTACAGTTCTGTGTATACATCACTTATGGTCATAGATTACAAAAAATACATATGTATAGTCTTGTAGTCAGTAACACTGAAGGCACCCCCTTCAGCTATTGGGACGCAATGTGGCTCCTGTTCCCGCCACTCTGATGGTCATAACCTTGCATACTGCATTCAAACACAATTTTCTTTAAAGGGGTTGTCTCACTACATTTATTCATCTTACCTCAGTCCTGTTTTCTCAATTTCACTTTTGAATTCAGGGGCATGTTTACTGGCTCATACTGGCCTACTGAGGACACCAGGTCTGGTGCTATAACAACCAGTGCTGGCAGCCTATCAGGAGAGATCAAACAGGTCTGAAGCTATAGTAACCTGAGGAGCTGACGCAGCCCATACAAGAGGGGATATCAAGGAATCGGTAGGACACAGTTAATGACAATATATTGCAAAGTGACTTGTTTGTGCAAGATTTTTAACATTAAAAGCAATCCTTGTAGTAGAAAACCCCTTTAAGAATAAAATATTTCCCTCCCCCCAAAACTATTTCTTATTCATTTATTGTTTTATATAATTCAAACATACACAACTGAGTCACATTAATATGACCACTTCCTATTTTTTTATGTCGGCAGTGCACAGTTCATGAAGGAAGTCGCATGTTGTGTGCTGGCATAGTGGAAATATAATATGTGCAATAGGCTGCACACATATCCCTTATTGATGTCATGGGTAAGAGGGATGATTTATCAGAGTTGCAAACAGAGATGATTATTAGCTTTTGGGTCTAGGGTGGCAGTATTTCAGTTTATGATCTGTTTGTGTGCTGCTGTGCTGAAAATGTTTCATGAGTGGACAAATTGCGCCATTGTGAATAAGAGACATGGGCAGACCGACACGCTTCAGTGGAGCAGCTTGAAAGAGAATGAGCAAAACCTCTAAGTACTACTCTTGCCCTCTTATTCCCATACTTGAGTCCAGCTGAGCATCCAGGGGACCACGCCAATGGTTGTATTCACTCTATGGATCCTTCAGTTATTTTGGAAACCAGAGCTGATAATAATAATCATAATAATGTGATTTGACAATATATATATACATACATATATGTACAACCTGTTTCACCAAAAATAAGACAGTGTCTTATATTAACTTTTTTCTCCTAAAGGCGAGCCAAGACTTATTTTTAGAGGATGTCTTATTCCTCCATGAACAAGAATTAACTTTTACTGTTGAACAAAAAATCAACATGTATTAATATACTGTAGTGATTTCATCACAAACATCAGCATAAGCAGCCAAACTCTGAACTGCATAAAAAATGCACTATGTCTTATTTTCAGGGGATGTCTTATTTTTGGGGAAACAGGGTATGTATGTATGTATATATACATATATTATATATATATATATATATATATTATATATATATATATTATATATATATATATATATATATATATATATAAATTAAAACCTCATGTCGGCATTCTAATAAATCCATATAAGCTATATCCTGAGCTGTATGGTATATATGCATTTATAGACTATCCAGCATCCGCCTTTCAGATCTCAGATTTGATCTCAACTACAGGGCGGTCCCTAGGGTTACAAAGGGCTCCCTGTTTACCTCATGCTCTTATATCAGTTGACCCCCTCTTCTGCTCTTAGATAGGTACACATGTTGAAGTGCTAGTCACAGTGCCAATTGTCTAGCCCACCCTTATAACACCAGCGTCCACACAGCTTACTTACTTAATAGTTCTTCTCAAGATTCATCTTTGCCAGCTGGAACTAACCGATGACATCACGATGCAGATCGTATACAGTGACATCATCAAAAATGATTACGCTGTTGGACAGAAAAGGAAGCGTGCTAGACGCCTGTTTTTGCCTTTACTGGAGTGGCTAGAGTTCGTTTTATTGCTTTTAAGAAATTGTGGTCATTTATGTCTTATAGCAGTAGGCCCTCCTTTCTTTTTTAATGATACAACTCTATCTGGTTGTATTGGTTGTATGAAGCAGACTCCAAAGCTCCGCCTAGTGACAGCTGCACATAGGCAGAATGTTATTACTTTACCTTATGGACATGTAGGACATTTAGGGCGACATCTATGAATTCGCATGCGTCATTTTTGTAACTTGGCGCCCACACACCAGTTCTAAATAGACATAGAGGAGTGTGTAATATGACAGTGTGATTTAAAGTGTTATGTGCCAAACATTTTTGGTGTATAACACTCAAAATTGGATCATAGCGTTTTATGCGTCAAACTTTGTATGGCAGTTTCGCACCAGACTGTGTTGTCAGGCGTACATTGCGCCAAGTTTGACGGTACGGCTGTTCATATATATAAATATGGAAAAAAAATGGCGCATGCAAATTCATAGATGTCACCCTTAGTGTCTGTGTCTGAGACTGCTATAGCAATATATACAAAAAATAATTAGCACTAAACCCTCTACCTGTTTAGTTGGGTGGACAATCACTCTAATGTTTCAGTCATATAGTCAGAGCCATTAGTTGAAGCCTTCGGTCTTCGTTTATTGCTTCCTCTAAAAATAATCTGTGTCTCTTAACTATCAATAATTTATTGAACTATCATTCAAAATCCATGAAAAATAATTTCATATATGTACAGTCTTAAAAAAAATGTGTTTGGTAAAACCAGTCTCTCCCATTTTTTGTTGTTTTCTTGTCTGCATAACTTCAGCGCTACCCTTAGGAGAAGAAGACATTTTAAGTCGTCTTATGCAAAAGTCTTTTAGGAGCTGAATATTCTTGTTTTCATCTCAACTTTCTTGAAGGAATATTTCTGGATTGTTCTCTGGTCTGTCAGGATATACCAGGTGCCCCAGTTAATGCAATTAGTCACCCCGCTGTATCGCCCTTTGTGTTAGTTTCCTGTCAGATTATCTGCCTCGCATGTGTCGAACCACCAGCCAGAACCATAGTAGGTGCCACAGTTGCCCGATGGATAATTATCATTGTCAGTGTCATAAGTTGTGAAATATTTATGGTCATGGTTGTAGTTTCTGCTGTAACTAAGGGCATTCCCGGCATTGCCATGGTATTCTCTGGCAGTCAGTCTGTACTTATTTTGTTCACTGGCAACTTTGAACTTCCTGTAGATGGCATGGCGTTTGACACCGTACCAATCTTCAAGTTCAACACGTAGGGTATGTTGTCCTAACCTGGTGAGACTGTGCAAGTTTTCATTACCCAGCCAATGCTCTCCTTGTAGGGTGCCAAAACCTTGTTTGTAATCTTGCCACGTGCGGTTGAAGTCTACAGTGCCATCCTGTCGCCGCTGGAAAACTGTCCATCCTCCTCCATCGGTGACCATATCACAGTAAGCCTGAAAGAGTTGTGCAAAAATATTCAGGTCTACTTATCATAACACACGGTTTCCAAAATTTGGACAAACTGAGGTAAAAGTATTAAATCCTACTCATTCTTTTTGTTCATTTATTCTACAGTGCTATTCAGAGACTGGCATCACTTACATTGGTCTCTGTCCCCATTTGGGAATCACAATTAAAATTCCCAATTAACCTACTAGTATATTTTTGGAGTGTGGGAGGAAACCCACACTCACAGTAGGAATATACAGTCTCCATACATACTTTATTAAAGGTCAGATTTGAACCCAGGACCCCATCAGTGGAAGGCAAAAGGCTAACTATTCAGCTACCATGCTGGTCATGTCTGCCCAAATCTGGAGAGAATACACAGACAATTATTAGACTGTAAAACATAGGTCACAAATCAAATTAAAATGCAATGTTGACATTGTGGTAAATGGTGGCACATGGTGGTACATTTAAGGCAGTGTTCCCCAATCATTACATCAAAAGTCACTTGTGGCTTTTGAGTTCCTTCAAGAAGCTGTTGGTAAAAGCCCCAATGGTGTCAGGTATATCACAGCATGACTAAATGTTAGCATCAAAATCAGAGCCATATTTTTGCAAATTGACACTAAGTTAAGGCCTTGGCATTAAGGTCTGGATCACAACTGATTCTTGAAACTACAACCAACATAATAGGACTGGGCTTTCCACCAACACCCTTTCCACCAATAGAAGTAAGTTGGTGCCAAATGTAGATGGACACTGGCACAGACTCGGGTAAAGGTAATGGCTTATTGGGTTATTCGAGGTAAAACAAGAAAGCTTCTACAACTCATTTTGTATGCTACTTCACCATCATCAGGTAGCAAAGCATCAGGCATCGTACCTGATGAAGTATCATATGAAACATGTTGTAGGAGCTTTCCTGTTTTTCCTCAAATAATGTGGCACCTTACCATTACCTCTACCGCAGTCTGCGTCAGTGTCCATCTACATTTGGCACCGCTGTACTTCTCCTGTTGTTTTGCCCATCCGAGTCGGATGGTAAGCTGGATTGGCAGCGTCTTTAATGGTCTGGCTGATTCCAAGTCTTGTTCCTCTTTTCAGCATAAACATATAAGGTGAGAAAACCTTTGTTATATTAATTTTACTTATCCACAGTTTCACGTTATATTGCGCTTTCTGTTCTTTCCAAGACTATTTCCATGATATTTAGGGAATCTATGTTTTTTTTTTTTTTTTTTTACTAATTAAAACAAGACACTGATACATATTCTTTTCTTCTTAGTTGTTTTTATTTTCCAACTGTAAATTTTTTACTTCTGTTTCTGTATAGGATTATGGGGGCAGCCATCTTGCCTGAGGTGTTCTCAACAGCCTTTACAGAGATGCTTTACAGCAGCTTCATGGACATAGGATTCTGTGAACAGGAGCAGATACATTGACATCTATAGGAGAGTTTTCTAGTCATGCTCTGTGACCTGGGAAGCAGTCGGTGTGCACGGAGGGGGAGAGGGTGAACTGTGACTACTTCCTATTGTAAATGGTGGATCCTGTGTTATATACACATTGGTGTCACCTTTAACTGTAAAAGTTTTCTCTACAGAACAGGAAGTGTCAGACTATTATTAGGCCTAGTGGCCAAAGAAAATACTGCAGCATTTCAGGATTTCGTAAACATATTGATAGTAATATGAAAAATTAAAACTGACACACGAATCTACAAACGAAAAGTTCTTAAAAAAATGTGTTTAACATGAAAACATGAGTTAAATAATAGGTAATTTCCTGATGACACATTCCCTCTGGGCTGTGTCCACACGACAAAGGACCAATACTTTTCGGATTCTGAATCCTTAAAGGGGTTTTATCGCTGCAAAGATCATGTCTCAGATTATGATCATGTCTCAGATTATGGGGACAGTAAAAATAAGCACTTTTGTATTTTGGTTGCATTATCTCAGTCACTTGGTTTAGCAGATATGAGCTTTTCTGTAAATCTTTGTTCTATTTCTGCTGTTGCTGGTCGGACACGCCCCCTGGACGTTTCCCGCCCCTAGACATGCCCCCTGCACTGTGATTGGCTGGCTGACATTTCATTCAGCCTGTTGGGATACGCCCCTAGACAGGAAACGCCCTGGTCACGCGCTGTGATTGGCTGCCTGTGTCTACTCCCCTCTGAGCTGTTAAAATAGATAGTGAAACCAAGGTCTGCTGGCTCTATATACATCTCCCAGCTCTAGGGTGAGTGATCTGGGCAATGACTGGCTGTTTAAAGGGCTTTTGTCAAGAAGTTGATTCACCTCCTCACAGGTCCAGTCCTTAAGCTGCTACTTTGAAAAGAGGGCGGTCTGTTCCTCAGATCTAATGCAAGCCCCGCCTCTTTATGACATCATCATCTGTAGTGTATAACATAAGGATTCAACACAGTGTTTGTACAAGCTGTATATGTAGTGTAGTGCTTAGCTGATCAGCTCTGCAAGAGAGAGGTTAGGAGTTCAAGCCCCATCAGTAGTTTTTTTTTTTATTTTCTTTTATAAATTGTACACATATGTAGAGATATGAAAATATATGTGTAAACATCTATAATTTTATATACATACACACACAAAGCTCCCCTATATAGTGTCCCATCCTCACAGTCACACCAAGCACTTCCAACATATGTGATACAATGCATATACTCTGGGGGATGAGACATGATATAGGGGAGCTATATATGTGTATATATATCATTATAGATATTGACATATATATTTTAGATCTCTCTATATATGTGTAGAATTTAGGGGGAAAAAAAATACTCTGTGAGGGACTAGAACGCCAAACTCCTTCATTGTCAAAACAAAGCTCTACCACTACACTACCAGCCCAAGTTAGTTATAGGTTGGGCAGAGTCTTCTCTCAAAGCTGATTGCTTCTACCCCCATTGTTTTCACTCACATGTCACTGACAGCAAGCAGACATCTTTACTTGAAGCTGACATTTGTCCTTGTAGTTGAGTAAAGATCTCTGCCTGTTGTCAGTACAATTTGGGTGAACACCACTAGAACAGAAGTAAAAGCTGCTGGCTTTCAGTGTCATTTGTGTGTAAACTAAGAGATATAACAGGTGCTTGCTGTCAGTGAACGTTGAGTGATCGAGTTGATATCTTCACTTGGGTGATAGCTGCTTTTTTTTTTACACTTTTTCTTAATGACATGCATTTAGGAAAGTGCCTAACTTATGATTTCTAAGCATCCCACGTCGACATTACACGGTGGCAAAACCCCTTTAAGTCACAGATCCGCTCATATAACACAGTATTATAGAGTCTCCTGCCTGTTAACAGGGGGAGAGGAGGAGGGGGATGGCAGTGTGCATTGCTCCATATAAAACAGTAACACAGACTGCAGCCTGGTAACAGGTGGGGAGGGGGCAGTGTACACTCCTCACATGTCTCATCAGTTCAGGCTGAATGTATACCTGCATATACCACAGTCATACAGTCTCCTGTCTGGTAACAGAAGGGGAGGAGGGAGGGGGGAGGCCACTCACAAATGTTATCTGTGTGTTAACGCATATCCCCTGGCTTGTGGAGCCTGGAGGCTGCGCAAAGAAGCATGAGGAGGCTACGGGGCTTTTATATCCAAAAAACCCTTCTGCATCCCCTGCTTCATAAAAAAATGAGTTTCATGTTCTTCGTGAGGGGAGACACACCTCCTGGAAAGAGGACATCCCCCTGAGAGGGGGACACGCCCCCGGGGAGGAGAGACACCCCTGCTGAGAGAAGAGACCGCCCCTGGTTTTTCAAATTAAATCCAGGGGAATTAGCTGAAGAGCACAAACAGTTCAAACGATAAAACTCCTTTAAATCCAGTTATCTGATGAGGATTTTAATAGTATTTTACATAAAAATCCGAAGATTTTTAACTCGTTTTGGCACAGTTTTTGGATTCAGTTTTTCAATCTGTTTTTGCATCATAGAGCACTACTGGGTTTTAGATGCGGTTCTGCACCAAAAATCTTTCTGGTCATGTTTAAAGCCATTCCATTGACTTCAGTAGTAAATTTCCACTGTTTTCCAAGTTAAATCTGACAAAAGAATGAACATGTTCCAAGTCTTCTGGAACAGAAAATCCCCATCGTGTGGACTACAACTCGGATTTTCTATTGAGGTCTATGGGGAATCCGAATCAGTGTAAAAAAACGACTGCAAATCCTTGGCATGTAGGCGGACCCTTAAGATCTTTTCTACAACATAAGTAACAATAAACTAATAATCATGAGATAAATCTTTATAAAGTCATCTGGATTGAGCAACAAACCAATTAAATAGAAGAAGAAAAAAAACACTACCTCAAAAGGCTGTCTCATTGAAATAGGCTGTATGGTGTAGATTCCATTATCTCTAATTCCCTGTTTGTAGATATCTGCGCAGTCTCGAGGAAACAGTCTTTCTGGTTTTTCTGAAGATTCAACTAACAATGAGAATGAAGAGAAATTAAAATACATTTTGTTAGCTTATTTATAAAATGAGCAGATGCAAAAGAGAACAGGAACTTAGCTTTTTGCAAATTTTAAAAAAAACAAAAACTGTTTCCAACATAGTCAAAAATAAATCACCACCTTTTAACTCAGATTTTTTATAAAACCCAGCATTCTGTGATGATTCATTTAAATATCTTAATAGATACATTATAAAATTGTAGATTGTGCAGTCACCACTAGAATAGGCTTAAAAAGCTCCCTCTGCTGGTGGCTGCAGATAAAGAGAATTTAAGTATTTTGTTTAAAATGGGGGAAATTTGGGGCTGTTTATCGAAAAAAAAGCAAAGGCTTTAAAAATAAATTTACAAATCAGCTCAGAATTGTGGATTATTTAGATTATACACAAAAAACCAACTGATCGACTAGGATGGATATTCAATGTCAAATCTATTTTTTAATGATTTTTCTGCAGTTGTAAATGGAATATGTATTAGTGTAACATAATCTGAATGATCTCAGTGTAAATGAACTATAGATCATTTTTAAATTTTTTTATAATTCTCCTTTTAGTTTTGCCCATGGGACCATAGACTGTATACTTTGGGATTTTAAATGAGGAGATGTAACCAATCTACAAGTATCTACATTGTCTTCTGCAGACACTTTAAACGGGTTTTTCCATCTGGTTACTTCCAGGTCTGATGCCACCTCGGTGAACAGGTAGGTGCATGCACTCATTCAGTGCTCCATATTTATTTCTGTGGGAATTCAGAACACAGTGGAGTGAGTGTGCCAATAGAAATAGCAGCTTTTATAGAAATTAATGGGAAGCGCAGTCATCTTCCCAGACTTCAGACCTGGAACTAAAAAGACTTGAAGACCCCTTTAACAGTTCTGGTTAGGTGGTCCATGTGGTATTTTTATGCTCACCCTTTGATCCTATGTTTCCCCAACGCCTTTAACAATTGGTTTTCCTTTCCCTTTGTCTCAAAGGTTCTGAGTCGTCGACTTTCTACAACAAAGACTTTTTGAGTCAAGGCAAAAAACAAAGACCATAGTATAACTGGGTGAAAAAGAGAAGGTAACCATAACATAGATATGTATAATTCCCCAAACTGTGTTTACATTAAAGGGGGTTGTCCAATACAAAGGGTTGCTTTTTATGTTTTAAAAATCTTGCAAAATAATCACTTTGCAATTGTTCCATTAAAAGTATCCTACCTATTCTGAGAATCCCCCCTAGTTTTGGAATGCTTTAGCCTTAAAGGCACTATAGCTACAGACCTGTTTAGTCTCTCTTTATAGGTGAGACCCTGGTTGCTATACTAAAGACCTGGTTCTACTCAGCCCTTGTAGAAGCCAGTAACCGCTCCCCGAAAACAAGTGAAAACCAAAAAAAACAGGATGAGGTAAGATGAATCAAAGTAGTGGACAAAACTTTAAAGAAAATCCAACTTAATTTTTTTTCAGTACATAAAAAATTAAATTTAAAACAAAAAAAAACTTGCTTTAAAATCCCCTACTGTTTTGTGTAGGAAATGGGAAAGTGCAGTAAGCGAGTATGACTACAGGTTTCTTAAAGAACAAAATATAGTCCACACTCACCACCAAAAGCAACAGCATTTTCCCCCCACCTTTTCAATCCCTTTAGGTTCCAAACTAGCTCCCCGTGCACGGTCTTTGGGCTCTGATAGAGCCCCCATTTCCAGGAAAATATTTGCAATAAAGCTTTTGACAGCAAACTGGTGCAAAAAGGTGCTGATTTAGTAAATTATCTGTGCAGAGGGTAACTTGAAACATTAAAAACCCAACCGTTTCGGGCGGGGTACAGGCCCTTGTTCACGGTGAAAAGGGCTCTGACGCCGCCCAAAAAAGTGTTGGTTTTTAAAATTTTAAATCAGACCTTTTTGCACCAGTTTTCGGTCACAACTTTATTTCAAGTGTTTTCCTGATGACTACAGGTTTGTTTGTAGTCTGTGACCATGGAAAACCCAGGTCTATATATGGATATGGATTTTTTTTTTGATTTCTCATCATGGGTCCTTCAGGGATCAATACATTTTTAAAAAGGAAGAACACTGATTTCTAGACTATAATTTGGTTGCTGTTCTGATCATCTTAAGGGGTTGGTTTAGGAGATTTTCTGGACAATGTTTCTTCCAAAAGTCTTTACTTAGTTCAACTTTTTTCCACAAGATATATAGAAACATTGTGAAGGTGCCATATTGTATATGGATGTAATGACTCAGCTTTTCCTATACGTCTGCCCTTTTAATAATACTGAACTGGCAAATGCACAGCACTAAGCTAAAGACAGAGTGGGGATTGTGTGTGGGGAGCAATGAGAGCGCTCTTGTCTTTGTTTAGTGGAGCCGGGACGGTCACATCAGAAAGCTGGTGTCAAAACTCTTCCAACTTTAGAGTACGTCAGCTCTCAGAGGGGCTCGTCGGAGCATCAAAGACGGAACAACATTAAATGAGCCGCACGATGCTAATTTCCCTTTTGTTTATATTTTTCTCCTTCCACCTCAGTAACTTGCACATAATCCCAGCTATTTGCTTCTCTTTTTTTGTTTTTTTGTTTTACTAGAAGTTACATCGGCAACACAGGAATGATAGAATGTCCTCAGGATACAATATTTTCAACCATTGTCGGACTGGGGGGCCTGTGGCCCACAGAGGAGTTGCTCTTGGGTGTTCACCCTACAGCTACTGTACATGAAAATATTACCGGCCTCTCAGACATAAATTAATCCATTTTAAGCATAAAGAGTATGCAAAACAGAACTTACTGTGAAGTAAAACATATTGTTGCTGGGACTTTGGTCTGTTTCAATGTCTGTTTTTCTCAACTTTTGTCACAGTTAAAACATATCATAGACACGGGCTAATAGCTCCATCCATTCCCCCCCACCACCCGACATCAATATCCATTAACAATTTCCCTTGGTCCGATTTTCCACTTTATAAAATAAACCCACTAAAACCCCAGTAGGAAAGGGGAAAGTGAAAAACCCTATCACGGGTCAGGGACAGGGTGACTTATTTTTATGATCTGGGAAAAGGGTTTTAGGTCCATTACAAGTGCCGATATAACTCAAAAAACCCCATTAGAGACCACATGGGTCAGACACCGCTCGGTCTCAGATTAAGGGAATACAGCATGACCCAATTTTAGAAAAAATTTTAATCCTGCTCCAGGGCTCTCAGGAGATTTTATCTGATGGTCGTTCTTTCCCCTCATGAGTCTTTCTTTTTTTTTTTCTTCTCCAACAAAAATCGGGAATGCCATGACGACTTTCCGGCCGACCTCTCCCTGTGATTTTACACACAAATATTTTAGAATCCTCGTTTTTACAGCACCTCTTTTTACCTATTCTCACTTCTGTACAAATTTCCTAGGTGTGCCAGAGTAGGTGCAAGCTATAGCTTAGATGCACAGTCTCTAAAAGGGTTGGGGGGAGGGGGGATACCCCCCTGGAGTTATTCTACAGTATGGGTGCCCCATCAAAATATTTTTCCCGGTAGGAAGGAAAACCCCATCGGTAGGTGGCAAATGGGCAACCCCCCAAGGTATTTTTGGCCCTATTTACTTAGGTAGACCCCTGTTGGATAAGTTGGTAGGCCAACCCCAGGCCGGTTGGTGGGTAGGCCCAGGTTAGGTAGTAAGTGGCCAAGGTGGGGAGGTAAATTGCCCCCCGGGAGATAAATGGCCCTGGGTTAGGTAAGTTGATAGGCTCCAGTTAGTTACTGAGGTCCGGACTGTAGGTAGGTGGTGGCCTCCAGTCAGGTAGACTGCAGGTAGTTAGGGCCCCAGTCAGCTAGGATACAGGTAGTTAGGGCCCTCTTTAGATAGGCTGGAGGTAGATAGGATCCCATTGGATAGGCTGGAGGTCGATAGGACCCCCTTTAGATAGGCTGCAGGTAGGGCCCCTTTAGACCTTTAGATAGGCTGTGGATAGTTAGGGCCCCCTTAATATATTAAAGGGAGGTGGGTATTTAGGGTCCCTTTTTTGGGTGGGTTGTTGGGCCTTTTAGTAGGTACAGGTAGTAAGGGGCCCGTAGGTTGGGTGCAGGTGTTTTGGGCCCCCTTCAAGTAAACTGAAAGGGAGTTATGGCCCTTTTTAGATAGGGTGGGTAGTTGGGCCCCCTTTAGGTACCCGGAGGTAGTTAGGGCCCGTCAGGTAGGTGAGGGATTTTGGCCCCCCTTCAAGTGGTTAGGTAGTTAGGACCCTTTTAGTGGGTGCAGGTGTTTGGGCCCTTTAGGTAGGCTGAGGTAGTTAGGGCCCCCCTTTGATAGGTGAGGTGTTAGGGCCCATTTAGGTAGCGGAGGTGTTAGGGGCCCCCGTCAGGTAGGCTGAGGTAGTTTGGGGGCCCCTTTTAGATAGGCTGCAGGTTGTTAAGGCCCCCCTTTAGATAGGCTGCATATAGTAAGGACCCCCTTTAGATAGGCTGCAGGTAGTTAGGCCCTTATTTCTCATCTTTTTTTTTTTTATTTTTTTAAATGACCTTTCTCCCGCTCCCAGATGTGACCAGCAGCAGACAGCCTAGCCAGCTTCTACTGAAGCCCAGCATAGGCGGCGCAATGATATCTCTGGTAGGCTTAAGGCCTACCAGGGTGAATAGCGGAGCGCCGGTGGGGCTTATCTTTTGAAACTGCACAGCCTGGAAATTGGGAATTTCCCCTCGACCCCTGGGCCCTGCTCTGTCGCTTGGGAAAAAGGGGCCCAGGCATTTGAGGCAGGATGCGGCGGTCAGGCCCCAGGTAGCGGCGGTATTACCTCCGGGACTCAAAGGAGCCCGGGGCCCACCGGGGGACCACCAAAAATCCCGTGGGAAAGTCCAAAACGGTTTTCAACCACTTTTATTTTTCTGGGACATTGCATCTTGAAACCCACTAAAACATGTCTAAGACACTGTCCAGCCAATTATATGAAAAATTTACTTGTAAAACCTCTGTATTAGTAAAGTACATGCAGTGATTGGCGGTCTGACATGATGGTTTTTTGCCTGAGGATTACCGATGATTCATTTAATCCCGCAATAAAAATTGTACTAAATAACATCATCACAATAAAACAATCAACTTATAACAGGTTTATAGTAAGCACTAACCCCTTCAGTGTGATGAACCTGCCCTGTATTTAAAGTGGTTTTACCATGGAGGGATTCCATGCCTGGCTTATTCTGCTTTCACTGTGTTCAAAAGGGGGTGTGTATGATTTGAATTCTATTTATGACCTTTGGTTTTTACTTCTCCATGCCTTTCCCTACAGTGTGCTCACACTAATCAAACAAAAGATTGTTTATGTAAAGAGCTGTGAGTAGCTACAATGTTGCTAAGTGGTTAACACTTGTTCCTTTCAGCGTAGTGTTCATTGGTTTAAATCGCGGAACCAAAACTGGTGACTGAGTCTTTTTTTTCGTTATTTATTTGCACTGTTTGAAAAATTATAAGGGTACAGGGACAGGAGTAGAATGCAGCACCCGGGGGTTTAAAAAACCCTTGCTCGCAGTGAGTGTGTGTAGTTATAAGCAGGGAAGAGAATGCAGTGCTGCCTTTAAAGGAGGGGTGATGTCTGACCCTGTGGGCCAGGGCTGAGGAGTTTTCTCATTGGTTGTATCCCCCCAGGATGAGCTGACTAATAGATCCTTAGGTAGAACGAAAAAAAAAAATGGTACAGAATTTTTAATTTGGTGAATGGTAAAAAGTTTACTATTTTTAAATTTTTAAATTTCCCACATATATACCTCACGGGGGATTTTTAGGTACACCATGTAGAAAGGGTTGGACCCTTTTGCCTTCAGAACTGCCTCAATTCTTCGTGGATAGATTTCAAACAGGTGTTGCAACGATGTCAATTGGGTTTCCAAGGGGCCCAAAAGAGTGCCCCAAAAAAATATTCCCACACCTGGGCACCACCACCACCGCCTGAAACCCTTGATACAAGGCAGGATGGTCCATGTTTTTATTTGTTGACACCAAAAAAACTAAAACCCTACCTTCGAATGTCGCAGCCCCAAAGAGATCATCAGACAGGCAACGTTTTTCCAATCTTCTACTGTCCAATTTCGATGGCCTTGGGCAAATTTTAGCCTCGTTTCCTGTTCTTAGTGAAAGGGAAATGGCCACCGTTTTTGGTCTTCTGCTGTGTAGCCCTTTTTGCCTCAAGTTGCCGTACTGTGCGTTGAGACTCTTTGCTACCTTGGTTTTAACGGGTGGCTATTTGAGTCACGTTGCCTTTCTTCAGCTCGAACATTTTCCCTTTTTTCCTTTGACCTCTGGAATTTTAAAAGATTTCCGCCACAGGACTGCCGCTCACTGGTGTTTTTTCTTTTTCGGACCATTCTCTGTAAAAAACCCCAGAGAGGGTTTTGCTGAAAATCCCCGGAGTTTTGCAGTTTTTGAAATTCTCAGACCCCCCTTCTGGCACCCCAAAAACCATGCACGTTCAAAGGGACTCAAATCACCTTTCTTCCCCTAGATGCTCGGTTTTTAAAATGCAGGAGATTGTCTTGACCATGTCTACTGCCTAAAAGCACTGAGTTGCCGCCATGTGATTGGTGATTAGAAAAATTAAGTGTTAACGGCAGTTGGACAGGGTGTACCCAAAAATGGCCAGTGAGTGTATCTGTGTTTTTCTGGTAAAATTTTTATAGTGTTAGGGTATGTTCAACAATGCAAAAAAAAAACTACGAACCCTATTTAAAAATTTCTTTTTAAAAAAATGAAATCTGTAGTGAAAAGTTTCTGCAACAGATAGGCACGCAGTATGCTTAAAATCTAGGTTAAAATATTTTGCTACTCCATGTGAGAATCCCCCTTAAAGGGATTTTCCCACTCTGCTGTTCCACGGAGTCAAAAGAAGTTTACACTCACTCTGTCTCCTCTGGATGTGGGGGTTTTGAGTAGTGTTTTTCTATTTAGCTTCTACTAAGCCTTACCCTGTAATTCGGGGGAGCTAATCTTCATTAAACAAAAGTACGGTCTGTGAGAATGTGGCTTTAAAAGAACAGAATTTTTGTTAGGATAATTAGTTTTCTCTGGACTGAGTTGTCCATACATGGGGTGATGTCACTCCCGCTCGTGATCTTTTTAAAAACAGTAAACGAGTTATAGTTGTATGCGGGAAAACCATAGAAACCTTTTTGTGTACTCAAGAGCACATAAAATTTTTAAATTCACTCAAAATTTAAAAATTCAAAAAAAAGCAATATTTTTTGGAAAAAAATTTTAAATTTAAACAACCCCTTTTGTTGAAAGTTAATCTTTGTAGTGAGCAAATCCCTGTAAATATTTCTGAATGATAGACCATAACACACTGCATAACCAGGTAGAAGTAAGAGTTTGGGAAAGTGATGGTTGATGAGCACTCTAGAAGTTGTAATAGCAAAACCTAATCATTATTAAACATGTACAATAAAACATTTTTATGTAATAACTTTGTTCAGTGAGGATCATCTGACAATTTTTTTTTTTGTTCACTATTAATAACCTGAGGCATCATGGGAAGTGTAGTTTAGCAATAGCTGCATTATGTTCTGCTCTTTCCCAGCATGAAGCACGGCCAATTACCAACACTATACATACATAGATGCAGCACAATAGTCTCTGATGCCTTTGTGGAGACAAAGCGAGCGGCTTCTGTGAGATCCTGAAATAGTCATTAATTATACTGAAAAAATCATTAGAGTGAACACATGAATGGCTTCTACCTCCAATCTGCAAAAAAAAACTGGGGTGGACAGTCAGGACATTGGAAGCAGGAACCTAGAACTACCGTAAATTACTGTAGAGATTCTCAATTGTGTATTACATTTTGGAAAGATAAAAGGATGTTATAACTATAATGATACTATGTCCATAACTTTCTTACATTGTAGATACGACAACATAACATAGTCAACAATTAATATTAGTTGTGCAGTAAACTTCCCATAGTTACATTACAAAACAAAAAAAAGTTGGCCCAGGAGTAGCAGTTGCAATGGTGACCTGGTGCCTCAAAAGGCCCAAAGGCCCCTCTGCCACATAACAAGATTATAATATCTAGCATGTTAGGTGTTGGGCCCTGTAACAGATTTTGCTTTGGGTCCAAGCAATTCAAGTGATGCTTTTGGGACAACAGGTAGTCAGAGGTTGGAGACCACCTAGGACACCACCTCATGCTTATCAGGAATGGGGTGCAAGGATGTATGGAGCAGGCTCAGGAGCTGAGTTAACTCCATACACAGTTGGTGCCTGCTGTTAGTTACAGTTGTTACCTGCCCTCAATGGCCAGGACCGGAGATAATGCTGGTCCCGGCCATTTAAGTATTTAGATGTCATGGTCAACACAGGGTATTCCATCTCCCAATCAGCTTCATTGCAGCTCAGATGCAGGGTCCTAATCGGCAGTCATGGCCTCAAGACCTGCCATTTTACTAACCCTATTACATCCCGACAAATGCAAGGTATAATAGGAGAGCTGTCATAGCACACTATTCTGTAGTACATTAGTATTGCAGAAAAGTGTATAAGTGATTGTGAACCCTAGAGGCAAATATTATAAGTTCAAGACACCCCTCTTTTCCCATTTTACAATAATTGGTATTATGGCATCTGTAAAAGTCTGATCTCTTAATCTATAACCATATATCTCCTGCACAGTGAATGCCTTACAAAACACCCAGGTCCAAAACTGCAAGGTCTTTTTTGGTCCCTTTGCCTGCACAAAAATTAAAATGTATCTGAAAAGTGGTACTAGTGAAAACCACACTTCAGTCCACAAAAAGGAGACCCCCATAGAGGTCCATAGATGGGAAAATAAAAAAGTTATGGGTCTCAGAAAATGGTACTGCAAATCAAGTTTAAAAAAGAATCATCAGAATCATATTGAGCCAAAGAATAAAGGCACTGTGCATCAGATCAGGCATTTGGTGGTGAGGCGTTTGGTGTATTTGGTGGCCTTTCTTCTGATAGTTTATATCCTATCTTCAGAACACATTTTGTGAGGAGCTTTTTTCTGTACTTTGAGTGGCTCTTGCTGATTAATAGCTGCCAAGATGAATGGAAAGTCACAACTGTACCGAGCACATTTATGTCTCATTAAAGTGGTTGTAACTTTTTAAAGGCATTTTCCAGAAAATCCTTAGAATAGACCATCAATGTTTGACTGGTGGAGGTCCATCATCAAAAAACCTCGCTGTTTAGCACTGTGGTCCTCATAGAATGAAAAAGATACTAGAAGAAAAAAGCCCAATATGAGCTTTATGATGGAAGACTTCTGGTGAATGCATTGCTCTAAGAGAATAGAGAACAGGCTTATGAATTGGAAGTAGTTAGTACATCTTCTACCACAAACCTGTATACTGTATGTAAAGAGTGTTCATTAAAAACCTATATGTTGGATGTTTGGATTTGTGGAAAATGAGATGAATACTATTTACTAAACTAGGGCAGTCAGAATACGATCATGGTGTCAGGGTGGCAGCCAACTGGTCCCGATAGTGCTGTCTTCAAAGAAGAAACATTCCTCAGTATCTTTCCTTCAGGGTCAGACTGAAGTTCCTTGAGCCCACCAAAGGAAATTATTCTGAAGGCATACCCTCTATCACTATAGAACAAAGCATTATTCACACAGGGTTTAAAGGGGTTTTATCGTTACAAAGTAAAAATAAGCACTTTTGTAATTGGGTTGCATTACCTCTGTCAGTTGGTTTAGCAGATATGAGCTTTTCTGTAAATCTGTGTTCTATTTCTGCTGTTGCTGGTCGTCCACTCCCCCTGGACGGTTCCCACCCCCATAGACATACCCCCTGCACTGTGATTGGCTGGCTGACATTTCATTCAGCCTGTTGAGATACGCCCCTATACAGGAAACGCCCCGGCCATGCCCCCTGCGCTGTGATTGGCTGCCTGCACACTCTGTGTTTACTCCCCTCTGAGCTGTTAAAATTGATAGTGATACCAAGGTCTGCTGGCTGCATGCTCATCTCCCAGCTCTAGGGTAAAGGATCTGGGCAATTACTGCCTGTTCAAAGGGCTTTTGCCAAGAGGTCGATTCACCTCCTCACAGTCCAGTCCTTAAGCTGCTACTTTGAAAAGAGGGCGTTCTGTTCCTCAGCTCTAATGCAAGCCCTGTCTCCTTATGACGTCATCATCTGTAGTGTATAACATAAGGATTCAACACTGTGTCTGTATAAGCTGTTTGTGTAGTGCAGTGCTTAGGTGATCAGCTCTGCAAGACAGAGGTTGGGAGTTCAAGCCCCATCAGTAGTTTTTTTTTTTCTTTTATAAATTGTACACATATGTAAAGATATGAAAATATATGTGTAGACATCTATAATTTTATTCATATACACACACAAAGCTCCCCTAAATAGTGTCCTATCCTCACAGTAGTCACACCAAGCACTTCCAACATATGTGATACAATGCATAATCTCTGGGGGATGAGACATGATATAGGGGAGCTAGGTATGTGTATATATATCATTATAGAGATTGACATATATATTTTAGGTATCTCTTTTTATGTGTAGTATTTCGGGGGGGTGATATACTCTGTGAGGGACTAGAACTCCAATCCCCTTTGTTGTAAAAGCAATGCTCTACCACTGAACCACCACCCCAAGGTAGTTTTGGGCTCAGCAGAGTCTTCTCTCAAAGATGATTGCTTCTCCTCCCGTTGTTTTCACTCACATGTCACTGGCAGCAAGCAGAGATCTTTACTTGAAGCTGACATTTATCCTTGTAGTTAAGTAAAGATCTCTGCCTGTTGTCAGTACAATTTGGGTGAACACCACTAGAACAGAAGTTAAAGCTGCTGGCTTTCAGTGTCATTTGTGTGTAAACTAAGACATATAACAGGTGCTTGCTGCAGCTTGTGGAGCCTCAAGGCTGCAGACATAAGCATGCAGGAGGCTACAGAGCTGTTATATCCAGACAACCCTCTGCATCCCCTGCTTCAAACAAAATGATGATGTCACAGTTCTTCAGTGAGGGGAGACACGCCTCCTGGCAGGAGAGACACGCCTGCTGAGAGGAAGAACACGCCCCTGGATTTCAAACTCAATCTGAGAAAATGAGCAGAACAGCACGAGCAGCTCAAACGATAAATCCCCTTTAATGCTGTATATGGTGTATGCTTCTAAAGTCAGCTCCAAAAAGGTTGTCTTCTACCAAACCTTTGCAGCCCCTATATATTTAAGAGCTATATTATTTTATCAGAGCTTGACCCCTCTTCCCCTCAGGGAATCCTCTGGTATTTTGGTGAGCCAAAAAAAAAAAAACAGAACAAATTTCCATGGTGACTCTCAATTTTCTCTACACTTCGAAGATGATAAATGTAGGTAAGGGTATCATGGCAGATGTGCACGTCCATATATTAAACGGAATGATGGTGCATTGAACAGGTCTATGTAACACTAGAGATCATCCATCTTGCAGATCCTGTGTCTATGACACTCCAACTCTAGATTTATGGAGATCCACTGAAGAGGACGAAAGGTAACATCTTCCCCTTGTGGCACAATGCTTTTGAGCATTGCAAAATTCTTTTGTCCATTGGTAATGTCTTGGTTTGAGCAGGGAGAATTGTCAAAATCTATAAATCAACTGTATGGGGAATCCGATGCTATGACAGTTATCTGTATAGAAGAGCTGAGCCACTCAATGCAGAATGGAGATGATTATAGCTTAAACCATTGAACTCCCTCTGGTCACATGATGAAATGAATGCAATGTGAGTGATGGCTGTTTCAAGTCAATCCCAAATAAATGTACAGTCAAAATGTAACCAATGTCGCAGATATATTTTCTTATGAAAAATATAAGCTTTTGCATGATCATATTAAGTAATTATCTCCATAAAATTATTTAAAAAATGAATTGGGAAGAGGTCTGGTTTGGAAAACCTAATGTCAAATACTGTACAAGGGTATTCTGAGAAAATAGTAGAGGGGGTTCCCTTTTAGTGAGGGTTTTGTATGGCTACAGAGATCACCTCTCTGGAGCACTCAGCACATATTCATGCAAGGCACCTACAGTCCGTGGATTCATTGAGAACTAAGTAATGCTTCTTTTACCCTGTGCTGACACTGTAGAGAAAATTGGCACTTACTAATGATTTCTTCTCAGGTTACATCTGATCCTTGGATCCTTGAAATTTGCTTATTTGTTTTGGATACTCTCAAGTTTTACGTGCCAACAATACTACATATAGTAGGCAGAAAATTTGCCTTAGGCTGTCGGCGACATGTCCTCTTCAGAGTTCCATGAGGATACAGCACTGATTTAGCACTAAAAATGTAAGCACTGAATCAGCATTGTAATTTTTTTTAATTTTCCATATCAATTTCAATATTTTTTAATAATTCTTAAGTCCTGCAGTTTCCACTTTGGCTACTAGGCCTAATAATAGTCTGACACTTCCTGTTCTGTACAGAAATATTCTCAGTAGTTCGCTCATTATCAGCACAAAGAGGGTCAAACTGAAAGGAGACACCAGTGTGAATAGAGAACACAGGATCCACCAGTCACAAGAGGAGATAGTCACAGTTCACCCTTTCACCTCCCTGCACAGTGACTTCTTCCCAGGTCACAGAGCATGACTAGAAAACTCTCCTATAGAAGTCAATGGGACTGAGTCAGTCTTAAGGCTCCTATGTGCATGAAGCTACTGTAAAGCATCTCTCTGACTGCTGTTAAAGCAGTGCAAACAAGGCCTAATAGCCAAAGTGAAAACTGCAAGACTTAAGAATTATTAAAAAAAATATTGAAAGTGATATGAAAAATTTAAAAAAAAAAAAAATTTTAACATAAAAATGGGACTTAAACAATGACTCATTTTTTGATGACACATTCCCTTTAAAGAATCTCAATATTTGACCAAGATAAGTTGCAGGTGATTATCAAAAGGCTTCTTCTTAGATTCTTTCTGCTCAACAAATCAATTTGGAGGCTGTTCGTTTTAGACCATCATGCATAACACAAATAATCCAGCAGATATTCTCCACAGCGTACAGTAGTATAAAATCTATAGAAAATACTTTCCAGCCTCTCTCCATCCATTTGGGGTTGGTAGACCCACTGCTTCAATAACTTTTTTGAACTGTTGCCTAAACAATTGCCTTGATGACGCAGAACTTTCCAGCCTTGACTTCCTCTTTTGGCCTCATTCTCTTTCTAAACTCTTTAACATTAAATCCTGCCATTCAAAGGGGGTTCAGAACTCAAAGTTCATAGCAGTTGATGTCATAGAAACTTCTAAGACACTCAGAGGGGATTCGAGGTAACCGTCGTTTCCAACAATAAAACGATTCAGTATGACTTAAGATGGAGACGATCATACAGGAAGAGGTTTGCTCATTAAATGCAGATCACTGCTAATGTACATAATGACAGGGTGACAGTCGGGTGTATTTCCTTGAAAATTACCCTGATATACTCTACATGAAGTCATCAGTTTCTGAATGCATAAAATCCTAAAGCTCAGGGGCGTAACTAGAATTCATAGGACCCCATAGCAGAATTAGATGGGGCCCCTCCACCTAATGACAAAAAAACAAAAAAAAAAACCCAGCAGCATAAATAGCAATAAGTAAAGGTATAAATAATACTGCCAAATATCAGAAAACCCACATAGTAGTCCTGGAGAACAGAAAGCCACCAATTTCTTCCTCCATACAAAAAGAAACAATGTTCTTGCACCTGAGTGGGCCCCCTCAACCTCTAGACCCCATAGCAGCCACTATGGCTATACTCATAGTTGACAACTTTTGAAAATGAAAAAGCAGGAGATTTTAGTGGGCAGCGCGCTATGCCCAACCTTCTAGAACTTTTTATTTATTAGTATTTCACCCCTTGGCTCTTTAAGTCTGAAACCCTCAGATTTGTACAACTACCCTATAGTCCCCTACATATAGCCTTAATATAGAATGTGGGAAAGTATGGGGAACTATGAGAACTACCAGCATGAGCCTGAATATGACACCATGTCAGGAGCATGGTCTGCTCTTCAGGCACCCAAGTCTTTAGAACATAGTTGCCAACTTTTGAAAATGAAAAAGCAGGAGAAATTAGTGGGCAGCGCGCTACGCGTGCTGCGGCAATAAATTGCATGGACACGCCCATCTTGTCGGTATGTCACGCCCCTTCAAAAAGCCACACCCACTCCACCTAACTGCATAACGGCTTTGGAAGAAAGCCAGGTAGATGCCCTTATAGCCAGGTAGTAGCCCCCCATAGATGCTCCCTTGTAGCCAAGTAGATGCCCCCTCTGTAGCCAGGTAGAGCCAAATTTGTAGCCAGGTAGATGCCCCCGTTTGTTAGCCAGGTAGTGCCCCCTTTGTTGCCAGGTAGTGCCCCGTTTGTTGCCAGTAGTCCCATTGTTGCCGGTAGTGCCCCCATTGTTAGCCAGGTAGTGCCCCCATTGTTTGCCAGGTAGTGCCCCCATTGTTCCAGGTATGCCCCTCTGTTGCCAGGTAGTGCCCCCATTGTTTGCCAGGTGGTGCCCCCTCTGTTGCCAGGTAGTGCCCCCATTGTTTGCCAGGTAGTGCCCCCTCTGTTGCCAGGTAGTGCCCCCATTGTTTGCCAGGTAGTGCCCCCATTGTTTGCCAGGTAGTGCCCCCTCTGTTGCCAGGTAGTGCCGCCATTGTTAGCCAGGTAGTGCCCCCTCTGTTGCCAGGTAGGCCCCCATTGTTGCCAGGTAGTGCCCCATCTGTTAGCCATTTAGTGCCCCCATTGTTTGCCAGGTAGTGCCCCCATTGTTGCCAGGTAGTGCCCCATCTGTTAGCCAGGTAGTGCCCCCATTGTTGCCAGGTAGTGCCCCCATTGTTGCCAGGTATTGCCCCATCTGTTAGCAAGGGAGTGCCCCCATTGTTGCCAGGTTATGCCCCCATTGTTGCCAGGTAGTGCCCCATCTGTTAGCCAGGTAGTGCCCCCATTGTTGCCCGGTGATGCCCCCATTGTTGCCAGGTAGTTGCCCTCTCTGTTAGCCAGGTAGAGCCCCCTAAAGCTAATAAAAATAAAATAATAAAATCCACTCACCTTACCAGGCTCCTGCAGCGCGGCCAGCTCCTGCCCGATCTCCTCAGCGGCGCAGGGGGAAGTGAGAGCAGCCGCGCGTCACTCCCCTGCAGCCGCGCGTCACTTCCCCTGCGCCGCTGATCTGTGTGTGCGGCGCACACACCGGCGCCGGACATACAAGGGGAGGAGGAGGAAGGGGAACGATCCCTCCTGCCTCCTCCCCGCACAGTGAGACCGCGGGCGGGTGAGCGGACGCTGCGGCCGCTTCACCCGCCTGTAGGAGCGGCCCGGCGGCGGAAGAGTAGCACACCCGCGCGACTCTTGCGCCGCGGTAATTTAAAGGACCCCCGCCGCCTGCTGGGGCGGGAGGAATGCCAACTCCCCCGGGAGGGCGGGGGGGGACCCCAAATAGCGGGACCCCCCCGCCAAAAACGGGAGAGTTGGCATGTATGGCTATACTTCGCCCATGCTAAGATGCTACACTGATGTATAAAATGTTAAGTAGGAATCAATTTCCCTCTGCGTTAGGGAGTCCATTGGATCAGAACAGTGAAGAGTTGGAATATTTTAGGAGGCTGCTGTTATCATTGTCCAATAATCCAGAAACGTGCTCCCTGATCATTCTGAATTATTGACATATGCATAGAAGGTCTGTGTGTGAGTATCTGTCAACCAGAAATTGCAGATAAGTTGTAATAATTTACAATGTGTAAACCGTCACTATTATGTCGATCTCATTCATCCACCTAAGAGGGTTGTCCAGTTTAAAGTGATTGTACACTTGAAAAAAAAATTTAAATAGATCCCATTTGTGCAAAAAAAAGGAAAAAAAATACGCTCATTCCCCCACTGCTGCTGCTGCGCTGGAGCTCCTCAGCAATCCATTTCTCTTCACTCCCGGATTCCTGTTCCAACACACAGGAGAGGCTCCCACTCTATTGTAAGTCAATGGAGCGCGAGCCTCTTCTGCATGTCAGGACGAGAACCTAGAAGTGAAAAGGAGCAGATTGCTGGGGAGCTCAAGAGCAACAGTAGTGGGGGACAAGCAGGTGAGCATCATTTTTTTGCATGTCCTGGCCTTGTTTACATTTTTTTCAAGGGGACAACAGCTTTCAATATGCTACAAGGTTTCTGGACATTACGCTCATGACGAGATCTCCTGCTGCTAAGACCCCCAGAAACCAGTTGTAATTTGTAGTTGAACCTGGAAATATAGCGCCACCACTGGAGAAATAAAGCCGAGCACAGTTGTCACTGAAATCAATGGGCTTCCTATGTATTAAACTGATATGCATTACCCTCCGGAATGAGACGGTCACTTTGTGGCAAATAAATGGGTCTGGTATCCATCAGAATACTGTAAAAAAGGAAACCAAATGGATACCGTGGCTGAGCCACAGCAAGCCCATAGATGACAATAGAGCAAACATAGTCTCTTTTGGGCTAAGTTTGCTATATTCCCCTGGATATATGTTATATGTGCAGGATACAAAAGTGTGGTATACAACACTATTGTATTCAGCATATTAAAAGGGTTGTGTCACCATGCTGTTTAACAGAGCCACAGCCAGCTTCAGACTCACACTTCCTGCTCAGGCTGTGGGTGGTTCTATAGTAGTGATTGGCATGTCATCTCTATTATTCCTAGCTATTCCTGTTGCAGTGATATTAGTGCAAGAGATTTATATTCTGTAGTACACAAAGCTACTGAGCTATAAGGATATTTCCACACGGAGTCTTTTGGGCAGTATTTTTTGCGCATATTTCAAGTGTAATTTTGTCGAAATACATGCCAAAATACGACCTAGACAATGTGCAATACAGTTGCTATAGACTTCAATGTAGAATACGCAGCGTCAATCACACGCTGCATATTTTACGATCGTAATTTTGTGGGTGTCTGCAAAGAGAAAGAGCAGGGAGAGGTGTTTGGTAACTTAGAGAAACTTGTGTATGCTAGCAGTAAATAAAATCTCCTTTATCTCCTGAACAAAGCAAAATCAAAAGAGCAATGTATTTGGTAACAGTCTTAATTTACCTTTCCTTACATGTTAAAAGCTAATCATTGTGGTGAGAAAACACTTTTAAGGATATACTGCCAGCTAAGTTTGCTTTATTGTTCTCTGTGGATCCACTGTGGTATCCATATTTTTTTTCATAATATCCCAATGGATACCATCAGTTAAGAGTAAAATGCAGTGTAAACACATTTCAATTCAAATTTGAAAAATTAGAAACTTCGTTTTGCTGACACACGCTTTCAAGGAAACAATGATATGTAACATAGGAGGACACAAATGTACAGAACTCAACTGTCTTTGGCCTAGAATGACATTGGGGGCCATAATCACACTGTGTGTTGGTAGCTACTGAGAGAATTTGGCAATAATGCGAATATCATGCAAGATGTGAGAATCTTCTTGTGATTAAGGATATTCCCTTTTCTAAGATCAGTAACCTATTGCATTAGCAGCAACTTAGAGGAAAGTGGGATGTCTGAAATGTCTGGAGGAATAAGTCTCATCAGCCGCAGATGTGGACCAGACATCTGACTATGAATGAAAAGCTGATGATACCTCAGTCTGTGCATTGCGACTTAGTTGAGAGAAACCAAATGTGGTCTTAGACTCCTCCAACTGATTAAATAAGTCACCCCCATTAACACATCTACGACTCTGAGTACCTTTGGTATTTTAAGATAAAAATTGCATTTGTTGCCTATGCTAAGCTCCCCATAATGTCTATGAGAATTTTGCATGTAACTAATTTCCGAGGGCTCATTTGCTTCATCTTTGACATTCTCATGAGTATTTCATGTATTATTATCATCCCCAGGGGCGTAGCTACAGGGGGTGCAGAGGTAGCAGCCGCTACCGGGCCCAGCAGCCTGAGGGGGCCCAAAAGCCTTCCTGCCACATAAGAAGATACCAGCATTGTAAATGGTGCATGCTAACTGGGGGGCCCCATTTCACTTTTCGCACCAGGGCCCAAGAGATGGAAGTTACGCCTCTGATCATCCCTCTATGTCAATGATACCAGCATATGCCAAACATTGACAGCAATAGATGGGACCAATTTCCAATGACTCACCTAATGCAGAAAGTTTTTGGACAGACTCATTGCAGGGCAGTTCACATCCAGACAAGATTCCCAGGAGAAGCACCACCAGCGAATTGAGTCGATCTTCAATCTTGCTAAGATTCATCTTGCTGTCCTCTTGTAACTTGTGGAATAAGGAGGTCATAGACTGTAGATTTGACTCCAGCAAAGTCAGTCTCTCACCTATACCCTTAGGCTTTGGATTTTGGGGTTTGGTGTTCCCTTCAGTTCCCGACTGTTTAAGGGTTTGTTTGAATTCTTGATTACCTTCTTGGTGGACCTCCTTAAGCTCTTCAGGAGTAGGTTGCTCATCTGGAAGAAGAAAATGCAGCCTGCATCCATGAGGTCCATTACAAGTGTCATCTACAGGTGGCATGGCTACAAGATGCTCGAAGCAGGCTGGGTCATCTCGCCTGTCACTGCAGTTTGGATTATCAACTGCTTCCAAATCTGGCAGCAGGAGTAGGAATACAATCCAGAGCATCTTCTGGTAAGAAACATTTCTCATTGCCATTGCTCTACAACTTTATTCTATTCCTTCCTCCAGTGTCTTGCATGCACGAACTGGAAAAAAAATAACCTGAGCAAACTCTCTTGACTTTTTTACAGGTTGGGCAACGTCCCTCTGTACACAACCCTTCACAGGCTGGGAAATCCTCTGAAAGAGCTTCAAAGCAAATGAAGATAGTGTGTGTGTGAGGCATGTACCAGAGAGGAGGGGGCTGGGGAAGGGGGGGGGGGGGCAGCAGCTTGCAGAAGGGGAGAGGAGGGACTGGAAAAGTCTCAAATAAAGAACACTTGAAACTAAGATTAGCATCTTTCAGCCCATTGAAGAGCAGCCTTGGTTGTGTCTAGGTGAATAGACTCTGTCTGATTATTATTATTGTGTGTGTTGTTTGCTTGCGAAGACTTGACTGGGAAGGGTGGATTCCCAAGTACTGGGAATATCCCAGGTATTGGCATTCTAGCCTCTGATTGTTTCCTCTGCCACTAACCGCTGTAAAAGCATAAACTAAGCTCATTGCACTGGGTAATGGAGTAATACGAATTCTATTATAATTAACTGTATTGTTATTTCTATATAATTTATAGATGCAGAAAAACAACATATAAATATACAATAATAACAACCAATCAGATTGCATCTTTTATTTTTCCACAGCAGTGTATGATTTAAAACCTGAGATCTGATTGGTTGATTTGGACGTCAGGGACAGTTTTTTTTTATATACTAGACAGTTTTAATAAATTAAGCATTTTAGTCAAAAAATACTAAGTAAATATACAAACATTAAAATTGCAACTCCAAGAAGGACAAGCCATAAGGCTATACACATTGAGGAAGCAGCAGGTGTTGCTAAGAGTTGTAAATTACCACATTTTCAAGCAACTACCTGCAATCTGGGGCACGAAAGAATAGCAATTTAGCCGCATTTTAAAAATTGGATCACATGAGCCGTTAATATTTGCATCATCTAGGAAATACACCTGGGTTTCTTTAGAGGCCCAATGATGATTTATCTGTCTTGTCCATGGTTTCCCCCTTTTTTTTTCTCCTCCATGGGCTACACATTAGCCCCCTGTCAATAACTCTTCAATGGGCTATCCCAGGTGTAGATTAGACGCCACTTACCAATATCTGTCACACCTTGGACAGATACCTTGGTTCCTCTAGAGGAGCATTATTGACTTTAATTGCAGTATTCTTTTTCATGTGTTTTGTTAACAGATGTTAATTAGTAGTGACCAAGCAGTTGCTGGTTGTTAATCATCAATACTTGTTTCTCTTGCTTACTTTTAGGCTATGTCCACACTGCACAGGATTACGATCGTATCTCCGGCGCTTTTTGTTTTTTAAAAGCGCCGGAGATACGATCGTCAGTGTGGTGCCATAGACGGCAATAGAAAAGACGAGTTGCTGTCTACACAGCTCGTCTTTTCTCTACCCGTCTTTCGGCAGCGGCGTATTATATAACATATTGTATAATACGCCGGTGCTTCTCGTCTTCTTGACATCTTCCCATACATGCTATTGTATGGGGGACGTCGGGAAAACAAGAAGCGGCCGCGGCTTTTGCACAAAGCGTGACAAAAGCTGCGGTCCTGCATCAGAGAGAGAACGGCCGCTTTTGGGGCCGTTTTTTCTCTGATGCAGTGTAGACATAGCCGTATATGTTTTTTGTATTGTTTAAAAAAGAAATGTTAATAAAATTTCAATTTGAAAAAAAAATAAAAAACTGGATCACATGGTGTAGAATGATTGGGTGATGCCTCGATGTGGCAATTATCACCACTTGTCACAAACTGGGAGAGATGGAAGTCTTGAACAGAGAGAAAGTGAGCAGGGTTAACCACTTCTTGCGACTGCTAAGTGCCGAGGTCAAGATGTCCAATGTTGTTCAATGATGGTGTCCTGGTGGTTGAAAGAATAACAACAAATTGGAATGACAGAGAAAGGTGCCAGGAGGTAAACCTCTGCACATTGTTTGAATGGAAGAATGGCGCTAAAGTGGTCTATTCTGTGCTGCAAGTGAAAATGGATGTTGCGTCCCAAGCCTAAGGCAGCAAACAGTGTCAATACAAACCATCAGAAGGAGTTTGCACAACATGGGGCTAAGAACCAAACGTCCAGCTACCATAGACTTCTGGTCTTTGACCTCTTGGTGCACAACAAGACAGCAATGGAGGTCTATTCTATTCAGCAATGAGTCCCACTATTGTCGTTGACACACTGATAGCAAACAGATTGGTCTGGAGACCACATGAGAAACATCATGAAAATACATTTAAAGGGAATGTGTCATCAAAAAATGACTTATTGTTTAACTCACATTTTTATGTTAAACACAATTTTTAGGAATTTTTGGTTATTTTTTTAAATTTTCCAGATCACTTTCAGTATTTTTTTACTAATTCTTAAGTCCTGCAGTTTTCACTTTGGCCACTAAGCCTAATAATCGTCTGACACTTCTTGTTCTGTTTAGAGAGCTTTTCAGCAGTGTGCTCCTTATCAGTAAAAGCTGGGTCAACCTGAAAGGAGACACCATTGTGTACAGATAACGCAGAATCCACCAGCCACAAGAGATGTCACAGCTCCCCCTCTCCCCTCCCTTCACATTGAAAACTCTCCTATACAAGTCTATGGGACAGAATCTGTCTTAAGAATCCTATGTGCATGAAGCTGCTGTAAAGTATCTCTCTGACTGCTGTTAAAGCAGTGCAAGCAAGAATGTCTTCCCTACAATCATATATAGACGGCCGAATAGAGAAATCTACAATCAGGAAATAAAAATGGATAAGAGGAAAAGAATATGGATCAGGGGCTTGATTTAATAAGTAAAAAAAAATTGGCGACATATTCCCTTTAATAGGGATCGACACAATACTCCTAAAATTAAGGTGTGGGGGGCATAATACATGGTAGCTGGACCCCTCTAGTCTTGATTTCAGGTTCACTAACAGCTGATTTGTCCCAGGAGCCATTTCTCAACAGGACAATGCCAGGCTACATGTTGCTTATGCTACTATGAGCAGCCTCAGTGACTTACACATGCTACCATGGTCATCGGACGTGTCTCCCATCAAGCACCTCTGAAACGTCATTGGTTGGCAATTGCACTGGGAGCTGCCCACAGCCAATCTGGAGGATTTGCAAGCCCAAATGCCTTAAGCGAGGCATAATATTCCCGAGATAACCATTAATAACCTCACTGATGGCATGTCAAGGCTTGTAAGTGCATTTATTTCTGCCTGTGGCTTTCACTTGCTACTAAAAAATTCGAGATGTGTTGAATATTTACTTTTTATTTTTTATAGTTTGAATATATCATTAATATGTCTATCAATCCTGTGATTTCCACAGTTTTAAGACTTGGCTTCCTTGGTGTTTCAATTTCATTGTTTCATTAGGAAGTGTATTTCATAGCTCTTTATTAAAGAGGTTGTCTCACTACATTGATTCATCTTACCTCAGTCCTGTTTTCTTGGTTTCATTTTGAATTCAGGGGTGCGTTTACTGGTTTCCACTAGGCTGCAGTAGAAGCCAGGTCTGTAGCTATAGCAACCAGTGGTCTCAGCCTATCATGAGAGACTGAACCGGTCTGTAGCTATAGTGACCTGAAGAGCTGATGCATTCCATACTAGAGGGGATATCTCAGAATAGGTAGGACACTGTTAATGGACATATATTGCAAAGTGACTTGTTTTTGCAAGATCTTTAACATAAAAAGCACTCCTATTAGTGAGACAACCCCTTGAATGGGTGTCTGAGGATTAGAAAGATATGACTGCTTTCTTCCTGTCCTTTGGTTGTCTCCACTATTACACTCAGTTCCATTAATGTAGAGTGCTGGACTGCAATACTAGACTCGCCCTATCCAGGAGTGGCGCCATTGAGTTTGTTGAGGTGAACTACTACCCATATAATACACCGACAACTTGAGTCTGCTAAAGCGAATTTTGCTCTTACAGAGCAGCTCACCATTTTAGCTCATAGGTGGTGACCAAAGATGTGGTCCCCTTCGCTTATGAAGTCCAAGAGGTCTAAAAGGATACATAGATTGGAACAACCTTAGATCTTAATTGATCAACCTCTCAAACACGCTTAAGCACATTAAATAAAAGCTGTCCATAATATACCGTATATAGTATCTCACAAAAGTGAGTACACCACATCACATTTTTGTAAATATTTTATTATATCTTTTCATGGGACAACATGGAATATATGACACTATGATGTAATGTAAAGTACTCATTGTACAACTTGTGTAAATTTGGTGTGCACTCAAAATAACTCAACACACAGCCATCAAAACTGTTAGCAACAAAAGTGAGTACACCCCAAAGTTAAAATAGACAAATTGTGCCCAATTTGCATTTTCCCTCCACGGTTTCATATGACTCATTAGTGTTACAAGGTCTTAGTGTAAAAGCTATGACACCAAATTTAACACACCTTCTCCCCATTCACACCTCTCGCATACTGGTCACTGGAATAACAACATGGCAAAGAACTGTCTGAGAATCTGAAAAAAAGAATTATTGCTGTACATAAAGTTGACCTAGGCTATAAGAAGATTGCCAACACCCTGAAACTGATTTGTAGCATGGTGGCCAAGACCATACAGGGCTTTATCACGACAGGTTCCACTCAGAACAGTCTTTGCCATGGTTGACCAAAGAAGTTGAGTGCATGTGCTCAGCGTCATATCGAGAGATTGTCTATTTCAAAACAGACTTATGTGTGCTGCCAGCATTGCCATGGAGGTTAAAGAGGTGTGGGGTCAGCCCGACAGTACTCAGACCATAAACCTCACACTGCATCAAATTGGTCTGCATGGCTGTAATCCCAGAAGGAAGTCTCTTCTAAAGATGATGTAAAAAAAAGCCTGCAGTTTTCTGAAGACAAGTAGACTAAGGAAATGGATTATTGGAACACTGACCTGTGGTCTGATAAGACCAAGATAAACTTATTTGGCTCAGATGGTATCAAGTGTGTGTGGTGGTAACTAGGTGAGGAGTACAAAGACAAGTGTGTCTTGCCTACAGTCAAGCTTTGTGGTGAGAGTGTCATGGTTTAGGGCTCCATGAGTGATGCCAGCTGTGAGGAGCTACAGTTCGTTGAGGGAACCATGACTGCCAACATGTACTGTGACATACTGAAGCAGAGCATGACAGATCAGGGCAGTATTCCAACATGATAACAATCCCAAACAGGGGTGTAGCTATAAGGGGGGCAGAGGTAGCAGTCGCTACTGGGCCCTGCAGTCTAAAGGGGGCCCAAAAGCCGTCCTGTCACATAAGGAGATACCAGCATTATAAGTGGGACATGGCAGCTGTGGAGGCCCATTTCACTTTCTGCACTAGGGCCCCAGAGCTTCAAATTACGCCTCTGATCCCAAACACACCTCCAAGACCACCACTGCCTAGCTCAAGAAAATGAGGGTAAAGGTGAGGACTGGCCAAGGATGTCTCCAGACCTAAACCCTATTGAGCATCTGTGGGACATCCTCAAACAGAAGGTGGAGGAGCGCAAGGTCTATAATATCCACCAGCTCCCTGATGTCATCATGGAGGAGGGAAGAGGATTCCAGTGGCTGAAGCCTGTGAAGCTCTAGTGAACTCCATGCCCAAGAGAGTTAAGGCAGTGCTGGAAAATAATGGTGGCCACACAAAATATTGACACTTTGGGCACATTTTGTGCATTTTCATTTAGGGGTGTACTCACTTTTAATACCAGTGGTTTAGACATTGACGGCTGTGTGTTGAGTTATTTTGACATTTACACTGTTGCTGTACAAGCTGTACACTAACTACTGTACATTGTATCAGTGTCATATCTCCATTGTTGTCACATGAAAATATATCATACAATATTTAGAAAAATGTGAGTGATGTCCTCACTTTTTATAGATACTGTATGTGTATATAACCTGCATATCCAATATTTGGGATTTTTTCTAGCCTTTACTCAGCCACACAATCACATGACCTCTGTTTTGTAATTGCTATACAATGTGTATGCTGACATACCTCAAAAGGGGTAACTTTCCTCATTAGCTAGAGGCATCATGTAAGCATGTGGAGACTTTTACTCCATAGTTGCTCAACTTTTAATATATTCAAAAAAATCTAGGATTTTACGCTGCCTTTTGGATATAGCGTTCTTCAAGCAAACGACCAAAAACAGCTGCCTGCAGTTGAGTATCTGATTTAAGTTTAGTCCCAGCCATATTGCAAGGCTTAGTGAGCAGTATGTGACTTGAGAAATGCTACATGCAATAGGTGGCACTGCAGTGTCCTAGCTGTTTTCCCTTAAAGGGGTTGTCTCACTACATTGATTCATCTGACCTCAGTCCTGCTTTCTTGGTTTCACTTTGAGTTCAGGGGTGTGTTTACTGGCTTATACTAGGCTGCAGTAGAAGTCAGGTCTGTAGCTATAGCAACCAGTGCTGACAGCCTATCAGGAGAGGTCAAACAGGTCTGTAGCTATAGTGACCTGGGGAGGTGATGCAGCCCATAAAAGAGGGGATATCTAGGAATAGGTAGGACACTGTTAATGGACACCTCTTGCAAAGTGACGTGTTTTTTCAAGATCTTTAACATAAAAAGAAATCCTTGTAGTGAGACAACCCCTTTAAGCTTACTGGAATATACGCTTGATTACCTAATGCAGCCTACATGTGACTAGAGGCACATGGTAGAGAAGACATAGTGGTCAATTAAGCCATGATTTTCAATTAATATATATGATACTTTTTTTTTTAGAACTGTATTTTTTTTCAATTAAAGTCGTAACTTAATACATGTAAATAAAATACATATTCTGCACAAAAATGTCTATCTCATGTTTTGAGCATATATAAACAAGACAGCGTACAATGAACAAGGAAACAGGGTATGACCACACGGTAGAATGCAAATACCGCCCAGATTCTGATTAAAAATTCCGACTGGTATTTTGACATCTTTTCTGTGGTTTTAGGGTACGGTTCTGTCCGCAGTTTGCGGATTCGCCCGTCCCCCTCAACCACTGACATGTACATCTTCTGCACGAAAACCGGGTGGAAGAATTAATATGTTCTAAGTCTTTCAGAATGCTGGCAGTATAAAAAACCATCCGGCAGAAAATCCATGCAATGGGGACTGCTGAACGGATTTTCTATTAAAGTCAATCAGAATGGTTGACAGTTGGTTTAGATACATCTTTCAAATCCGAAAAACGTCTGTAAATCCGACCGACAATCCTGTTGTGCGGACAAGTCCTTAGGAAAAGAGGAAAAAGTCCAGTAAATCCATCATATATTCCCCTATAAGTAAATATAACTCAGCAAGATATGAGAAGTAGCATTAGCACCACCACGCTTATTCATCATTTGCCTGTAAAAACTGTCGCAACCAAGAGAATGGTAGAAAAACCACTATGCTATTGCGCTTGATTACTAGATAAATCCATACACATACCAAGAAAAGAAGACAAAACAAAAATAGAAAGAACTTGTGACAAGATAGAACACAAGAGGACGGGAAGAGGAAGTGGCTTTATTTTTATTTTATATAAGAAGCATATTTATCCTAATTTAATAATATTCAATTTTTTGATAAAACAAGGAAAGTGCATTTGTTTCCATGGGACTACAAGTTTTCGTCTTGCTTGTATGCAGTACTAAAATGATGTACTAGTAGAACAGAAAAGATAATGTAATAGGAACCTACATTTAATTATGCCGATTTCAAAAATTTTTGGTAAAATACACTAATAATATTCTTACCTATTACTATCCATATGTTGGTTGCATAGACTAGAAATGCACATTAAATGCAATAAAGCCTATTATAGTTGACCCACTGTCAGGACAAGTGGCCATGACAATCAACTTTACTGAGTCAGGAAAAGCTGGGGATACATACAGGACACTTAATCCTTCCATAATTCCACAAGAACAGCACTGTCAATGAGACAACCAGGAATGACGTTGCAACGCTCACATCAGCACCACCAGAATCTTGACTTTTCCTAGATCACCTTTTAACATATTTTATAGTATTGGCATTGTAGGATGTTCCATATAACACCTACAAAAGTTTTTGGGCCAATAACACCAAATCACAAGTGGTCAAAAAAAACCATATCAATTCAACACCAACAACCAGAAGACCACTACAAACCAATAATATACAAATCAAATCCTTATTAGAGAAAATAGAATTAACAAAATATAAAACACAATAAAAATAATGGCAATAATACTGCACAATTGCATGTACACAAGAATACCACTCCAAGCTATACAAATGAAAACCCAAATGGGATTGCACAATCTGCAATAATACTAGACTAACCACATTTCAATATAAACGATCAACCTTAAAGGGGTTTTGCCAAGAAGTAAGTTCCTCACCTAACAGGCTGATACTTGAGGCTTGAAAAAAGGGGCGTTGTGTTTCTGTATTTAAAAAAACAAGTACTTCCTCTGTGATGTCATTGCACCACCTCCCATGCACGTTCCTGATATTCAGTCTCTGTAGTTGAGTAAATATTGTTTAGCTAATCCACAGGGGATAACTGTATTGTGCTAAACCAGAACTGGGGACAAAAAATGCAATATTAAAAGCTATATTTTAAATATTTTGTCCCCAGTTCTGGTTTAGCGATTTGAGTGTGGAGGGACTGTGACTGGTGCACCTGTCACAATAGTGGTTTTAGATAACTGTATTGTGCACAGGAGAGAAGATATGCTCAGAGCAGGTAGCATTCTTTCATTTGTTCACATACTGATGCAGGAGGGTGGAGGGGCTGAGCAGGGATCCAGGGAGTGTCTGCATGTTTACTCATTTACATTACAACCAGTGGATTCTCTATACAAAAGACACAGAATCTTTTCTCCCCAGTCCCTTTAAAGCTCATTCATGTTCC
Organism: Phyllomedusa bahiana; assembly: GCA_025379985.1. NCBI lineage: Eukaryota > Metazoa > Chordata > Amphibia > Anura > Hylidae > Phyllomedusa > Phyllomedusa bahiana. The sequence goes on along the minus strand of JAODAL010000120.1, from coordinate 219,368 downwards.
CTGCCATCAGATAAGAAGTGCAAACAACACAAGCATGGCCAGATCAGCTCCTGTCAGCTCCTGGTCATGTCTAATGTAAATTGTCAGGAAACTAAGGGCATGTAAGGAAGGCTGTAGATTTCACAAGCTTCACTTATTTTAATGACATATATTTAGAAAAGTGACTAAATACCCACTTTGGAGGATCCCACGTCAATATTAGATCGTGGCAAAACCCCGTTAAGCGGACCCAAGATATATATATAAATATATAAAAATAACCATGTATATGGTATAAATACCTGATCTTATATGAAATAGGTATCAGATGGCAAATATGAATGGAGGGCATAGAGTGTGAACACGCACCTCAATGTGCGTTTCACCTTGCACTTGGTCCGGAGGTGTTGGGTCCTGATAAGCCTGCATCTCTGATGGTGTGTGGTTGCATTAGTGCCTATTGCATGGCTAGCTTATCCATCTTGAAAGGCACTATTACTGCTAAACAGTCAGTACAGATTTTAGAACAACATATGCTTCCATCCAGACAACATCTCTTGCAGGGAAGGCTTTGGATACTTTAGCAAAAAAATGTTAAACCACATACTGCATCCATCATGGAACTGGTCACCTACAGTCCAGACCTTTCACCAATGAAAAACATTTGCTGCATTATGAAATGAGAAACCTTACAAACACCCAGAACTGTTGATCAGCTAGACTCCAGCATCAAATGAGAATGGGATGAGATTCCTCTGCCAAAATTCCAGTAATGGGGCTCCTCAATCCCCAGATGTTTACAGACTGTTATAAAAAGAAGAGGGTATGCTACACAATGGTAAACATAGCCTAGTCCCTACTTTTATGAGATGTGTTTCTAACTTTGAACTGCTAATGTGAACTGTTGTGAATAAAAATGGCTGTAAGAGCTTTCTAAATCAATGCATTCCCATTTTCTTTACATTTTACACAGTGTCCCAACTTTTTGGGAATTGAGATGGTTGGTATAACTGTGGTCAAATATACAGGTAAGTTGCTAAACTTCCTATGATCTCCATGTATTCCATTTATTTATTTTATCAATATACACCTGAAACCATAATTGCCAACCACTTCTTTAGTAAGAAGATTTTAAAGGGGATGTATCGCTTCATCAGTTCGTGTTTTTCCTTGTACTCTCAGCTCTTCAAATCCAGGGGCGTTTCTCGCGCGCCCACCTGGGTGTGTCTTAACTGTAAGGGGTTGACATCATCTCCCCCTTCACTGTTCAGGCTCGCTCCCGAGTCAGTGTGCTCCCCCCCCCTCTCTGTCTGAGTCCACATGTCTCTGCATAGTTCCTCTCCCTATGCAGTCTTATTTTGTAAGAGCTGTTTACATATCACAGGCCTGCATTCAGTCTAGACAGTCTTCTATGAACTCAGATATGTGCTCCAGAGCAGCACAGATCTGTCTCCTTTCTATGTTTACACGCAGCAGCATTAGGCACCGAGGTACCATTCTGCTGTTTTCTGATTGTAGAAGCAGCTGCAGTGCCACTGTGGAGCTGCTGGGTGTGCAGAGTGAAATTGTTGCTGGCCCCTTATTCTGAGTGAGAGAGGCAGGAATGCACGCTCCCGTGAATATGACCGGGGCCAGACAGAATGTAAATTAGTAGAGCCGTCAGCCAATGAAATGAAAGGAGGTGGGATCCGACCGCCACTGGGGAACTGTGTTTACACAAAACGAAGATAAAGGAGTCAGTGAAAACAAGACAGCTTTGCAAATGACATCCATTTGCAAAGTTGCTTGTTTTCACTGTCCCCTTATTCTGAAGACCATTTAATGTAATGATACAACCCCTTAAAGCCTCACCCCAGGAATGCCCACATCCCACCCAGAAATGGTGACTTCCTGCCCATGATGCCCTCGGTCCTTCCACCCAAGAACACTCAATTTCGTGCAGGGTCTACATAAGCCAGCCCATGTGTTACTTTGTTTTTCTTCTATTATTTATTTTTCTTTTTTGCACAATTTGCTGATTTTATTTTGGAGTTTATACAACTGTTTGATCACTTTTTATTTTACTTTATTTGGGAAGGATATTTTACTTTACCGTTTTAGGCCACAAACTTTTTTCTGCTGTGTTTTTGGGTGTGAAAAAGCACTTTAAAAACGGCATGTGCTTTTTTTAATGCTTCATGAATTTTTTATGCTTCTCTAAGCCTTTCTTTTATAAAATAATAGCCCACATTTAGTATTCCTATCTAAAAGTTAGACATTGTGAACTTAGACAGGCAGTCTAAAAATGCTGCAAACTTAGCATGAGTTGATCATGCTGACTAACAAATTTGTTGCATCTGTAGACTTGTCTAGCTTTTTTTGACCAGCTTTTAGTTGGCTTACATTTTAATTCCGCACAGTTGCATTGTGGCCACGTCCCTTTTCCAATGAAGCCACACACCCTTTCGATCAGAGGAAAAAATTATCGACCATGGAGCAAATACATTTTTTTGTTGGCATGTTCTGTTCATAAAACTGTCTAAAGTCATGTGTAGCATGCTGCACCCATTATATGCCACTTGTGGCGCACAATTGCAACACTATAATGGAGGAACAGTATTACAAAATGTGGGCCTAAGTGTTTAGGTACATGGATGTTTAGGGACAGTTTTTCTATTGCACTTTTACCATAACAAACTATAAGATTCATAAATCATATATCACCTTTCAAAATACATTTTGGATTGTACTGAAAGAGCAGTTAAAGGGGTTGTCTCACTACAAGGATTTCTTTTTTTGTTAAAGATTTTTCAGAAACAAGTCACTTTGCAATATTTGTCTACTAACATTGTCCTACCTATTCCTAGATATCCCCTCTTGTATGGGCTGCATCAATGCCTCAGGTCGCTATAGCTACAGACCTGTTCTCTCTCTCTTGATAGGCTGCCAGCGCTGGTCGCTATAGCTACAGACCTGGTGTCCTCAGCAGCTCATCACTGCAGGCCAGTAGAAACCAGTAAAGCCAGTAAATTAAAAAATCAAACCGAGAAAACAGGACTGAGGTAAGATGAATCGATGTAGTGAGACAACCACTTTAATAGTTGGAACAAACGGCTAGCAGATGTGGTTGAAAATTAACAGTAAGTGAATGTAAACTTGTCTCGGATAAACATGTATCCGTATAAGATATAAATAAATAAATAGTAATAAAAAATTATTATTATTTTTATCTTATATAAATACATGTTTATCCCAGACAAGTTTATATTTACGTACTGTTAATAATAATAATAATAATGAAAATAATAATATAAGGGCAGACTAGATGCACCATGAGGTTTTTAGTTTGCTAGTCTATGTTCCTGTGATTGCATTGTTCATGTATGTAAAATGTCAGGGAGGGGTTAAAGGGGTTATCCCATCGGGCTGTTTCCCAGAGCTTGCATTTTCACAGCAGCTTCAGGCTTCCACTGTCTGGTGCGGCTTTGGGTGGTGCTATTCCTAGTCTGTTAGAGGAAAATAGGCAATAAAAGAGTTTTAACAACGGGACACATGGTTACAAAGCTCTAAATGGTTAAAGCTTGTCAGTAAAAAAAGTAAACAAGGTGACTCAGCAGCATCTTATTAAGAATTTTGGGAGTCACATTTTCAGTACATATGTTGATCTCTTTTATCTCAGGCTTATCCTACACAGCACTGGTTTACAGTCAGATTGTTAAGTGGATTCAGTATGTAGAATTCACAAAAATCCGACTGTAAAGCAACCCCATATACCTCAATTGAAAATCTGAGCTGTGGTCTATACAGTTCGGATTTTCTGAGGTTGGATTTTAAATCCAAAATTCTTTAAAAAAAACTTAGAACATGTTCTATAACCCGACAGAAAACATTGGATTATAATACTGTTCAATGTGAGTTGGCCGAAAATCGTCTGCAAAATCCACACAAAAAATATGGGAAATAACAAAAAATGATTGTAAAATACTGGTTGGATTCTAATTAGAACACAACCAGTATTTTGTCCTCTGTTGCGTGGATAAAGACTTCTATTGCAAGTAAGTTAGCAATTAGAGGTTGGCAATGAAGATAAGGGCATATGAAGTGGAGGAAGACATGACTATAGAGTCAGGCAATGTACAGGTTTTGTTTGCAATGGGTTTCTGTGGGGACACATACAGTGGGTTGCAAAAGTATCCACATTCTTAAACGTTACAGCCTCAAACTTAAATGTATGTGATAAAGCAACACAGAGTAGCAAATATTTGTGAAGTGTAAAGAAAACGATACATGCTTTTCCAAATTTTTGCAAATTACAAAACTGAAAAGTGAGGTGTGCATATGTTTTCAGCCCCCTGAGTCAATACTTTGTAGGACCACCTTTAGCTGCAATGACAGCTGCAGTTTACTGGGGTATGTCTGTAACGGTCTGGAGGGGGATCCACTGGACCACCGCAGGCGATGGCGTAAGCCCACCCCGGGGAGGGGGAATTTCTAAGTAGGATCCCGGTATTCAACCAGAGCCCGCCGCAAAGCGGGAGGACTTGCTGCGGCAAAAGGATTTTTCTACCAGGGTTCGCTTCCAAACTGGCGGGGCCCTTGCTGCGGTGGCGGCCAAAAGGGTAGGGCGTGGGTGTGACAAAGAACTCGTCAGGCAGGCTGGGGTAGTCGGGGACGTGGAAAGGAGCCCCAGGACAGGCGCTCTGGTTCGTAAACGTGGACAGGCAGAAGTGTCAGGGCAGGCGGCAAGATTCGTGGTCGGTAAAACGGGAGCAACGGGTACGGTCACGGAAAGGCAAGACAAGGACTTTCTGGAAAGCTTTCTCCAAGGGAATGACACCAAGGGATCCAGAAAGGGGTGTCCAGGAAGGGGCCGGACTTAAATAGGGGCAGTGCCCGGCAATAACCAATTCCCGGCGCACTGTCCCTTTAAATTTTAAAACTGGTGGCGCCGGCACGCCGGGGCCCAAAGGGCGGACAGAGCGGGGATGTGGCGGTAAGTGAGTCCCGGCGGGAGCAGGGGGTGAGGGGTACCCCAAACCCGACGTGCGGGACGGGCGCCGCTGAGTGTCGGGACGGGGACCCGCTGGGGCGCCCGTGACAGTACCCCCCCCCCCCCCCCGTTGTGCCCCTCCCTTCTTCCTGGAGTGGAGGAATTTCTGGATAAGGCTACGGTTCAAGATGTTCTTCTCCTCCGGCTCCCAAGACCTCTCTTCAGCTCCCAAGACCTCTCTTCAGGCCCGAACCCCTTCCAGTCCACTAAAAAGTATCTTTTCCCTTCTAGTTCTCCTCATACCCAGAATCTCCTTGACCTCAAAGACTTTGGGCGCATCAGTCACAGACGGAGGAGAAACGGCCTTCTGGGACAAACGGTTAAGGACCAGGGGTTTCAGTAAGGAGACGTGGAACGAGTTGGGGATTCTTATGGTAGGAGGGAGCCGGATTTTTGTAGGAGACCGGTTAATGCGGCTGATAACCTCAAAGGGTCCCAGGAAACGGGGTTCCAGTTTTTTTTTTGGGAAGCATTTTAAGGCGGAAAATATCTGGCCAAGAGCCACACCTTGTCACCTGGGGAGAAGACAGGAGGAGGGATTCTTCTTTTATCCGCTTGAGCCTTCGTGCGCTCGGAAGCACGGAGCAGAGACTGACGGGTCTGGGACCAGATGGTCTTCTTGTCCAGGACAAGTGCGTCCGCCGCCGGAACCTCGGAAGGAGATGCCAGAGGGAGAGGAGGGCGGGGATGCAGGCCATAAACGATGTAGAAGGGGGAGACCCCCGCGGACTCTGAATCTAGGGAGTTATAAGAGAACTCCGCCCATGGCAGCAAGTGGACCAGTCATCTTGACGTGCCGAGACGAAGTGGCGAAGGTAACATCCCAAGACCTGGTTGACCCTCTCCATCTGGCGCGTTTTCGAGGGTGGTAACCCGAAGAGAAGTCGAGCTTCACCCGAAGTTGGGCACACAGGGCTCGCCAAAACCTGGAGACAAACTGGACTCCCCGGTCCGAGATGATTTGCTGAGGGAGTCCATGCAGACGGAACCCGTGGAGAGAAAATAGCTCCGCCAGGCGGGAGGCAGACGGGAGGCCCTGGCAACGGGACAAAATGCGCCATCTTGAGAAGCGATCCTATCACCCAAAAATGGTGTTGCCAGATGAAGGGGAAGATCAGTTATGAATCCATAGAAAAGTTGGTCCATGGTTGAGTTGGGATAGGTATGGCCGTAGTAGGGCCTGCCGGCTTTTTGACGGGCTCTTGTTGTGGCACAGATTACAAGACTAGAACAAGTCCTTGAATCCTCTCAAGCTCTGGCCACCAAAAGAACCCGGATAATTTAGGTTTGGGAACGTTCTTTTTGGGGGGCCGGGATGAACCCGGCCCCCAATGAGCAATGTCCCATTTTAAGGGAAAACTGGGAAGACCCGGGCGCACGTAGGTTTTCCAGGAGGAACCTTCCGGGATCCACTGGAGCTGCCGGGATAAGACGTTCGGGGGAATGATGTGCTCGGAGTAGTGTCTTCACCACCACTCGGAGGGGCGGGAGAGGGCGTCGGTTCACATTCTTCTCTGCAGGCCTGGAAGTGGATCTGAAAATCAACCGAGAAAAGAAAGCACCACCTAGCCGCGTGGTTAAGTCGTGGCCGTCTGGAGATATTGGAGGTTTTTGTGGTCAAAAAAGATGCCGATGGGGGAAAGCACCCTCCAGTAGAACGCCATTCCTCCCCAAAGGCCCGTTTTTGGCCAGTTTGCTCCCGGTCCCAATATGTAACTCCTCTCGGCCGAAGGGGAACGTCTTTGGAAAAAAGCACACGTTACGTCTTACCCGTGGGCCCTTTTTGCTCAGGACTGCTCCGGCATCCACAATGAGGCATCCACTTCCAAGTAAGGGTTTCGCGGGATCTGGACGGGAAACACGGCTGAAGTTTTTTTTTGCTGGGTACCTTTCTTTGGGTAGGTTTTTTTGTTTGGGTTCAGAAATTACGTAAGGGGGCCAGAAACTGAGGCTAGTCCTCGATGGAGGCAAGGGACTTCCTAGCTTGGCATACAATGTTTCTCCGGAGAGCTTTTACACCTTACGAACATGGCTGCGGTGGGTCTCGAGTCAGGGGAGTACACAAGATGTCATCAAGGTAAACACAAAGCAGTTAAGGAATATCTAAGATGTCAAATTTACGAGCTTTCCGGGAAAAGCAGCGCATTACAGATCCGAAGGCATTTACCAGGTACTCAAGTGCCCATCCCTGGTTTTTGAAGTGCCATCTTCCATTCATCGCCTTGCGAATTCGACCAAGTTGTATGTCCCTCTCAAGATCCAACTTGGAGAAAAATTTTGCCCCGCAACGTCAAAAAGTTCTGTGATAACGCAAATGGATACCGGTTTTTCACCGTAAACTTGTCAGAGCCCCGGTAGTCTATGCAGGCCGCAAGGTACCGTCCTTCTTCTTTCGAAAAGAACCCCGCACCCCGGGAGACAGGACTTTTGGATGAACCCCTCCGAGTTCTCTTGAGTACACATGGGTTGGTCTTAGGAACCGTAATGGTAACTCTGCCCCGGAGGACTGGTACCCGCAAATAGTTTGATCGGGGAATCATACGGGCGATCGGAGAAGAATCACTGTCTCGGAGAATACAAACGCTACTCCAGATTAAATGGGAGCAGAAACCGGCAGTGGCCATGAAGATCAGCGGGACAGGGAAACCCCCGGCGAGTTTCCCCCCAAACAACGCCCCCGACATCGGGACCCCAACAATCCTTCTCCAGATGTCCAGTCCAGGTAGGATCCCAGGGAGCCCAGCCATGGATCCGTGGGGGACCCGCTGATGAGGAAACAGGCACAACCATGAAGAGATTTCTTCTTAAGCAGCCCCCCACTGGAGGACCCGTGGCTTGAAGACAAACTGGATGGTGTCGCTAAGCACTCCCCGCTGACGGACGAGAGACAAGCGCTTTTTTCCAAGCGACCACCGGAACCGATATTGCTTCACTAGAACTTGTTGGATGAAGTTCCCCGGCCGAGCCCCAATCAGAAACGCCGAACCTGGGCGGAGTACCAGCCTCAGGGCCACACCTGCACTGGGAACAACAGGCGTGGAAAAGAAGGACTTGCACCTAGGAATGCCCTCCCAAGATCCAGTGCGGAGTTTTCCGCAGGCTTGGGACGCTTGGGACAACTCCTCCTTTAAATGCCCCTTGTGCCACAGTTAAAGGGACAAGTTCCTTTGCCGACGCTGGGCCAACTCTTGCTCAGAGAGACAGCCGATCAATCTGCATGGGCTCCTCGGTGGTGTGGCGGCTGTGGTTGGGAGGAGGCCCCCTGGGCACCGGTGCCAAGCGAGGAACCACGGGTTGGGCTGACGACGCTCTTGCGAAGTTCCTCTCCCATTCAATGAAGCGTACGTCAATGCGGGTTGCTAACCCGGGTCAATCATGAAGGGGACGCGGGAGGCTCTAGCGGCCAAGAAAGTCTTAACTCGGCTTAGAAACCCCTTTCTGAAGGTGGCACAAGGAGCCTCCGTTCCATGCATTCAGAGGCCCGGGTGCGGAATTGCATACGTAGTCCCAACAGACAGAACCCCTGGCGTGGTTTAGAGGGCTGCTCAGTGGAGGATGCACAGGGGGTTCCTTAAAACAATTTGGGGGCTCACTGAGGGAACGACTGTAGATCCGCCTCACTGGATCGTTCCTGTCCCACAGGGGGTGTAGGGCCCATGCAGGCTTCCCGGAGAGGAGGTGACCACGAAGCCACTTTCCACGTGCATAGAGCATTGGTGATACCCCCTTCAGAAATTTCGGGTCTCCGTCAACTTAGATGGGAGCGACAAGCTGAAGCTTGGGACCCCTCAGAGCCCCAGGAACCGAGAAAGGGAGGGACAACCACTGGAAATGGGAAGGTGGCTGCTGCTGGCGTGACGGGGTTGCGCAAAAATGGTTGATAGCGGATAAGTTGCTGCGCTGTTGACCCCAGTTGCTGTGACTGGGACAACTTCTCAGATCGCCAGGCTGGGTAACGGCACCTTGGCGGATCCATGGCCGGATCCTACTGTAAGGTCTGGGGGTGGATCCACTGGACCACGCAGGCGATGGGTAAGCCACACCAGGGAGCGGAAACTAAGTAGGTCCCGGTATCACCAGAGCCAGCCGGAAAAGCGGGGTGGACTTTCTGCGGCGGGATCTACCAGGTCGCTTTCCCCATGGCGGGGCTGCCCGCGGGGGCGGGCCCAAAGGGGAGGCATGGTAACAAGATCGTCAGGCAGGCTCCCTAGCATTGGACAGGCAGGAGGTCAGGACAGGCGCCTGGTTCGTAAACGTGGGCAGGCAGAAGGTTCAGGCAAGGCGGCAAAGATTCGTGGTGGTAAACGGGAGCAACGGGTAGGTACACGGAAGGCAAAAAAGGACTTTGGAAAGCTTTCTCCAAGGGAATGACACCAAGGATCCGGCAAGGCTGTCAGGAAGGGGCCGGACTTAAATAGGGGCAGTGCCCGGCAATGACCAATTACCGGCGCACTGTCCCTTTAAATTTCACACTGGCGGCGCCGCGCACGCCGGGTCCAGAGGCAGACAGAGCAGGATCGTGGATGGGTAAATGAGTGCCGGCAGGAGCAGGGGGTGAGCGGACCCCGAATCCAACGTGCGGGACGGGGCGCCGCTGAGTGTCGGGGCACTGACGCACCCGCGGGGGTCGCAGGGGCGTCCGTGACAATGTCGCCACCAGCTTTGCACATCTAGAGGTTAGAATTTTTGTGCATTCTTCTTTCCAAAATAATTGTATGTCACTCAGGTTGGTTGACGAACGTTTATGCATAGCAATTTGAAGTCACAACCGTCAGTGTCTAAACAAATGAGAAATGGTGCCCTGCAACGTTCCTCAGTGCAATCATAACTGCTGGAAACCTTAGGCTAAGTCCACACAGCACACAAAAACAGACGGATTTTTGGCGGTTTTAGTATTTTGAAACCACTCAAAATCTAACCGGTTATCAAGCCCATAGACTGTAATAGAAAAAATGACCTGTAGTTTTTTTCAGCTCGTTTTCTGGCTGCTGGCAAACCGCAAAACGGCGGCAGATTTTAAAACATGTTCCTTAATCCGAGTTTTGCGGTTTGCCACCGGTTTTCCGTACATTCAACTATATGGGCCGATGGCTTTCCAACGGTTTTTGTCCTATGCTGTGTGTTTGAAGCCTTATAAAGGTTTTTATCTGTCCCAGGCAGGAAGTAACAGGACCGCCATCTTTAAACACCCTTATGCATTTTTTATACATTGTTTGTACTGAGGATCGCACCTTCTAGTGGTGAAAGTTCATGTAAAAAAAAATAAAAAAAAAGAATTTAAAAAGATAAAATAACAAATATTTAAGTTCAAATCATCCCCTCTTTTGCCATTTTACAAATAAAAAACAAAGTTGCACATAAATTGATATAGCCACATCAATAAAAGTCTGCAGTATTAAAATAAAACATCATTTATACCATTCACCAAACACCGTAAAAGAGAAAAATTCAGAAAAGCCAAAATTGTGTTTTTTAGGTAATTTCATTTCTTCTAAAAGTTGTAATAAAAAAGTGAGCAAGACGTTGCATCTATCCCAAAATAATACCAATAAAAAATACATTTCAGCTTGCAAAAAATGCATCTTCACTCGTCCAAATGTAGAAAAACAAAAAAGTTATTGCTCACAGTAAATAGCTCTGCAGCGCACATTTCAGAAATAGAGAGTGTTTGAATTTTTTACAGTACTAAAACATAAACCCTACATATTTGGTATTGCCAGAACTGTATCAACCTGTGGAATACAGATAACTGATAATTTGTGCCGAAGAATGAACAGCGTAAAAACAAAAAACTTCACAAACATGGCGCAAACATGTTTTTTTCACATTTAATCTCACTTACAATATTTTTTCAGTTTCCCAGTATATTCTATAGTATGGTCAATGACACATTAAAAAGTTCATCTTGTCACACAAAATAAAAGCCCTTATATGCCTATGTAAATGGAAAAATAAAACCGTTATGGCTCTTGGAAGGCAGAGAGGAACTAAAACTCAGAACCATATTATTATGACCGGCTGTCAGGAAGAGGTTAAGACATGAATATGCTTTAATGTAATCCATTCCATTGTGGCTTTGGCTGTCTGTTTTGAGTCGTTGTCTTGCTGGAAGGTGGACCTACGGCCCAGCCCAAGTCTTTTGCAGATACTAACAGGTTTTTCTCCTGGGTTGCCCTGTATTTAGCTCCATTCATCTTCCATTCAACTCTGACCAGCTTCCCAGTCTCCCAGTCACTATGCTTCACAATAGGGATGGTGTGTTCAGGGAGATGTGCAGGGTTGGCTCTCCTCCACACATAAGTTTGGGCATTTTGGTCTCATCTGACCAGAGCACCTTTTTCCACATGCTTGATGTGTTCCCTAAACAGCTTTGTGCAAAACCATCAATTGGACTTCATATGACTTGCTTTCAATAAGGGATTTCTTCTTGCTGCTCTTCCATAAAGGCCAGATTTGTGGCACACACAATCAGTGTCGGTCTGGGGGGTCTGGGGCCCACAGGGGAATTGATCTCAGGGGCCCACCCTACTGTACATAAAAATATTACCGGCCTCTCGGACATAAACGCGCCCATTTTACCACGTAATACAGTGTACAAAACAGAACTGTATTGTGTAGTACAATAGCAAGAACGTCACATATCTGTCAGTCTAACATAACATAGACAAACGGCTAAGTAGCTCCATCCACATCCCCCTCCACCCACATACAATATCCCCCTCCACCCACATACAATATCCCCCTCCACCCACATACATTATCCACCTCCATGTTTCCCTTGGTCACGCCCCTCACCACCTTCTAAAATAAACACCAGCAAGAAAGTAGAAGAACAACTCCTGTCACAGGGTCAGGTAGTCCCTCACTCTTACAATCAGGGACACATGCACACTGCCACTATACTCGCGCCGATATAACCTACAACACTGCTATATGGAGACCACATAGAGGTCCGACACCAGCTCAGGTCACATCACATTACAGTGAATACAGCACTGATCCAATATAGAAGTAAAATAACCCCTGAAATCAGGGACTCACCGGAGATGTCAACTGATGAGTCGTTCTCTTCTCTTGAGTAGTTCTTTTTCCCTTCTCTTCTGCATCCGTTCCACACCGCCATGAGGACTTGTCCTGGCCACAGCTCATCCCTGCAGAAATTACACACAAATATCTTAGAATCCTCACTTTTCCAGCATCTCTTTACCCATTCCCACCTCTGTACAAACTACCCAGGGGTGGGAGAGCGGGTACAAGCCATAACTTAGAGGCCTAGTAACCTGAGGGGTTGGAGGGTGGGGAAGGAACTAAACCCCTGGAGATAATGCAGGAGTATACAGGCAGTTAGGGTCCCACTTTAGGTAGTATACAGGCAGTTAGGGCCTCCTTTAGGTAGTATACAGGCAGTTAAGGCCTCCTTTAGGTAGTATACAGGCATTTAGGGGTCTGTTTTAGGGAGTATACAGGTAGTTAAGGGCCTCCTTTAGCTAGTGTGCAGTAAGTTAGCCCCCCCTTTAGCTAGTGTGCAGGAAGTCAGGGCCCCCTTTATCTAGTGTGTAGGTAGTCAGGGCCCCCTTTAGCTAGTGTGTAGGTAGTCAGGGCCTCCTTTAGCTAGTGTGTAGGTAGTCAGGGCCTCCTTTAGCTAGTGTGTAGGTAGTCAGGGCCCCCTTTAGCTAGTCAGGGCCCCCTTTAGGTAATCAGGGCCCCCTTTAGGTAGTCAGGGCTCCCTTAGTTAGTCAGGGCCCCCCTTAGTAGCCAGGGCCCCCCTTAGTAGTCAGGGCCCCCTTTAGTAGTCAGGGCCCCCTTTATGTAGCCAGGGCCCCCCTAGTAGCCAGGACCCCCCTTAGTAGCCAGGGCCCCCATTAGTAGCCAGGGCACCCCTTAATAGCCAGGGCTCCCCTTAGTAGCCAGGGCCCCCCTTAGTAGCCAGGGCCCCCATTAGTAGCCAGGGCCCCCATTAGTAGCCAGGGCTCCCCTTAATAGTCAGGGCCCCCATTAGTAGCCAGGGCCCCCTTAATAGTCAGGGCCCCCCTTAACAGTCAGGGCCCCCCTTAATAGTCAGGGCCCCCCTTAATAGTCAGGGCCCCCCTTAGTAGCCAGGGCCCCCCTTAGAAGCTAGGGCCCCCATTAGAAGTCAGGGCCCCCATTAGTAGCCAGGGCCCCCTGAATAGTCAGGGGCCCTATTAGTAGCCAGGGCTCCCTGAATAGTCAGGGCCTCCCTTAATAGCCAGGGCCCCCATTAGTAGCCAGGGCCCCCCTTAATAGTCAGTGCCCCCATTAGTAGCCAGGGCCCCCTGAATAGTCAGGGCCCCCCTTAGTAGCCAGGGCCCCCTGAATAGTCAGGGCCTAATAGCCAGGGCTGCCATTAGTAGCCAGGGCCCCCTGAAGAGTCAGGGCCCCCATTAGTAGCCAGGGCCCCCTGAATAGTCAGGGGCCCCCAAGAGTAGCCAGGGCCCCCTGACTAGGCAGGGCCCCCCATAGTCGTCAGGGGCCCCAATAGTAGCCAGGGGCCCCCAATAGTAGCCAAGCCCCCCTGAATAGTCAGGGCCCCTATTAGTAGCCAGGGTCCCCTGAATAGTCAGGGCCCCCCCATAGTAGTCAGGAGCCCCCAATAGTGCCCCCTGAATAGTCAGGGGCCCCCATTAGTAGCCAGGGCCCCCTGAATAGTCAGGGCCCCCATTAGTAGCCAGGGCCCCCCATAGTAGTCAGGGGCCCCCATAGTAGCCATGGCCCCCATTAGTAGCCAGGGCCCCCTGAATAGTCAGGGCCCCCAATAGTATCCAGGGCCCCCTGAATAGTCAGGGCCTCCATTAGTAGCCAGGGCCCCCTGAATAGTCAGGGCCTCCATTAGTAGCCAGGGCCCCCTTAGATAGTTAAAAAAAAACAACAACAAAAAAAAACAACCAGCCACTTACCTGGCTCCGGCTCCCGCTCCGGCTCCTGGCAGGTCCCGGCAGCTCGAGCTCCCCGCCGGCTCCTGCCGCCCTGCATAGGCGGCGCGGTGAAGTGACGTCACCGCGCCGCCTACGTCACTAGTAGGGGCCGGTGCCTGGCAGGCTGACGGCCTAGCGTCTTCAGCCTGCCAGGGTGATCAGCGGAGCGCAGCACTAGTGGTGCTGTGCTCCGCTGACACCGCGCCACCCCGGGAGTCAGGGGACATTAGTCCCCAACTCCCGGGCCGGTCTCTGGGCGCTCGGGACGCAGGTCCCGGGCGTTCAGTGACCGGATGCGCGGACGGGCCCCGGGGAGCGACGGCACTGCCTCCGGGGCCCACAGCGGCTCGGGGAGGCCCACCGGGGGATTCCCCGGTCCCCCGGCGGCCCTGTCCGAGCCTGCACACAATTTATAGTTGTCCAGTGGATTGATTCTCCCACCAGAGCTGTGGATCTCTGCAGCTCCTCCAGAGTGACCCTGGAGCTCTTGGCTGCTTGTCTAATTTTGTGCTCTTCTTGTCTGGACTGTCAGTTTAGATGGACGGCCATGTTATGGTAGGTTAAGGCCTAGTTCACATGGCTTATTGCCGGCGTAATTGCGGGGACTGATTTCACCCCGCAATTACGCCGGCAGCTGTGCAGCAGGGCGGGGCGGGGGCGAGGGGCCGGCAGCTCGCCGGCCCCATAGACTGTCATTATCTACGGCGCGTACACGCCATAAATAATTGACATATCACTTTCTCCCCCTGCGGCGGATTCGCCGAGCTGGGAGAAGAGACAGAATCCATAGTTCTCTATGAGAACTGTGGATTACCGTAGTTACTGGGACAGAATAAGCCGTGTGAACGAGGCCTAACAGTTTTGCCATACTTCTTCCATTTAAACAGTGCTTCATAAGGTTTTCAGAGCTTAGTTTTTTTTTGTTTTTTTTTTAAATCTAACCCTGCAATACACTTTGACACAACTTTATCCCTGAACTGGCTGGTATTTTTCTTGGTTTTCATGATGCTTTTCAAAAATTAGATATGGATATACTCTATTTACTAATTACGTGACTTCTAAAGGTATTTGGTCACACTGGGATTTTATTTTGGGGTTTCAGAGTATAAGGGGCTGAATACATATGCATGCCACAATTTCCAGGTTTTTAATTTGCAAAAATTTGAAAAGCGCATATCATTCTCTTCACACTTCACAAATTCTTGCTATTTTGTGTTGCTGTACCACATAAAATATCAATAAAATACATTTAAGTTTGTGTCTGTAACATTTATTAATGAGGACCAGCGGTTCAAGAGATATGAATACTTTTGCAACCCACTGTAGATCTGCATAGGAGCTGAATATAAAAAGTGGTAGAGGATTTTCTATTAATACTATTGCAAAGTTGCTTCATTTAAAAAAGAAATAAAACTATAAAACTACTGCAAAACCCTACATACCCTTTAAAGCTTAGGGAAGAGGTTATAAAAAAAAATTGCTTGTGATTTGAGACCCTTGAAGCCGACAGAATTCTGCATTACATCTGTCGATATAAGAGGACCTCACAGATCTGAGTTTCGGCCTCCTTGCACCTGTCAGCACACTCTTATGTGCCTGCTAAACATGAAACAAATACAGAATAAATTAAGAGAGGAGACGATGGAGAGAACAAGAGGAAAGATTTGTCAGTTCTAAGGAAGTTCCCGTCAGATGAAAGATGAAGTTCACAAGACGACTGAATGAAGGAGAAGCACGTGTGCTTCAAAGCCTTGTCCTAATCGAGAAGCAACTCTCTTCCCAAAATCTGCACCAAAGGACAAAGCTATCAGCTGGACTTTGAACTATTCAGAAGAGGGGGAGTGTGATTCATGTCTTCCGACATATCTCTACGACCCTTCAGCCAACATGTCACTTTACTAATAAAGGACAACCTCAGAAGGGTTCTGATAACTGAGGTTTTGGTTATCATTTAAAGGGAAATGCACCTCAGTCTCCTGACATATGACAGAGCTATCATTGAGATCAGACTTCCATCAGTGTCCAAAGAGCTCCCCCTGCCACAGTGTCGGACTGAGATGCCTAGGGCCCATAGGTGGAGTTGATTATAGGTGCCCACTAGTTGAGTTTTTAAGGGCCCACCAGTAGAGTTTATTTTAGGGGCCCACCCTACAGCTACTGTAAATGACTGTAGATGCATCCTATAATCTGCTTCTAGCTTTTTGCATATCTTTCTCTGCTTTTTTGCCTCTTTTGAGAAAGTATATGGAGTTAAAAAACAACTCTAAGTCTACCAAGCTCAGGAGCCCACCAGGGGATTCCCCTGAGGGCCAGTCCGAGCCTGTCCTGCCACGTCAGTCAATGACTTCCAACTGGACTTTCCCTTTAAATTATTTTAGATACATAACACAGAAAAAAGAATTTACTTGCTCTCATTAGTTCGGAGCAGTGGCTTTACTACCACAACAAATGGCATGAACACAACAGTCTACAACAGCTTTTCAGAAACCCAATCTAGAAGATTCAAACCCCACCAATGGAAATGCCCCCAAACCACCTGGTGGTGCCATCGAAACATGGCTCCACAAATGCAAAATCTGTGATAGTGTCCCACTACCTCCTATGTGCCATTTATAATGCTGGTGTCTTCTTTGTGGCAGAGAGACCTTTTGTACCTTTGCACCCCCTATACCTAGACTCCTAGTCCAGTTCAGATAATTTAGAAACCCTCTGCGTTAGCACATCTATAACACTGATCCATACTCAACTATTGTCATGGGTTACTCAATATTAGATATGGCACCAGCAAAATTATAGTCATGACACCACAGATACTGGGCTTGCTAAACAGGAGCTAAATGGGGTCAGTTAGTTGCCTAGCAGCAGTAGGTGCTGTCAGCTGGATGACCACCATGCTCTTATAGAGATCTAGCTGTATTACTCGCATATTTATACATACCACTACCATTTCTGCCACCCTACATGTTGCACACAGGAAGATGGTCACTGGTACTATAGTGTGAAAAGTCTGGCAAGTCTGACCCTGGGTAAGCTTCACTGCCACTATTCTTATTAAGTGTAAATTAGTTTTCTCTCTTTGGCCATTAGAGGGCGCCAGAAGTACCAGCACACAGCATGGTTGGTTGTCCAGCACTTAAAGGATTTGACAGTTAGAGCTGATGCTGTGCATGCTGGGAGAAGGGGAGGAGACAACCTCAACATTTTGACAATACAAGTAATTTCTTTTGCTAGTATTTTTTTTTTCCTGAAGGAGTATTACTACCTCATTAAATAGCTTTAGACATGTAGGCAAAGGAAAGTAAAGATTATTACCAAATCCATTGCTGTTACAAATTTGTTTCATTTCAGAGTTAGAGCAGTTATCTCCTCCTTGTTTACACAAGCTTCCCTAGGTGACTGGCTACTTCCGTCTGATCTAGTAGTGTTCAGGGTGATGACCTCACTCTCTGCTGTGTCTTATCAACAGGATGGAGCATCTCAGTCTTCAATGGTATCTTTCTACTGAGAAAAACATTAACCCTAACTGACCTGCAAGCGGCATTGTACCATCCTGTCAGGTCTGCAGAGCACATTTATGTGTAAATACATGAAAGATAACAGAGTCACTTAGCAGCTTTGTGTCTTGGCAGCATGTTTATTCTCTCTCACTAGAAGCTTCCTCTCATAATAAATACAGCTTTACTAACCAGACACACTGCTTGGACAGTGTCATTGTTTTTACAATCTCTCCATCATCAATGTCCTTCTAACAGGCTTAGCTAGGAGTAGGAGCTAGCAGAGCTGAAATGTTAGTCACTGCTATAGACCCACCCACAGCCTGCACAGAAAGTGAGAACCTGAAGAGGCTGTGAAGAGTGAAAACAGCTAGATGGGACAAACCAGCGTTGGATTGGGGTGACTGGGACTGACCAATAAGGTTAATTTTTGGGGCTCACCAGTGAAGTTGATTTATGAGTCCCACCAGTGGAGTTGATTCTTGGGGCTACCAGTAGAGTTGAATCTTGGGGTCCTCTAGTGGAGTTGATTCTTGGGGCCCAGCCTGTAACTATTGTACATGACTGCACATACTGTGCAAGGGGCATAGCTATGGAGGGTGCAGAGGTAGGAGTCGCTACCGGGCCCTGCAGCCTGAGGGGGCCCAAAAGTCCTTCTGCCACATAAGGAGACACCAGTACTGTAAATGGCACATGGTAGCTGGGGGCCCCATTTCACTTTTTGCACTATTGCCCAAGAGTTTGAAGTTACGCCACCGTACTGTACATATGACTCTTGCCTCTTTTTAGGTACTCTTTTCTCATAAAAGCAGCCCCTGGCCTGTCATGTCCAGGGGTCCACTGGGGGTATCCCTGCTCTCTTGTGAGCTAGAAGTCTGGCACAACCTCTTTAAATGCATGTATATTGGCATGAATGCAAGTTATAAAAAAGAACATCTGATGATAAAGGAAATTACATTCATACTAGAGTAGCCCCAGCCTCATTCTGTACAGTGACAGGAGGCCACAGACTAAAGGCATCATACATGATATAAGTGACTGTCTAGCACCATCTACTGGACAAAGTTTAAAATGACAGTAAACAATAGCAGCATCCACTTCTTATTCTGAGGGAGACTACACAGTACTACATTCAAGGGTGTAGCTACAGGGGGGTGCAGAGGTAGCATTTGCTCCCAGGCCAGCAGTCTGAAGGGGCCCCAAAAGCCCTTCTGCCACATCATTGTCAACGGCACATGGTAACTGAGGGGCCCCATTTCACTATTTGAACCAGGGCCCAGAAGCTTCAAGTTACGCCTCTGACTACATTCATGGCAAAGTAGTCATTACCTAAAAGGTGAGGGGAGCAAACTGGTTTAAAGGTATTCAAGACTAAACATGGCTTCTGCTATATTTCTCTCTGATTAGTAGCATGAAAATAACGTATTTTATTATAACAACAACTTAGGACAACTAGGAACTTTACACAGATTAACAAACAGGATCCCACGGAAAGTAAGATCATAGTAACTTTCTGACTGGTCCTTGATAAGAACAGATTATCCAAAGCTTAAAAGAAGAAAACAATGCAAATACCTCAACTATTTACCAGTACCACATTCACTGTGTTAATCAGGAGTGGCGTGTATCAGGACAGGGTCCTGCATGTATAGTATAGGTATATACCTGATTCACAGCACCACACACCTACCCATCTGTGACAAGAGGTTCTGGTCTCTTCATATTTCCATGCTTTAACTAAATCTACGATCTTCATGTTGGCTAACATTGCAGCACCTGTGGAGACCAGGCTCTCATGACTCATTAAAATGTTCACCAATCCTGAAATGCATCCCCTCTTTTCAGGGGCCTTACAGGCAGCTTAATGGATTGCTGTTTTGTTACAATATGTTTTTTTTCAATTACGGAAGGCCTCTGTGCAGAGCCCAGAGAGAAAGGACTATGTATGAATTACAGTTACATTTTAAGAAAAGGGTCAATGGTATAACCAAATAATCTGCATTCCCTTGTGTAGTTCACATGTTCAATGTATAGGACCTCTGATCCTAAAGTCAGCAAATGTGACAAACTGTGACAAACTTTACAGTGTGCCTGTCCTAGGCCTAAAATAGTAGATAGCAAGGAATAATAGACTGCATTCAATGGCATAGCTTAAGATAGACTTTAGGTTGGACAACACAACACATGCTAATCACATCTGCTGCTGCAATATAAAAAATATATAAATCAGATAAAATATACACACACATATATGTATATTTATATTCTTTTTTTATTTTCAAGGGGATTTTTCATCTACATCTTCATACAGTATCCAGTGTTCCTCTACAGAGGTGTTCCTCTACAGAGGGCAACATAGTCCTGGCAGATGGAGTTCATGTTGACTTGGGTCTGTCATGGGTCATGGGGCCACCGCCAGGTGACTTATGAGCGCATAAGTAATTTCTTTGGAAAGTCCAGGCCCATCTCTATTTAGGACGCAATAACTTCTCCATTCATAGAAGAAATAAATAATGAAAATTAATGACATGCTGTGTTTTTTCCAGTCCCATTTGTCTTCCAGGTTGACACTGAAGAAAACCCCAAATTGTCACCCATATGTGTACAGTTTTACCACAGTATCCTGGCAAGGCAGCTGCTATGGTGCTGATAATGAAGTCTGAGTGGAGACTGAGGGTTCGAGTACGCTCTTCCGGAAATTTGCGGCTGCCAGTGTTCTGAGGCCTGACATGCACAATCTGTTTTATTGACAGCATTGAACAGGAAACAAGTGAAGAGTTACAGCCACTTTCATCACTTACTTAAGAAGTAAAGTTCAAGTTGTTAATTACAGGAAGAAAAACTTATTTTAGGTAAGAAAGCAAAAAAAATAAAAAATGAGAACATTCAGTACAGAAGGTTTCAAAATATTGGACTCCTAAAATGGTTTTTTTGGTTTATAAAAGTATTTTAATATAAATGGTTTCGTATCCAGGACCCGCATCAGTGAGCCAGAGCTGCTAGAAAGAATGGTTCTCACTCTGGAGGGCTTATTATGTAGGTGCATTACATGAACTGCCTATTTATTACAAAAGAAACTGTGTAATGCCTAATGTTTCCTGTGGCGGCGCTGCAGGGGAACGGAACACTTGCTGTTTGGTTCCACCTTGACAGAATACAGGTGGTCACTTGGAGTCCCAATAACAGGACTCTTATTTTATGGATTGTCGACAGTAGGCACTAGATTATCAAAAACTTTATTTATTGCTCAGTAAAGGCCCTTTGAAACATTGGGTTACACATAGTTACATAGTACAGCTGAAAAAAGACCAAAAGTCCATCAAGTTCAACCAAGACTGGGGGAAGATGTGGCTGAAGGGAGGGAGATAAGGAGTTTAAGCCAATAAGGCGATGCAGACAAGATTCCTTCAAGAAATGTTAACAATAAAATGTTCAATTTCCAGGTGAAGCTGTAGACTTCCCAGTAGGCCGGTGTTGGCCTCAGAGCTTTGATTTCGATCTGCTCATACATTTTCCTTCTGTGCATCCAAATTGGGCCGACAGATGTGGTGCTAAGATAAATACACAAGGAGAGATCCCAGGAATCACCTTCTTGGCCAGGTTCTAATACAAAAATCAGTGGCACACTAAAAACTAAGTGAAACATCAAGGTATATAGGAATATTGGAAATGCATTACTGCAGTTTTTAGTGTGCCACTGATTTTTGTATTAGATGTCTGCTATTGCCTTTTCAGTGTGCACCTATGCTTACGTTTTTCAAAATATATTTTAGATGTGCACAGCCTAATTTACTTTTGTAGTCTATTTGAGAAATGGCAATCTCATTGGCTTGCTGCACTCTGCCGCCTCTTTTAAACCAGTGCAGGATAGTTCAATTGCAAGTTCCTGTCACTCCCTGAGATGTTGTAGTCTGAACGGACTCCTAGTGAGGTAACATGTTAGTGGTTAGGGACTCACCTGTTCTGGGATCCCCTTGACGCTATTGGGAGGGGAGCTTAATACAATCTTTGATCAAAAACTGTAAACTAAGAGTCCCAGGTTTTTCATATTTTCCTTAGCAGTAATGCATTTCCAATATTCCTATATACCTTGATGTTTCACTTAGTTTTTTAGTGTGCCACTGATTTTTGTATTAGATGTATGCTATTGCCTATGCTTACGTTTTTCAAAATATATTTTAGATGTGCACAGCCTAATTAACTTTTGCTTCTTGGCCAGGTTGACTGTAAAGTGTAATTGTATACCCTGGACCATTGATGGCACTTTAATATCAAAAGCTATTACTACTGCGGATTTGTGATCACTTTGTATAAAGAGACTTTAACTGGATACATTTTATATAGATCTTACAAAATAAAATTATATAAAAAGGAGACTTTGCTACTAAGATCAGAAAGTCAATATACTGTTCAGCCACAAGGTGTCCCTTACACTCTGGAGCATACATGTAGGAAATCTCGCTCACACGTGTCCACCAGACAAAGTGTTAGGCCTGTATAGATTCGGGCTTGTATGGACAGCTACAGCAACAGAACTAGTGCTTGATAGTAACAGTCTCCCAAATCCAGTGGAATAATAACTAAAACCTATGGCAATTATTGCTCTAGTGAAGAGAAGGACAAATTACATATGGGATATTAAATACATGTTCTAGGTATTCAGTGTCCTGCAGCAATATTTCTGTATCTGGTTCACCTATTCTAAAGACTTGGGTGCCTGAAGAGCAGACCATGCTCCTGACATGGTGTCATATTCAGGCACATGCTGGAAGTTCTCATAGTTCCCCAAACTTTCCCACATTCTCTATTCAGGCTATTTGTAGGGGACTATAGGGTAGTTGTACAAATCTGAGGGTTTCAGACTTAAAGAGCCAAGGGGTGAAATACTAATAAATAAAAAGTTCTAGAAGGTTGGGCATTGGAACCGACCATGATGCACCATCATTTTGCCTTCTCAGAGCAGATCAATGGAACTTCTGATCTCAATACTGCCCTTCTACATGCAGAAGTGTCAATGTTATAGAATTAGGCCATGTCTACACAGCACTGTGAAAATTGCGTCCAAAACCCGGTTTTAGGTTTAGGAAACCCTCAGTAAAAGTGATGTGTGGGCTACAGTGTGGATTTTCTATTGAGGGCTACACAGCACTGGGTACAGTTGGATTTTTGGCGGTTTCAAAATGCTGAATCTGTTGAAAAACCAACCAAACTCCAGTGGTGTGTAGACCGAGCCTTAATGTTCTTCCCATATTTCAGTTTGGAAGACAAGATGTTTTTTAAAGGGCTAAACTAATGTTATGAGCACCTGAGGTAGCAAGTGCTAGATGTAAATTCTGAACTCTCTAACACTGATTGACTCAGGAGTTCCAGCTGACTACATACAAGACACCTAACCACTGATGAGGTCACATTGTGGTCCTCAACCAAGCAGGCTTAGAGGCACCATAAACCACATACAATAAACACTCTGCTGAAGCGCTAAACCAAAGAAGATGTGTCACAAAGCAACCTTGCTCTCTGATTGCCTAAAGACTTGCTTCAGAACCCCTAATGACCAGCAGCACACATTAGCCACTGCATAAACTGTAGAACAACATAGGGACTACCACTTTGACCACCAAAGTGTTGAGAAAGGGACCCCCTGTATGATGTCCATATGTGCTAATAGGGAAGATGGAATGGAGTTGATAACCTAATAACGAGATTTGTTGTCATGGCAGATTCCTTAAAGATGGGGGTAGGGGTTTATTGAGTAGATATACTACAGAGTTGTCGACAACAACCTGATCATTATGCTTGCCTCCTGGATACTTTCACTTTCATCTGTAGCTATAAAGCGCCTAATAAGTTCCTGTCGGGTGCATACAAAGCTACCTACCATGCCCGCTACAGGTTTACAGAAGGTTAAAGGGGTTGTCTCACTACAGGGATTGCTTTATATGTTAAAGATCTTGCATAAACAAGTCACTTTGCAATATGTGTCCATTACCTATTCCTAGATATCCCCTCTTACATGGGCTGCATCAGCTCTTCAGGTCACTATAGCTACAGACCTGTTCAAACTCTCCTGATAGGCTGCCAACACTGGTTGCTATAGCTACAGACCTGGCTTCTACTGGAGTCTAGTAGAAGCCAGTAAACACGTCCCTGAATTCAAAATGAAACCAAAAAAACAGGACTGAGGTAAGATGAATCAATGTATTGATACAGCTCCTTTAAGGTTATCCTGCTGCATGGACTGAGCTCAGGAGGCACGAGGATGTCTGCATGGGTTGCTTTATTCTGTGCCAAATTGAGCACAAAAGATGCCATTTTAACCTGAGGGCCTAACAAAAAATCAAAATATAACTACATATATGAGAAAGTCTGTGGTTTCAAATGCTTATACTGTGAGGTCAGCGGACAACCGAGGCCACACTAACAGGAGCTGGACTCCTTATACTGGTTTTTCTAACAGTCAATCAGTACCCCTGGCTCTCAAACTGAGTATAAGACATTTGGGGAGAGCACCCTAGTGGACACCTCTGCTGTGACATGCCTGGTTTGTAGTCATTCTCTTATACACGACTCCTTCCTGACAGTTGAACATTAAACTTTTTTTTTTCCACATGTGCAAGACAAGATCAGTTTTATCACAGTTCCGTTAAAGACAGGCCATACCTTCCGGTGGCTCACATTAAGTAGAAAAGTTCCCTTCCTCCTGTTTAACCTACACTTGGCAAGGTCCTATGAGCCATTTGTCTCATCACCAACAGACTCAAGTCACCCATTGCCCTCCCCATGCACATGATATGGAGGTCTTACCACATCAGGATACAGAATCTGCTTCAATTCCGGTTTACAGGCGTATGTTTCAGAACTTTGGTCAACCGCAAATATACAAGCCATACATCATTATAAAAATGTAGGAGCAAGCAACGTGGCATTTAACGGAATCAGAAAGAGAATAACCCTTTAAATGCCAGGCACACCTCTAAATTTAAAAAATACATGCAGATTTTCTATAGTGTTAAAGAGCCATTATGGATGCAGGGTTTTTTCATATCTATTTACATAAAGCCTCCAGATTTTCTTTTAAAATAATGAATATTTATTCTTACTTATTACTAACGTACATATTATATATTTTGTTTAATTCATTATTAGTGATTTAGTTATAGAATTTTTTTTTTTTTTTGGGTTATGACAAATCACATTTTTTCTTCCTTTTTTTCTTCCTCTTCATTTTTTATTCCTTGCCAGTGGGTACAATGAAAATTATTTTCTTTGCTATGGATAGGAAAATACTCACCTTGTAGGGATATACCAATAAAACTGTATTCGGTGCTTTAAAATAAACATTTGTTAAAAAAAAAAAGGTATTACCTCAAAAATTCTAATATGCTACAGAAATAATATTAACTTAAAAAATCAACTAATATAGAATATCATATAACATGTATTAATGAATAAAGTCATCAGATAACAAAAATTGGCTATATTATTATAGTCTACATTTATCTTCATCATATACCACTGTATACATTCCTGGACTATATACTAGTGAGAGTCCTTGGCTGCTTATGTAATCTTTCCTAGATTTCAGTGGAAAGAACCTCAGCAACCTTTTCATTTAATCACTATCTATGTATGTTCAATAGGAGAGGGGCTTCAGAAGTGGGACACACAACTATCAGACTTTTAGACAGATATGCCAGAAATGTTGGAGAAACCCTTCTAAAGTGGTTGCTGTGTACACATATTTGGCCCGCTGTCCATGTAATATCCACTAGGGGCCAGTGCTAGTTCAGGAATTCCAGAATATTTTCCTGTGTATTTATAAGTATTTTCAGCCAACAAACTGAGCTACAACTGAATAATATTAATACAAGTGATGATAATAAGGAACATGTTACCTTAAAAGGGAAAATTCACCTTTAGTCAGTGTTAGACTAAAGACCAACCAGGAGAAATGTTTCCTTTCCCCACCAGACAAAATTATTTTAATGGGTCTCACCCTCTGTCTCTATAGGACATGTCCATGGCCACTTTAAATTAAAAAAAAATTACACATGTAGGGTTTAATAGGATATCTCGTCATTGTTTTTAAAGTAAGATCTAAAGGAGTTTGCCTTCTGCTAGACCTCTAGAGCCCTGGCATATTGGGGTTACATTATTGTATCAGAGCTTGGGCCCACTGGAGCAGGGGTCCCCCACTCCAGTCCTCAGGACCCACCAACAGGTCATGTTTTCAGGATCTCCCACGGAATGCACTAACCATAATTATATCACCTGTGCAGCATAATTAATTCACCTGTGCAGCGCTAAGGATAGCCAGAAAACATGACTTGTTGGTGGGGCGTGAGGACTGGAGTTGGGGACCTCTGCACTGGAGGATTCTCTAATACTTTGGTGGGCCCATCTAACCCTGTTATTGGCCACAGGGCTCCATTATATATCATGGGTCAAATGTAGTTCCAAAACTGTCAGCAATGTTTGTTACCTGCACAGGGGAATAAACAGCAATATGCATTGAAGGGGTTTTACCAGGCTTGGACTGGTCTACAGGGAACAGGGAAACTTGAGGATGGACCTCTGGACATGGCAGACCTGAGGCAGATAGAAAGAGAGGCAGAGGGTTATGTGCAGTCATGTAAGGTAGATATAAGCTGGGCCCCAAGAATCAACCCCTCTGGTTGGCATCAAGAATCAACACTACTCGTGGGCCCCAAGAATCTACTCCACTGGTGGGCCCCAATAATCAACTCCACTGGTGGGCCCCAAGAATCAACTCCACTGGTGGGCTCCAGGCACCCTGGTCGAACACTGAGTTTACCATAAGATCTTATCAGCACTGCAGGTTGTCTTGTAGTAAGCAATTAGCTGACCACCTAAGAAAATGGCCATCCTCCCCATTTCCACCTTCATTTCTATGGGAGTCACAAATATAGCCAAGCACACTCACATTACATGCAGAACTCTCATGGAAGTTAACAGTCAGGACAAGTGCAAGTGCTGCCTTTTCCATTCTCATGATAAAACCCCTTTAAATAATACATAAGAAGACTAAAGACACCAGTGCAGCTCACACCAGCACTTTTTCTAGTCAACAGTAAAAAACTTGAATATAAGGAATAAATATAATTAGGCCATATTTGTATTAATTTTTTCCCCCAAAATACAGTGCCTCTTCTAACTTTGGGCTGTGTCTGGTATTGCAGGTCATCTTCATTTAACTTAGTGGAGCAAAGTAATAATACCAGGCAGCTATTGAACAAGAGTGACATGTTTTTTGGAAAAAAGGTAGATCCCAGAGACAACCTGTTCAGGGCTGCAATAAGTAGTTTCAGGGCCCCATGCAGCCGAAGCATCTGGGTCCCTTGTCCATTACCAGTTTCTAGCTTACACCATACAAGCAGGCCCAACCTTTAAAAATTTGATCAGGGCCTATGACAGGAGTATTGCTAAAACTGCCCTGATGATGCCCCTGAGTATGGAGAGGGATGATTCTCCTTCTAGAAGAATATAATATAATTTAGCATTTTCAGTGGAGGCTGCAGCTTCTAGGTGGAACAACTTCTATGGACAGAAATTGAATTGGTCATCTCAACTAAGTCCAGAGGGTGCAACTGAGTCTCCTAAGAGCCAATTCAAAATCTGTAGTGGGGCCCTGACCTACCATTATCTTCTTATTTAATAGAGAGGACATCGGCTTTCCTCAGGTACCAGGGCTCATATCTTTATAGCTATGCTCTGAACCTACTCTTATTCTTGATGAAGGAAAATTTCAGATAACATCAATTTGCCTACTGTAAATCTGCAATTCTGTATCTTGTGTCATCTATTAGAGTACAGAGCGGTCAGCTTGTGCTGATACAGTGGAGCTTACAGTTTTCACATACTCATCATAGGCATGTCCCTGGTGCTTTGCTTTCAATTCTCTCAGCAGACACCTTCTTTAAGCAACTTCCATCAATCTGTGCAGCTTTTTAGGAAACCTTTCAAGTCTTCAATGAAGACCAACTCATTCCAGAGGCAGCGGGAAGCATTATGGAACAGTAAGGTTACTGTGAGATATTAATAGCAGGAGCTGCAAATGACTCGGCCTCAAATCTAATCCATCAATGGGGCATTATCCCAACCACTGTGTATTACCTTGCAGCGTTCACTTTAGGGAGTCCTGTGCGCCCCTCTGAGTTCGGTAATATATACAAAGCTGTACACAACAAGACAGGACCAAACGTGTCAGTGTCACTTCCAGAGTCCCCAGCTTTCCTGGCATGCTGTTTGGTTGGGCTACTGGCCAGCGTGTGCTGACAGGGTGGTTTATAAATCAGGTTATCACATCTTAACATTATAAGGAATTCCCAGTACAGAAGGTAAGTGTTCCAGGTGGGCGCAAATCCGATACTGATCTTATTTATCAATAAGAGAGCTACCAGTAATGAATCCTTATTAGTATAGATTACAGGAACTGTTCTTACTGGTGGCTACACAGACCCCCTATAAATGTCAACTAAGGGGTATTTGTGTGCAAATAGTCTAGGCCACCCTGAAATCTGAACACCAAAAAGAAATCAGGTTTTGATTAGTAAATTAAATCAGTCTGCAATTGTAAAATGCTGCAGCTTGTGAAAAATATTCTATTAATCTAATATCATAATGATGTACAATACACAATCAAATCTTATCCATCTTTAGGAGATTTAGTGCAAGGTCCCACAATGCAGTAACCATATGCCGACAAAACTGTGGCCACCAATAGTTGTACCATATTGCTGGTGATGTCAGTGCTTCACCAGCAATGTCGTACGGCTATTGGTTTTGTCCTCACGTTGCTTCTGGACTGTGGGAACCCGGCCTAAAAGGGTTTTCTAATTGCAAACATTTGAAACACCATAATTGTCTGATTGGTAGGAGCCAAATTGCTGCAACCCCATTAAACTATACCTTTTAAAAAGAACATACAAAATGTATGCACCTGTATTTGTTACTGTAACTGCCAAGCTGCAGTGTCTCATCTTGCTGGTGTTCAACTACTTTCAAATACAAAGGTTGCAGATATTTTCTTCCTGGCTGAAAAGTGACTGCACCACGTGTGATCACCCTCAGTTATTGTAAATGGAAAACTTGGGAACAGCCAAATACTGTACGCCAACAACTATTGGGGTGCTTTCACACAGCGCAGATTTGGTGCAGTTTTAACTGCGCTCCAATTAAACCGCCTTTATTACCAGCAAGCTTCTTTCAGTTGTCTAAACTGTTCAGAAAGATGTTTCAAGTAAGTAATCAATTACTATCTTTGAAGTCTTGTGGATTCCAAACACACTAATTCATTACTCACTTTCCAGATAGTTTAGATAAGTGCAAAAAGCTTGCTGGTAATAAAGGCAGTTTAATTGGAGCGCAGTTAAAACTGCGCTGTGTGAAAGCACCCTTAGAGAAGTTCTAAACAGTTTTACTTAAAGAGAACCTGTCACATAGGTTATGCTCACCTTGCTGAGGGCAGCACAAGCTAGTGATAGACCTACTGTTTCCAGCACTGTGTCCCTTATTCTGGAAACAGCAGGTCTGACACTTGCTTGTTCTGTCCTCAGCAAGGGGGGCATAAACTATGTGACAGGTTCTCTTGAAGTAATAAGAAAATTGTGGTTAAAGTTTTCCAGAACCTTTTTATCCTCTTCCTGCTTTCAGTTCAGTAAAAATTCTGTCCTAAATAATCGAAGGGTAGTTCACACAACCAATTTTAATAAGGAATTCAATGCGGATTCCATTTTGTGATCTATATTAAAATCCTTGTATAATCTGACGGCCAGTCGTTTAGATTTAAAATCTATGGTACGGAAAAAACATGAACATGGTTATTCTGTTGAGAGGATCCTTAGCACTCTGGCAGGAGTGATGCGGGTTAGCCCCAGTGCTATGAGGCTACTATGCATCCAAACTAGAGGCAAATACCTTCGCAGAAATCAGAAGCGTCGCCTCGCATTTCAGCCAAAGAAAACACTTTCGATTTTTCAGATTGGAAAAGTCCGACGTGTGAACATACCCTAGGATAAACTGGTTGTTAGGGAAATACTGCCTGACAACCTTAAAATGTCTATGGTTGTTAGATAAAGCATCCTTAGCATCCAGACTGGCAGAGTGCGCACCTCAGAGCTGTATGCTAGAGCTCTGACAGCAAAGAAAGGGGAACAGTGTGCTAGTAGTCACACCCCTCCCCAAGCTTCTGCAGGTGGAAAAGCTGTTTAAATAGGAGTTTCATAGTACAGGTAAGCAGAATCCTTGACCCACTGGTAGTCTTACTTAGATTGGTGTATCTTTGGTTGAATACTGCCACATTATTAATGATATGCAATGTGATAAAATTGTTACCCACAATGATTAGCTTTAAATAAGGTAAAGACTATTACCAAATACATTGCTGTTCTGATTTTGTTTCCCGTGGTAACTAGAGCAGTTCTTATCTCCTGCTTGTGTACACATGCTTCCTTAGGTTACTGACCATCTCTCTCTGCTCTAGCAGCAATGGTCAGGATGGTAACCTCACTCACTGCTGTGTCTTATCAGCAGCACAGGAGCTTGTTTATGTTTCTTACTGAAAAACGTTAACCCTTTAGAGCTCTGTTGCCTTGTTACCTGCTATTTGAAGCCTTATATTTCCAATATCACTTTAACAATTTCAAGTAGGAATAGCAGAGCTCATATATCAACCACTGCTGTGGAACCGCCCATAGCCTAAACAGGAGGTGGGAGCCTGAAGAGGTTGTAAAGGAGGCTTGAAAAAAAAGCCGATAAGAAAACCCCCTTTAGATCTGTTACGACCCAATGTTTTTCTGCCCCCAAAGGGGGGGATATAAGGGTAGAATTAGCAGTATTACTGTAAATTTAAGAAAGGTAGCCCCTGATATGGTACAAGAAAGGAACTGATATTGGGTGGTGGGCTTAAATCCTTTAGCTGTATGCGGACCTGAAATTACTTTCGTTGTTTTTATAAACCCAAATAATTTCAGGGGGGTCTTACTTTCTTTTTTGGGGCACTAGGTCCTTGTTTTGGGAACCTTAGCACTGCCCGTATATTTGATATAATTTTGAGCTTTTTTTTTTTTTTTTAAAAATGGCACGTGAAAATTCTTACGATAGCCCAAGATCTTTGTGGATACTGGCAGATTTCCAGAAGGCTGTGCAAATTTATTCCATTAGTTAAAGATTCACCACAAACCGGAAGTCATTCGCCCCGGCGTGCAGTGATTTTCAGTGGAGGCGCAGACCACAGTATCCTTCCACTGTGACACAAGAGCTACCACACTGTAACGTATATCACAGCTGCTGGTTCCCATGTTTCGTAGACTTAGTAGTGTTCTGCTGCAACACAGAGAAGACAGAAATAGTGCATATATTGTAATCAATTCTGGTAGTATGGAGCGGATTTATAACTTGTGAGGGCAGGGGTCTAGCTATAGGAGGCACATGTAGCAGTTGGACTTTGGCCCTAATTTCTAAAGAGGCATAATGGTCCATTTGGCACATAATAAGACACCAGAATTGTGAATGGCAAATGGTTTGGGGGGGCCTCTTACATATTTTACATTGAAGACAAGGAGTTTCAATTTTCCAGCTCCAGAGTTGTAGGCGAAGTGAGCTTTACTAGGATTTATCAATAAGTCACTAAAAAGGTTTTAAACATTTTTTGAAAATTTTGCTCAAAATTTTTATTACTTGTAGGCATTTTTCACATGGTCTAGAGACATAGCCAAAATATATCTTTAAAAAGTCCTTACTGTAAAAATAAAGGGTTTACCTCATATTGGGGTTTTTTGGAAATCCCCTTATTGGGCTCATAATGGGCACAGTTACGCCCGGGGAGCAAGGGATAGTAATAGCGCCATATATCAGAGAACCCACATAGTAGCACTAAATAGCAGAATGCCACTGACTTGATGCTTCCCACAAAAAAGGTACAATGTTTTTCATCTAGTGGGTCCTTCCCCAAACTGGGGGCCTTAGAAGCTCCATGGGGGGTTTATTTAAACAGTAGTGTGTGAAGAGGCAGAACTGCAGTGCAGAGCACAAATCCTTTGTTAAGGTCATAGTGGCATTCAGACACCATTAGACATAAGATGAAACATTTAATAGGATGAAGTGATGGATAGTTTGCTGTTGGTTTCTGATACAAAAGCCCCTTTCGAAAAGTATTCGGGCCCCCCCCTTTTTAACTTTTAAACCTTTTTGCCACTTTTCAGGCTTCAAACAAAGATAAAAATTTTTTTTTTTGGGTAAGAATAAACAAAAATTTGGGACAAAATTTGGGGGAATTTGGAACAAATTTTTTGGGGAGATTTTTAAAACTTTTGTAAAAAATAAAAAATTTAAAAGTGATGCGTCCCAAAATTTTATTGGGGGCCCCTTAAGAAAAATACTTTGTAAGTGAAAATTTTTTGCTGGATTACAGCTGCTTTTTCCGGGGTAGCCCTCTATCAGTTTTGCACTCGAGAAAACCTGAAATTCTTCATATTCCCCCTTGGAAAACAGCTGGGGCTCATTTAAGGGTTGGATGGGGGGAGCTTTTTTTTTAAAAAAGCGGGACTCAGTGAGGGGGGTTTTTTGAAAACAGTGAACAGCTAGCCAGGAGGGGTTGGATGGAAAAGCTTTGTAAACAGCGGACTCAGTAAGGGTTGGAGGGAGAGCTTTTTTGTGCCAGATGGAGCTCAGGGGGTTTGGATGGAGAGCTTTTAGTAAAAACACTGGACTCATTTGAGGGTTGGATGGAGAGCGTTTGAACAAAAGTTTTCACCCCTTCCCCCACAGATTCTCGATGGATTAAAGGTCTGGACTGGGGGACTTGGCCATTTAAACCCCCGAAAATGTTTTTTGTAACCTTCCATTGTAGATTTTCCCTTTATTTTTGGGATCATTGTCTTTTTTGTGGGAATAAAATCCCATCCCCAGCCCTCAGGTCTTTCCCAGACCCAAAAAGGTTTTTTTCCAGAATGGTCCTGTTTTTGGGGCCCCAAATTCCATTTTCCCAAATCATTTTTAAACCATTTTCCCCCGTCCCTGCTGAAGAAAAGGGCCCAAAACCCAAAGATGCTGCCACCACCATGGGGTGACAGAGGGGGAAAGTTGTTCAGGGGTGAGATGTGTTGTTTTTACCCAAACATACCCTTTTTCCCCATTCGGGCCAAAAAGTTTGTTTTTGGGTTTTCATCTGCCCAGACCCCTTTTTCCCCCACATTTTTGGGTCTCCCCAGGGGCTTGGGGGAAAATTTTTAAAAAAAGACTTTTTTGGGGATACCCTTTGAGAAATGGTTTTCTTCTTTGCCACTCTTCCATAAAGGCCAGTTTTGGGTTGAAAGTGTAAAAACCCTGATTTTTTTCCCCCCAAATGGACAACCTCCCCCCTTTCACTGTAGATCCTGCAGTTCAACCCAGAGTGATCATGGGCCTTTTGGGCTGCATCTTTTGGGGAAGTCTTTCCTCCTTTTTGATTGAAATTTTAAGGGGGACGGCGGGGTTTTTGGTAGTTTTTTGCAGTGGTCCAAATTTCCTTTCCCATTTCAATAGTTTGCTTGAAACATGCCCCCTTGGGATTTTTTAAATTTTTGGGAAATTTTTTTTGTACCCAAACCCAGCTTTAAACTTCCCTCCAAAACATTACCCACAAACCTGCCGGTTTGGTTTTCCTTGGTCCCATAAATTCTCTCTGCGCTTTAAACAGAACCCTGAATTTTATCACAGACAGGGAAATTTATACGGGATTTTGATTAAACAGGTGGATTATATTTACCCTTTCATGAGTCCATTTAGGACAACTTTTGGATAAATTCAGAGAACGGGAACTTCGTTCATTTCCCTGGGTAAGTTTTCCTGCATTGAAAGTAAAGGGGCCAAAAAATATTCCACCCCCCACTTTCAGTTTTTAAATTTTTTAAAAAAAATTTTAAAAATAAACCCCAATACATTTCTTTCCACTTCACAATTGTGCCCCCACTTGTTTGTTTTTTTCTTCAAAAAAAAAAATAAAAATTTTATTTTTTTAAGTTTGAAGCCTGAAATGTGGCAAAAGGTTGGAAAGTTCAAGGGGGCCGAATAATTTCGCAAGGCACTGTAGCAGCCATGCACGGTGGTCCCTCAACATACAATATTAATTGGCTCCAAGATGTCTATTGCATGTTGAGACCACAACTGTATGAAAAACTGGTAATTGGTTTTAAACCCCAAATGTCACCAACATAATGCAACATCAAGAATAAAGAAATTTTAACTAATTCAGGTAAAGCAAGTCCTTACATATATCATAAAGGGCTACTGGACTTCTGTCTACCCTCATATCTACACTTGTTTAACATTAATGTTTATAGATGGGTTTTATGACACACAAATTTTGAGGGTCTAAAAAGTTATCCTAGGTATCCTTGATCTGTTCACACCTGATTGCATTCCATATTGATATGAGACTGGTACCTTAGTATACCTTTATGGTTTATTTGTTAGGCTCACATTTTTGGCTGTTACTTTTATCAATTCACCTTATTTTCTATATATTTTTGGTATACTGTACTTTTGTATGCAACATTATTTTTGGAGCCTCAGTTTATATCTTTGATTCTGGATGTCACGATTTTATCTTCTTTAATCTAAGCCAATTCTAATAGCTGTATTTTATGCTTGTTCTTCCAAGAGCATTTTGCATCGATGTTTCTGTATTTTTAAAATATCAATAAAAACATTGTTTTAAAAAAAAGAGCTGAAAATCACTTTCCATTTTGAAGACAAGAGCCTCTCCGGGTCAGGTGCTTTATACACAATGTACCAGAAAAAAGGAAATGGGGTTATCCCTGGAGCTGCTCTTGGCACTTGTAAAGAGTAATACAGAACATGTAGTACCACACTATATTGTAGAAAAGTGCTACAAGCCATTCGTTGCATGTACTTATGTACTTTACTAATTCAAATGTTTTATAAGTAAACAGTTGAGTCACATTATTATGACCACCATCTAATATCCAGAGAAGCTGCCATGTGCAAAACAGGCAACAGCTAGACGCACTAGGAGTCAATCTATAAGGTCCTGGTAGGCTGTCGTAGGTATCTGGAGCCATGTTGACTTGATTGCACCCCACAGCTGCTGGAGGGTGCGTGGGAGGTCCATAGAGGGAACTGGATGGTCAAGGTGGTCCCCCAGATGCTCAGTTGGGTTCACGTCTGGGTAATTATGGGGTGAGGAAAACAGTTTGAAGCTCCTGCTCTTTCAAAAAATAAAGCAACAAGATGAAGAGACAGTATCCAGCGGGTTTTAAAAAATTGAAAGTCAAGCATGTTTGTTTTTTTGGAGGAATAAAGATCAACTTTTTTTTTTAAACACGCTGGCTGCTGTCTCTTCATATTGTTGCTGTGTAAGTTTTATCCTTGTGGATTCAGCGGTCAGGGGCTGTGTATCCTTATCGATATAATGTGCGTGGTATGCCTGCTTTTGTTGCTACTTCTTTCAACCATGTCGACATTTAGCAGCCACCCTTGGCTTGAATGCCAATAATTTTCGCTATTTGCAATTCTTGTAAGTCTCCCTTTTTACCCATGATAGCAACAATGGATCTCTATGCATGCAGCCTATTTTACCCCTTATGCACCCATCAAGCCATCTCAGGACGCATGAGTTCCTTCATGAGCTACACGGTGCCGAAACTAGGAGATGGTCATAATAATGTGACTCAACAGTTTTAAATGTTCATGATAATTGGCAGGATCTTTCATCAATCACATATTCTGCAGTGTCTGTGACATTGTATGGTGAGAGTGGGTTCATGTTATAGGAAAAACCATTGCATAGTGAGAACACTGTATCCAAGGCCAGGACGACAGGTAGGCAAAGGTAGGTGATTTCATCCCAGGCAGGAAGGGGGCAAAAAGAGTGAATAAGTGGGATGAATTTTCCATTGAGGGGACACTATATACCTTATTTGCCCAGGGCATCAGAATACCTTGTTCCACTCCTGGCTGTATCCTGAGGATATTGTAACTTGTGGGACCACTGTACTAACAAATTAGAATTCTGGAATCTCTCTTGTACTGCTCTAAATGATGGGAATATGGGATGTCAGGCTTCCCAGCTAATAAGCAGTTCTGTGTAATATAAGGAGAGATGACAGTCGGCAGTGTCATCCCCTCCAGGCACGTGTGAGGATGTATCTCTCTCAATTAACCTATTGTAATGATAGGATGATGTGGAATGCTGAGAACCCTGGAGAAAGAGCCGCTATTCCATATTAAATCCTGATCAAGGAGTTTCATGTATGTCTTTCGTGGATCACTGAGGGTGTGGATGTTTTGCAAATATAAAAGATGTATTCTGCCCCCAAAATCTGCAGCAAGGCATCTGTCAGTAAAGCCGCTTCTTCATATGCGGCCGTTGGTTTAATAGATCAAGGGACAGGCTAATCCGCACAGGCATCCTCTCTTATATGGGAAAGAGAAAATAACAACACAGGCCTCTAATCGCCTAATCCTTGTGGTATCACAGAGGATCTTCTTTGATATAGTCACTGTCAGAGATGGTCCAAAGCTCTGGGTCAGGACAGGCACCCTGCCAACTACTGACCAGTTCCAGCAAAAGCCACCTCACCAGCTGCCCTGTGCGCGATATAGAAGTTAACCCATGCGCTGCCCATCACTGGCTACATAACAGGTGTCACTTATTGTCTATCTATTGCTAAACTCACCTGCTATCCTATTGCTCGGCACAAGCTATTGCCACCTTTATACCTCTCCTATGTAAAGAATACTTGTTAACCCCTTAAAATCCATCTCTAGCTGTGATAATAAAGGAATTGTGTGGTATAAACAACCAACTAAGGAGTGGTCCCTCCCTCTCTCCAACGAAGGGTCCTATCTAGTCCCTCTAGCAGAGCTGTATGCTCTGGGTAACTCATCGATTTTAATGGGCACCATATGATGCCAAGATAAGCATTTACTATGCTGTTCTTCTGGTGATAACAGCTGATCAGAAGGTGGTCCCAGTAATCAGCTTTACTCTGCGGGACCTGCCAGGGGTGTAACTAGAATTTAGAGCAACAGCATAACTATAATTCATAGGGCCCCGCAGCAAAATAAGATGGACCCCACTACCTAATGAGCAAAACAGCAGTGTAACTTACAATAATTAAAAAGTATGGATGACATACTGCATATAACAGAGAACCCACATAGCAGTGGTAGATAACAGAAAGGCAACAAAATTGTTTTCCCTACCAAAAATGTACAATATTTTGCATCTGACTGGGCCCCTCAAGCTTTGGACCCCATCGCTTCTGATATGACTGTGAAGGCTAGAATTATGCCCATGACTTAGATGACCTCATATCAAAATGGGATGGGCCCACTCCAAACTGAACAGCAGCATAACTAGCAATAATTAACGCCATATTACTCAGTCACTGTTTAGCAGATTGAGCTCCTGTAATCTGTGTTCTATTTCTGCTGTTGTGGTACGGAACGCCCCTAGAACGTTCCTGTCCTAGACACGTCCATGCACTGTGATTGGCGGCTGACATTTCATTCAGCTTTGGATCACACCCCTAAAGAACGCCTTTTTTTGGCTGCTAGATTGTGTGCGCTCAAGGTCTGCAGACATAACAGAGAGCTACAGTGTTTAAATCCAGACAACTTTCTGATCCTACTGCTTAAACAAAATGAAGATGTCCACATAGCAACCAAGTGGAGCTCAGCTTTCACTGTTTCAGAGCAGTTTAAGAGATGAAAGCTGAGCTCTGATTGGCTGCTATAGGAAACAAAGACACCTCATTCTCACATTTCAAACCACCAGCTCTTTCTCGCTAAGCCACTTTCCCTTGACTAATCTTAAACATAATAAATGTTGTGCGAGGCATGTACACCAGTTTTTGGCACAAACTGAACCAGATTTTAGATTAGTAAATCCTTACCTACCAAATGGTACATTTGCCTCTTTTGGAAGGACAGTCCATATATTTAATCCAAATCCCCCTTTCCCTCTTTACCCCTTAAATGTCCATCTTTTTCACTTGATAAATAAACTTGCCTTATTGAACCCCTTAAAGGGGTTTTATCGTTACAAAGATCATGTCTCAGATTATGGGGACAGTAAAAATAAGCACTTTTGTAATTGGGTTGCATTACCTCTGTCACTTGGTTTAGCAGATATGAGCTTCTCTGTAAATCTGTGTTCTATTTCTGCTGTTGCTGGTCGGAACGCCCTCTGGACGGTTCCCGCTCCCTAGACACGCCCCCCTGCACTGTGATTGGCTGGCTGACATTTCATTCAGCCTGTTGGGATACGCCCCTAGACAGGAAACGCCCCTTTTTTTTTGCTGCAGATTGTGGAGCCTCAAGGCTGCAGACATAAGCATGCAGGAGGCTACAGAGCTGTTATATCCAGACAACCTTCTGCATCCCCTGCTTCAAACAAAATGAAGATGTCACAGTTCTTCAGTGAGGTAGACACGCTCTGGGAGAGACACGCCTCCTGGGAGGAGAGACACGCCCCTGGATTTCAAACTCAATCTGAGAAAATTAGCTGAACAGCCCGAACAGCTCAAACGATAAAACTCCTTTAAGGACCCGGCGTTTTTTTGTTTGTTGTTGACACGTTCTTTTTTCCCTCCTCGCCTTCCCAGAGCCATAACTTTTTTTTTTTTTTAAACCTACATAGACATATGAGGGTTTTTATTTTGCAGAACAAGATGTACTTTCTAATGGTGTTATTCACTGTACTATTCAATATACTGGGAAACCGCAAAAAAATTCCAAGTGGGACAAATTGTGAAAAAAAACTTATTTTCGCCATGTTTGCAGGTGTTTTGCTTTTACGGCGTTCAATCTCCGGTAAATATAAAGCATTAGCTGTGGTCTACAGTTTGATATGCATCCGGCAATACCAAACATGTAGGGTTTCCGTTATGTTTTGGTACCGTAAAACAATTCCAAACTTTTTCTATTTTTGAAATTTGCACCATGGCGCCATTTTGTGTGACCAATAACTTTTTTGTACTAACATCTATGGACGTCAGTGAGGGTGCATTTTTTGCGGGCTGAAGTGTACTTTTTATCAATGGCAGTTTGGAATGCATGCGACTTTTTACATCACTTTTATTCCATTTTTTGGAATTTGGCATTTGGAATTTTTTTTCTTCTATGGTGTTCAGCGTACGAGATAAATGATGTTATATTTTTATAGATCGGACTTTTTCGGACGCGGTGTTACCAAATATGTGTAACTTTTTTATTATTTTATTGTTTTGATTTGTAAAATGGGGAAAGGGGGTGATTTGAACATTTAATACTTTTTTTGTACTTTAAAACTTTATTTCTTTTTTTTTACTGTAACATTGAGTCCACCTAGGGTGCTTGACCACCAGGTGGCACGATCGTTAATACAGTCTAATGGTTTGCATAGACAATGCATTAGACTGTACCAAGTTGGCGGTTTCAAACCAGGACATGGCAGTGATGGGAGCGTTCACAAGGCTCCCCGCTGCCATGTCCAGGCATCGGATCGCTGCAGTTATGCTGCGGGGATGCCGATCGCCCTGAAGATCGGTGCACGGCACCGATCTTCATTCATTAAGATGCCGCGGCCATCTTTGCCGCGGCATCTGAAGGGTTGAACAGCGCGGGCGGGCGACGCTGCCCGTTCGCGCCGTTACACCCGCCGGCTGTGCGGGGTGGGGGTGGAGGGGTCGCCCTTTAGGGATTCTGGGACATATGAGTACATCCAGGGTCCTTAAGCAGTTAAAGGGGTGTTTCCACCAAAGAGTGTGATAGCATATTGCTAGGACATGCCATCAAAGTCTGATAGGTATGGGTCCCACCTCTGGGACACACACCTATCTTGGGATCAGGCTCACAAAAGTTATGGCTCAAATGGTGAGTTGGACGCGCTTGTGCATGGCTCTTCAGTCTGCTCTGTTGTACTTCCATAGAACAGAATGGAGAGCTGTGCGCAAGCATGACTGGCTTTCCATTCTGGGCATTAGTTAGTGACAGACATGCTGTTTCCAGCGTTGTGTCCCATATTCTGTAGCATTCTGTAGTTTCAGAGCATTTAATGTTCAAATCTAGCAGTTCACAGCCTGTTTTGCCAGAGCAGAGTCCACTTAATTCATGAACAGGTGTTAGCCCTGCCCACTTCCTGATTATTCAGTTTCTTCCTATTCAAAGTAATAGGTTGAATCAGCTGTGAGTGGGTGGAGCTAGCTGTAGGTGGGCAGAGCGTATGCCTATTTATGAATTAAGTGGACTCTTCTCTGGCAAAGCAGGCTGAAAACTGCCAGATTTGAGCATTAAATGCTCTGAAACTCCTGTATCTTACAGAATAAGAGACACAGCACTGGGAACAGCATGTCTGACACTAGCTTGTGCTGTCCTCATCAAGGATAACATAACCTATGTGACAGGTTCCCTTTAGGAGGTCATCAATGTAACGGCCATATCAAATAGTAGAACACAAAAATGGGTTGTGCCCTGAAAAAATGTATTCCTATTCCCACATCACCTTGAATAAATTTGCAAATGAAAGGGGAACTTTGCAAATAGAATTGTCCAATAAAAATAAAAAAATTTGATTGTAACAAATATTCAATAGACATAACCAAAAATGTTCATAGATTTCCATCATAACCACTGTACTTTTTCAGATATATTTCAATCGATCTAAGAGCCATATTGTGTGATATACAGAAAAAGAGAGCTTAAACATCTAATGTGACCCATAAATAGACTTCCAGACGATGGTGAACATCAGCTACAATACTTGCTTACTGTCTTTAACAAAGCCTGATATTTTATTGACAAATAGTTTTAGTAAGGAATCTACCCAGGCACTAAGATTCTCACAAAGAGAGCCATTGCTAGATACAATGGGCCACACCAAGGGCGGAAAAACATCATTGTGGACTTTCAGTAGCCCTTGAAACACTGGAAATTGAAGAAATTTTTTTTTCTTGTTTCTGTCTTAATACTTCCAAAGCTTTGCAATAACAAAAAAAAGTATTTTTTGAAAGCCTCTATGTGATTATAATTTAAGATATGCAGAATCTGAAACTACCAAAGAACAATATAATGTAAAATCTAATATAACAGTACTGCCCCTCTTATTGGCCTGATATGTAATATTACTTTTTATTTTCCCTTAACTCTTTAATGGCTCTAAACTATGCAACAAATAGATAATTTGTTGCAGCATTAACAGATTTATGTAGTTCTTTCAAATCTTGCTCCACCAGCGTCTGGAAGTCATCTAGAACAGGTACACCTGAATTCCCTGGAGAGAAAAAAGGATTAGCAGTTTTGAAAGAGAAGTCATGATGTTCTATCTGTTAGTACTTTCTGAATGCAAATCTTCTAAGGTATGTAGAGCTACTTGTTCCTGAAAAAGTAAACCAATATTCATATTTCTATCTCGATTTATATTAAATGGAATATCCTGATCTGTAGCCGTATCGTTATCCTGAACAGAAAACAAATTGCCTTTTAATGTTAAAAAAACGTGAAAACCTTTTCATGTCCAAAATGGTTTGGAATGATGATGGAACAAAATTAAATCCTTTAGTTAGAACATGTCAATGAGAAAAAGTCAAAAATAATGGGAGAAATAACAATTACATTATACATTTGAAAAATTGTCCCTTATGTTTTTCTGTTGTTATTCAAAGCCTCGCGATAGCGATTTGGGTACTTTGTTTGATGATAGTGTTGTCCCACCTCGCCATGTTTTTCGTTAGTGCGTGTCATAAAAATTCATCATCATTATGCTTTTCTTGTCGATAATTTCATAGTGTTGTTCTATCTTGCCCTGTTTTTTTTTTTTGTTGTGTGACTTAAAAAATCATCATCATTATGTTCTGCATTTTGTTGTCAAGAATTTCATCTAAAAGAAACATAATATGAATTGGGTTCATTGTCCGAGATCTTACTATTTGAATTCGTGGTGTCCACTTATGAAAAAGATAGTGCCTGCTAGACTAAGATAAAAAGTATACATTTGATTGTTGTGTCTCTTCTTTTTAAGTATAGACTTTACAAGAGAGTTTCTCATTTTCCAAATGTAAATCACATGGTTTGCATAGTCATGTGTATCATGACGATATTTAGTTTCTTTTTCATTTGTATGATCGATTTCTCCAATTTGGATGCATTTTGATTTATTTTATCCATGAGCACATTATAGTCAGATGAGGCAGAGAACTTTTCTGGCAATCTGGTGTGTAACTTTTGGTTACCCAGATCTAAAAGTTTAATTTCCTCTGCGTCTACTATTAGTTTTATTGGATCTAAAGAGCACTGGCTTAGAATATTAGGAAAATATATAGCACGGACGTCAGCATAAAAATCCTCCTTTATTGGAATGCAAAGTACAAAAAGAGCAACGTTTCGGCTCCAAAAACAGTGAGCTCACTGTTTTTGGAGCGGAAACGTTGCTCTTTTTGTACTTTGCATTCCAATAAAGGAGGATTTTTATGCTGACGTCCGTGCTATATATTTTTCTGGATATGATATAGCGAGTTTTGGGCTATCTCGCTTAGGACGGTCTGTTGCATTACCTACCTATGAAACTCTTAATAGGACTTCAGTGCTGACCCAACTACGTTTATTGGCTTAGAATATTATTCCATTTGTTTAGAAATCATCAGAGTAGAAAGTAGTCAGATAGTTTCTTAGCCTCTGGGAATCATTTTTCTATGGAGGGGACTCGCACCTATCAGACTTTGATTGCATTTCCTAGTAATAGGCCATCAAACTCTATGGTGGGAACACTCCTTTAAGGGTTTTTTCCACCTGACTGTTTCACAGAGCCTGCTATTCACAGCCAGCTTAAGTCTCCTACTTCCTGTTCAGGTTGTGGGTGATTTTACAGCAGTGACAGTCCTAGTTGAGCCTGTCAGAGAGACATTGTTGATAAAGGGTTTTTAACAACAGGCTACAGCTCTAAAGGGTTAAAGTTTGCCATTAATACAGATAAACAAGCTGCTGAATAGACATAGAAGGGAGTGATGTCACCATCCCTGCCAGAGCCAAGGGAGGTGGTCACAGCCCAGGAAACCTTATGTAAACAAGTAAAAGAGCACTGTTTTAACTCTGAAATTAAGGAAAATGTGAAGCGCAATATATTTGGTATAATCTTTATTTACCTTTGTCTAATCAATGTGGTGAGAATAACCCTTCAAAAGGTTATTCTTCAAAAGGGTATTCTCAGCACAATGACTAGCTGTTAACATTTAGGGGAAGGTAAATGGAGACTATTACCAAATACATTGCCGTTTTAATTTTGCTTTGGTCAGGAGATCAAGAAGATTTTATCTCTTCTTAAAGTACAGGCAGTTCCTGACTTACATCTGTCTTCTTGTTACAGATGTAGACTTATGGGGCTTGGCTCAGCATGCTGACATCACACACTGAGTCATGACCCATAATAATGTCGGAATGCCACAAGCCTTAATAATTGTACTTGTTCCAACTTACATACTAATTTAACTTAAAGGAGTTTTGCCATGAAGTAAAATTGATGAGGGAAGTTTGTAAATTAAATAGTAAACATTTTCACCATTTTTATCATTATTAAAAATTCGGGACAATTTTTGTCTTAGCTGCTCCTTTAGTGATCCATTGTTTACAGCTCATCACCAGGGGATACGACCAGGGCTGAGAGCTCCTCAGTCCTGGTCGCACATGCTCAGACATCACCTCTCCTCTCAGGCAGCTACTGAGTGTTCAAGCCCCAGGTGCTGTCATTCTACTCCTAGGCTCTGTGCTCATTAGTAATTAGTCAAACAGTGTAAATAAATAAAAAAAAAGAGAAACCTCAATCAGGTCTGTGCATTAATAAAGAGAAAAAAAATCCACAGGTTTGGTTCCTGCAGGGATTTGAACCGAGGAACCTTGTGCCTGGAGGCAAAAGTTTTACCTCTGAGCTGCAATGTAACTACTCACAGCTCTTTACATAAACAGACCTTTCTTTGACTACAGAGAGGAAAGGCCTGGTGATGTCATCCTGCTGGGTCACATGATATACAATTCAAACAAATCACACGCGCCCCCTTCTGAGGACACAGAGCTGGAGAGCTGGATGCAGGGGATATGAAATGAGATCGTGGCAAAACCCCTTTAAACGGGTTGTCTCACCATGGTGTTTCACAGAGCCAAAAGCAGCTTTTATTCATGCTTCATGTCTCTTCCTGGTCAGGCTGTCTATGATTAGCATATCAGCTCCATATTCAAAGGTCTGCTAATTACTCTGACATGAGAGCAGGAGAGGTTTATCTGAAGTCCAAAGAAGCTTCAGAACTAAAGTAAACAAAAGTAATTAGTCTCTTTTGTTTGAAAGATCGGATAACACTCAAGCTCTCCTTCTGTCCATGGTTATGTGTGTGATGAGGTAATTTCTGCTATCAGAAAAGACAAACAGCAGAGGAGAGCAGATTGGT
The DNA here is from genome assembly GCA_025379985.1 of Phyllomedusa bahiana. Taxonomy (NCBI): domain Eukaryota; kingdom Metazoa; phylum Chordata; class Amphibia; order Anura; family Hylidae; genus Phyllomedusa; species Phyllomedusa bahiana. Next base: position 175,498 of record JAODAL010000120.1, on the reverse strand, counting down.
AACCAAGAGAAACCTGAGTGCACTCAGAGCTGATAAAATCACTTTTATCTCCTCAGTACAACCCCTTTAAGAACAAACTTAGTCTTTATCTCGTTTGCAACCTGGGGACTGCCTGTACACAAGTTTTTCTTGGTTACCGACCACGTCTCCCTGCTGTCTCTCATCTGATTGTTCCAAGTTGCCTTCCAACCATGGTGAGTCACTTCCTGCTGAGTCTTCTCTTAAGCAACCAAGTTTGTTTACCTAAGTAAATGACAAGCTTTCAAACTTAGCTAGGAATAGCAGAGCTGATATGTGAATCACTGCTATAGACCCACTCATAGTCTGAGCAGGAAATGTACAATATACATATTATGTAATAATTTGTTACAACCTGGACAATAAAAATGTTTGTGTTCATATGATTTTATGGCAACTTCTAAAGAAAACCCATAAAAGACTGTGTGTGCATATATATATATATATATATATATATATAATATATATATATATAATATATATAATTACACACACACACACACACACACTACACACACATACAATTTATTTTGTGTGTGTTTGTGTTGTATATATAATATATATATATATATATATATATATATACACCACACACATTCTCCTCAATGAACCATAAAAGTCCCTCTGTGGCCATTCAAACACTAGGATGGCATGGTGAAACTTCTCCAATGTGTTGTTATACATTACCTCAGCAAACAGTATCCCACAGACATGCTGCAGGTTTAGATACATCGACTCAGTAGTAAGGAGAGTCAATATGTAATAAATAGTTAAAGCTGGTTTAAAAGAGATAATGAATAATCTTTATAAATCAGCTTTATACTAAGATTCCTGGCCTCCCTTTTAATTCTACAGATTTATTTGGGTATAATCCTACAGGTGTCCTTTTAAAATATGGGGGGTTATTATTGACCAATGTTGCTGAAAATTTTGTATTACATGGTCAAAAATAAAACAAAAGCATTTTGGGCCTATTTCCAGATATGGGGGACAAGAACCCATCAATGAATTATCCGTATGAACAAATAGTTCCCTCTAGCTAATTAATGTTATACAATGGCAAACAACACTGATCACCATAACATTAAAGCCCTGACAAGGAAATGAAAAAAGATAACCCCTACAAGGCACCTCTCAAAGGTGATTATTAGGCAGCAAGTGAACAGTCAGTTCTCGAGGTTGATGTTTTTGAAGCAGGAAAAATGGGTGAGCGTACTTCACAACGGCTACATTGTAATGGCTAAACAGCAGACTCCGGCATCTCCAGAATGGTAGGGATTGTGCAATGCCCCAAGTAGTTAGTACCTACCAAGTGATCCAAAGAAGGTCAACCCGTGAGCTAGCAACTGGGTCATGGCTGTCCAAGTCTCTTTGATATGTGTGGGAAGTGAAGGCTTAGCCATCTCTTCCAGTCACACAGAGAGCAAATTGGTAAAAATTGAATGTCATCTATGACAGAAAAATGTCAAAGTCCAAAAACTCTTCAGGTAAGATTGTTTGCTACGGATTGGTATTTTATTTTTCATTGCCCTCTCATTTACCGGGCCGTTTCTTGGGGTGGCCGGGATGGGTGACTGCCTGGGGCGCCAAGTATATAAAATGGGGAAAGGCAGACAGTGAGTTGTTGCAAACCCTCCCACCCCAAGGAACAGCCCCGTTACAGTAGAGGTTTATTCAAACTTCCATTGTCTCCAATAAGGACATGATTGCAGTAATCCATGTCCTTAGTCTGCTTGTCTTCAGAAAACTTTTTGTGGGCTTTTTTTGTGCCCACTTTAGAAAAGTCTCATTCTGGAATGACATCATCAGACCAATTTGATGCATGTGCGGCTCGGGCCTGACAACAACCCCCCCACCCCTTTAATCTCCAAAAATTTCTGTTAGCACTCATGTTCTTTTTGGGAAAAAAGAAAATCCGGGATTTAAGTTGAGCATGTCCTAAACTTCTTGGTCACTATGGTGGGGCCCTGTTCTAGGGAACCTATCTTGATAAACCGCTGTACGGTCTTGGCCACTGTGCTGTAGCTCAGTTTCAGGGTGTTCGCAATCTTCTTATAGTCTAGGCCATATTTATATAAAGCAACAATTCTTTTTTGTCAGAACCTTAGACATTTCTTTGCCATGGTTTTGTGCACCGGGCCCCATTATGAGACTAAAAAGCAAACCCCAAATTTAATACACCTGCTTCTCATTCACACCTTAGACCTTGTAAAACTAAGGAGTCACATGACACCATGGAAGGAAAATGGCAAATTGAGCACAATTTGTCCATTTTCAATTATGGGTCTACTCACTTTTGTTGACAGTGGTTTAGACATTGATGGATGGCACACGAAATTTACACTGTTATACAAACTGTACACTGACATCGGAATTATTGACTAATTTCAAGGATTTAGAAAGACATATGATTCAGGAACACGTATTTGGGTGGACTCTACCACATTCAAAAACTACATCGATCAAAATAGATTCCTGCGGATTCTATTAAAAATGCCAAACATTTTCTTACCGATTTTGTACAGAGGGGGAATGAAATCTAAGCACATGCTCCATCAAACTCAGAATTTAATTGTAAATATAAAAACAAAAATTGGATATATTCTGACGTATCAAACGGGCGGAAAATCTTTACAGCCTTTCGTTGAACAAACGGACATCTCAAAATTATGCAAGAACTAAAAACAAAATTAGATGATATGGAACATCAATCATGGATATTAAAAAGTCTAAATATCACGAACTGTTGATTACGAACAAACCCAAATTTTATGAATGGGGCGTCGTAAACCCGATTTGGTACTCCAAGATTTATTCTAAAACGCAGACCGAAAAAGGGAATGCACAAGAGAAAAACCAGAGTAATTTTTGGCTCAATTGAATCAGATTCCCCCCGAAGCAATATGGAACACAAGAAGACACCCTCGAGGGACTGATAGAGAATCCAACCCCTCCTATTACTTTAAATCAAAAAAACAAAAAAAAAAGGTAAACATTCAAAAAACAAAAAAAAGGGAGGGCGCAAGCAAAAAACGTAAAAGAAAACGCGAAAAATTTTTCCCTAGACAATTTTAAAGAAGAAAATATAATTTTTTCTCAATTTACAAACTACAACCTTGGATCCAATTTCAAGAAAAATTATTTAAGTTGGCTCACCTTTGGTATAGAACAGCATTTTGATTTAAATTCTGTTTCTAAAAAGACATCAACAGTTTAATTAAAACCTTACTTTGAGACGACATTTCGGGGGGGATCCAAGTCCTCTGAACTCCAATTCTTCTTCAAATTTTCTGGACCAACCAACAATGAATTTTTTCCAACTTCATTTAAGGAACAAAGACCTCAAAATTTTTGCAATGTTTTTCAAAAGTTTCAGAAAAGGACGGGGTAAACATGAAAATCCTTTCACACTTCCCAAAAATTTTATCCGATTACTTTTGGGGCCCCCATCATGGATCATTTTTCAAAATATATGAAAAAATTGAGGACACTATGGGACACTGTTCCCTCCACCACAAATACCTCATTTAACTGACAAACACGGCCCCCCTGAAACACTCTCCCCAAATAAAGATCTTGTTATAAAGATGGCGGAAAAGGGGCGGACGGTGGTTTTTATGAAAAAGGGGGGATTAAAATAAATTCCATGCCCTTTCTCCTCACTACCATTCACCTATCGTAAACTGGGGGAAAACCCCCCAGAAATATCAACTGAGCTTTTGGGATCTTAAAAAGGGGGGCCTATCGTTAGGGGTTTCTGCACAAAAGGGAGGTAGTTTACATAAATTTGGAAAAACCGTCCACCTATTTTTTACGGTCACCAAAATACATAAGAAAGTATCCCCCCCCATGCGCCCAATCGTTTCGGGTAAGGACGTTATTGGAAAGACTGTGCCGGGGGCGACTTTTCTTCACCGCGGTTTCGGGGAATACCGGGCTATCTACGGATACCAAAAATTTTGGGCTATATAAAAAATTTATAGGGGAAAACAACTGTCCGGGGTGGGGATGCTGAACATTTTTTAATACCAGCACCCCACACCATTTGCATTTTGGCTCAAAATTTCTCTTTTCACTCGCAGAAAATTTTTCACTTTTTTGTCCCATTTCATTATCTCCACTATTACAATTTTTAATGACACACAACTTCTCTGGTTTAATGATGCCACTATTTTACAGCTAAGGGTCTCTAGGGGGGCAAAGTTTTCTCCCCATCACAGCAATCTAGTAGTTGCAGGGTGGGAACACATTAAAAATTTAACGGAGACAATCCATTTTTTTGGAGTTATTATTTGGGTACGGCAAATACACGACGACCTCCGTTTATTTGGAGGGCGAGTTCTCCCGAAAAAAATTTTTGAAATATTAACAAAACCCCCCCTAAATCTTGGGTTTCACTGGAAATTTGATGCACTGAAATAATTTTCTGGATCTTACCCCTTTAGGACAACCCAATCAACTATCTTTTCAAAAACGTAATCGCAAACCTCACCGGGCAATACAATTTCTGCACTTTCAAAGTTTTTCCATCCAAAAAGCACACTAACATCCATACCTGTAGGGTGAAAATGCAGGGCAAAACGTAATTGCAGCCGACAAATTGATTTTCAGACAGAAAACATGGGTTTTTGTCAAAACTTAGGACTGGGGGGATCCCAAAATGGACACTCACTGGGGCTGTTAAAAAAGTCAAAATAAGGATAACATCACTTTTACAGACGGGACACTAAATTGTCCACCACAAACAAATCTTCCCCCCCACCTTAGTCTTTGATTCTACTCACAATCCTCTCAAATCAAAAGTATTTTTTTAAAACATCCTCTATTCTAAACCCAAATCCCTTTCTTCATTAAAATTTTGGCAACGGATTAAGGTTGAACCAGAAAACCCATTATTTTGGGCAATATCTTGTCCCCCAACCAATTCTACCAAAATAGAGACATACCTGCCCAATAATACAGGCCTAGTCAAGGGGGGATCAATATGTAAAAATATTTAAGCTTAGTTTAAAAGAATTAATCCAATAACTAAATCAGCTTATACTAAGATTCTGCCTTCCTTTAATCTACAGATTTATTTGGGTAAAATCCTACAGGTGTCCATTTAAATGATGTGGGTTATTATTGACCAATGTTGCTGTAATTTGTATTACATGGTCTAAAAGTAATAACAATAGCAGTTTTGGCCTATGTTCCAGATATGGTTGGACAAGAACACATCAATGAATTATCCGTATGAACAAATAGTTCCCTCTAGCTAATTAATGTTATACAATGGCAAGACATACACTGATCAGCCATAACATTAAAGCCACTGACAAGTGAAATGAACAACAGATTATCCCCTGACAATGGCACCTCTCAAGGAGTGTGATGTATTAGGCAGCAAGTGAACAGTCAGTTCTCGAGGTTGATGTTTTTGAAGCAGAAAAAATGGGTGAGCGTACTTCACAACGGCTACATTGTAATGGCTAAACAGCAGACTCCGGCATCTCCAGAATGGTAGGGATTGTGCAATGCCCCAAGTAGTTAGTACCTACCAAGTGATCCAAAGAAGGTCAACCCGTGAGCTAGCAACTGGGTCATGGCTGTCCAAGTCTCTTTGATATGTGTGGGAAGTGAAGGCTTAGCCATCTCGTCCAGTCACACAGAGAGCAAATTGGTAAAAAATGAATGTCATCTATGACAGAAAAATGTCAAAGTCCAAAAACTCTTCAGGTAAGATTGTTTGATACGGATTGGTATTTTATTTTTCATTGCCCTCTTATTTACAGGGCCGTTTCTTGGGGTGGCCAGGATGGGTGACTGCCTGGGGCGCCAAGTATATAAAATGGAGAGAGGCAGACAGTGAGTTGATGCAAACCCAGGAACAGTAGAGGTTTATTCAAACTTCCATTGTCTCCAATAAGGACATGATTGCAGTAATCCATGTCCTTAGTCTGCTTGTCTTCAGAAAACTGTTTGTGGGCTTTTTTGTGCCTCATCTTTAGAAAAGTCTTCATTCTGGAATGACAGTCATGCAGACCAATTTGATGCAGTGTGCGGCGTCTGAGCACTGACAGACAGACTCCCCCACCCCTTTAATCTCTGCAGAAATTCTGTTAGCACTCATGTGTCTATTTGGAAAAGAAAATCTCTGGATTTGAAGTTGAGCATGTGCACTCAACTTCTTTGGTCGACTATGGTGAGGCCTATTCTGAGTGGAACCTATCTTGATAAACCCGTTTTTAGGTCTTGCACCTGTGCGACTCATTTCGGGTGTTGGCATCTTCTTATATCCTAGGCCAATTTTATACAAGCAATTCAATTCTTTTTTGTCAGAACCTTAGACATTTCTTTGCCATGAGATGTTGTGCATCCAGGCACCAGTATGAGCGAGTAAGAAGCGATAACACCAAATTTAATACACCTGCTTCTCATTCACACCTTAGACCTTGTAAAACTAAGGAGTCACATGACACCATGGAAGGAAAATGGCAAATTGAGCACAATTTGTCCATTTTCAATTATGGGTCTACTCCTTTGTGACAGTGGTTTAGACGTGATGGATGGCAACTGAAATTTACATGTTATACAGCTTACATGACTACTTTACATTGTATCAAAGTGTCATATCTTCAGTGTTGTCCCATGAAAAGATATAATACAATCTTTACACATGTGAGGGGTGTACTGACTTTTGTGAGATGCTGTATATTTTTAATTTTTTTTTTATCCACACATAGATTACTCCCAAATTCTTCCTCTCCCTCCATTTTTTTTCCGGTTACTCCCTTGGTTCTCCCATACTCGTTTAACGGTGTTACATGCTATATGCTGCAATCACTTGCACATGTGCCACTAGACCTGACTGGAATAAGGCAAACCCGGGTCAAAGTGCAAAACATATAAAAGTTTAGCTAAAAAATGTATAATGTACCTGTTCTGATTTACATACAAATTCAACTTAAAGGGAACCTGTCACATAAATTGTGCCACCCTTACTGAAGACAGCACAGGCTAGTGACAGTCATGCTGTTTCCAGCGCTGTGTTCCTTGTTCTGTAAATGAGCATGATATCTAAACGACGATGCTGATTTTACATTGCAGACAATAAGAAGTGTTCTACAGGTGTTTTTGACACTCATTAAGGGGTGCATTTGGCCCCAAATTAAGCATAAAAAAATGCAGTGTAAACGAGCACTCAATGTTGAAACCAGCAGGAAATTAAGAAAATTACAATGTGTGTTCAGGAGTTGGGGTAAGAAAACTGGTCAGATATTGGTTAAGGGTGTTTCTGGATTCTGATTAAAGAATCTGGCCGGTATTTTGACATTGTTTCTGTGGTTTCAGAGGACGGTTCTGTCCGTGGTTTGTGGATTCGCCTGTCCCCCTCAACCACTGACATATTCATATTCCGCCCGAAAACCGGGAGGAAGAATGAACATGTTTTAAGTTTTTCGGAACGCCGGCAGTGTCAAATACTGTAATTCTCTATTAAAGTCTATCAAATTGGTTGACAATTGGTTTACATACGGCTTTCAAATCCGAAAATCCTGCCGTGGGAACATGCCCTAATGGTGATGGGATACATCATGGCATGAAATGTTGAGGAGTGGTGGGGATGGAATTTTTTTTATCCCTCTCCTGAGTGCAATTTAGCCTAGAAACGACCCTGCTCATACATTTTATAGAAAGGCGTAAGAATACTTAGTGCATCCCCACTTGAATATATGGCAATATAGCCGTCACCACTAAGAGCACCTACAATGAGCATGGAATGAAAACTGCGCCATGCAGCAATGAAAGAAGGTGGCGCAGTGTGAACCCAGCCTTACTTGTCATATTGACAGAGTTTTACTCCCTCCTGATAGATCCTGAATATGTTGGAAAGTATAATGCGTAATGTGAGGGTCATAGTTATACCATTATTAACAATAGACACTAGGGGGCACCAAAATACACCATAAATATGAAGCCATCATTAGAGACGTAGCTAATGCAACCTGTGGATCTAATGCTATAGATTTCCCATCATCCCCCTGTCTAAAATGCAAAAATTATTTAAGAAATTATTAAATGTATGTTAAATTGGACAAACTTTTATTTGGTGACAAAAATTCAACTAGATGATGATTCCATAGAGCAGAAGTCTTTGCATAGATCTGACATCCCCAACGGTACTGGTACTATACAGAATTACACATGACTCCACTGCCAGAAATTCGGTCACATCTTATGTAATGCATTCATACGTGGATCTAAGATGGCACATAAAATCAAGTATGCTGGGGTATCCAGCTTTATTCTTTCTTATTAGCCTGTTTGCTTATCAGCAGCAGAACTAATAACCCAATAAAACTGGGACACCTCCTAATTTTGATTCCAAATTAAAATCATCTTAGTAATTAAAGAGTGAAACCAATCAACCAAACAAAACACCTCCATGTATAACCATTTACCAATGGATACAAATGAGCACAATTGGCCCCATTGATTACAATGGGGTCTGTTGGGTTTCCATAGTGGTGTCCACTGGAACTTGCAAAAGAACCTCTGCCACAAATGTAAGCCAAGCCTAAGCTCCAACCTGGGAGGGACAGATGCAGACGTATAGTAGAGCTACTGATGGCACTAGCGGGCAACCGCGGCAGACTCCAGGAGACAACCAGCCCAGTGTTTTGGGCTGCGGCTCCTGATATGTCTTAGTAAATACTATTGTGCCTCATGAAATAACAATTTTACAGCATCTTTTCTTAGGTCTCTATCTTATGTGGTTCCCCTGTTACTACTCCTAGAAATGTATTACCAATCTGTCAGCTGGGTGTTATCAATTCGGGTTGTGTTCTTGCACACTCTAATATTGTCCAGTCAGTGCTGAGTCAGGCTGCTTTCACAAGGTGCGGTTTTGGTGCGTTTTTTCACTTGCAGTACTACACTGCAATTAAATTGCCTTTATAACCACCAATATTGTTTCAGTTATCTAAATTGTTTGGAAAGGAGTTGCAAGTGAGTGACCAATTACACAGGGGAACAATCATTTTTGTGTCTTAAAAGTTGGAACCGTTTTCGAGTATGTTTGGGACGCTGATTCAAAAATGACAGCCATTTTTCCCTATTAGCTCTAGTTTTTAGAGCCGGCATTGCCACCTTACCATGTATATGCTGCTGAACAGGGGCGTAACTACCGGGTAGCAGGGGTAGCAGTTGCTCCGGGGCCCGTGCGCTTAGGGGGGCCCGCGCCCCGGGGCAGCTGCTACTGCGTCCACTACCCCGGTGATGTCGCTCCTGGGCCCGCTCGCAGTGAACATACTAGTTCACTGCGGCGGGCGCAGAGCTGCGGGGCCCGGCGCATGCTGCCTCTGAAGCCCGGGCCCTCCGGCCTGAGCGTTCAGAGGCAGCGCCGCCCAGAGGTAGCAGAACAGAGCGACGATCGCTGCGCTTTGCTACATCCCCTGCGGGCGCTCTGTGATCACGTGGGCGCGCGGTGACGTCACATCCCTGCGCCGCCCACGCTGAGCGCAGAGGCTGCAGGGAGAGCAGTAGAGTGGAGAGATCGGTGCATCGGGGGTGCGTGGACCGAGGTAAGTAAACTATTTCTTATTTTACCTGCCCCTAAGCCTGCCTGTATACCCCTAAGCCTGCCTGTATACCCCTAAGCCTGCCTGTATACCCCCACAAGCCTGCTGTATACCCCATAGCCTGCCTGTATACCCCCACAAGCCTGCCTGTATACCCCCACAAGCCTGCTGTATACCCCATAGCCTGCCTGTATACCCCCACAAGCCTGCTGTATACCCCCACAAGCCTGCCTGTATACCCCTAAGCCTGCCTTTTTACCCCCACAAGCCTGCTGTATACCCCTAAGCCTGCCTATTTACCCCCACAAGCCTGCTGTATACCCCCACAAGCCTGCTGTATACCCCTAAGCCTGCTGTATACCCCCAAGCCTGCTGTATACCCCTAAGCCTGCTGTATACCCCCCCTAAGCCTGCTGTATACCCCTAAGCCTGCTTGTTTATCACCATAAGCCTGCCTCTATACCCCTAAGCCTGCTGTATACCCCAAAGCCTGCCTGTATACCCCCACAACCCTGCTGTATACCCCCACAAGCCTGCCTGTATACCCCCAAGCCACCTGTATACACCCACAAGCCTGCTGTATACCCCTAAGCCTGCTGTATACCCCCACAAGCCTGCCTGTATACCCCCACAAGCCTGCTGTATACCCCCACACGCCTGCTGTGTACCCCAGAGCCTGTCGGTATACCCCCACCAGCCTGCTGTATACCCCTAAGCCTGCCTGTATACCCCTAAGCCTCCCTGTATACCTCCTAAACCTGCCTGTATAGCTCCTAAACCTGCCTGTATAGCTCCTAAGCCTGCCTGTATACCTCCTAAGCCTCCCTGTATACCGCCTAGACCTGCCTGTATACCCCCTAAGCCTGCCTGTATACCCCTAGACCTGCCTGTATATCCTAAGCCTGCCTATATACCTCCTAAGCCTGCCTGTTTACCCCCTAAGCCTGCTGTTTACCCCCTAAGCCTGCCTGTAAATATCCTAAGCCTGCATATATACCACCCAACCCTATTACGCCAAGCCTGCCTATATACGCCCAAGCCTGCCTATATAAGCCCCAAGCCTGCCTATCTAAAGCCCCCCTGAGCCTGCCTATCTAAAGCCTCTCTAAGCCTGCCTATCTAAAGCCCCCCCAAGCCTAAGCCTGCCTATCTAAAGCCCCCATAAGCCTAAGCCTGCCTATCTAAAGCCCCCCAAGCCTGCCTATCTAAAGCCCATTAAGCCTGCCTATCTAAAGCCCCGGAAGGGAAGATCTCTCCTTAAGGAGAGCACCGAATGAACGGCTTGTAGAGTTTTTGTTTTGCCTTTTCGCCCTCTACTTAGCATCTGCATATCACAAGGCATTATGGGAAAGGGGCTGAGAAGCCCACAGCGCCCTCTGTTGGTTGTAACAAATCCTCAATTTGCTTTACCACCGAGTCTTGGAAAGCAAAAAGATTTTAGCCAAGCCAGTAACCTCCCTACAGACACGCTGCTTTCGGATTTATGTCCTCTTCAGTGCAGAGTAGAGAAGTAGGCGGCTGTGTGGGGGCATCGGGTGCTCAGGAGGGAAGATCTCCTTAAGGAGCACGACGAAGGCTTGTAAGTTTTGTTTGCCTTTCGCCCTCTACTAGCATCTGCATATCACATGCATATGAAAGGGGCTGAACCACAGCGCTCTCGTTGGTTGTAACAAATCCTCATTGCCCCCTAGCCGCCATTAGCTCCATAGGCCTGCTATCAGCCCATAAGCCTGCCTATCTAAAGCCCCCATAAGCCTAAGCCTGCCTATCTAAAGCCCCCCAAGCCTGCCTATCTAAAGCCCCCATAAGCCTAAACCTGCCTATCTAAAGCCCCCAAGCCTGCCTGTCTAAAGCCCCCATAACTAGCCTGCTATCTAAAAGACCCCAACCTAAGCCTGCCTATCTAAAGCCCACCCAACCCTAACCCTGCCTATCTAAAGCCCCCCAAGCCTAGCCTGCCTATCTAAAGCCCCCATAAGCCGCATACTAAAGCCCCCATAAGCCTGCATGTCTAAAGCCCCCAAGCTCCTCTAAACCCCCCTAAGCCTGCTATCTAAAGCCCCCTAACTGATTATCTAAAGCCCCTAAGCTGCCTATCTAAACCCTTAAGCCTCCTATCTAAGCCCCTAAGCCTGCATATCTAAAGCCCCTAAGCCTGCCTATCTAAAGCCCCTAGCCGGATTATCTAAAGCCCCCTAAGCCTGATTATCTAAAGCCCCCTAAGCCTGATTATCTAAAGCCCCCTAAGCCTGCCTATCCCAACCCCCCTAAGCCTGCCTATCTAAAGCCCCCTAAGCCTGCATATCTAAAGCCCCCATAAGCCTGCCTATCTAAAGCCCCCTAAGCCGGATTATCTAAAGCCCCCTAAGCCTGATTATCTAAAGCCCCCTAAGCCTGCCTATCTAAAGCCCCCTAAGCCTGCCTATCTAAAGACCCTTAAGCCTGCCTATCTAAAGCCCCCATAAGCCTAAGCCTGCCTATCTAAAGCCTCCTAAGCCTAAGCCTGCATATCTAAAGCCCCCCTAAGCCTGCCTATCTACTTATATGGGGCCCTATAGCTACCTAAACCCTGCCGACCTACCTATATGGCCCCTATAGCCCACTTAACCCCTGTCTACCTGTATGGCTCCCTATAGCTACCTAAACCTTGCTTGCCTATATGGGGACTCTATTGCCTACCTAAACCTTGCCTATTTGGGGCCCCCTATTGCCTATCTAAACCCTGCCTGACTAAATGGACCTCATATAGCCAGGGGGCAGGGAGGGAGGTGCTAGAAAAGTGAAGATTCTAATATATTTGTGTCTAAATCTGCAGGGACAAGTGGCCGGGAGACGTCGTCATGAAGGTCTGGACTGGATGCAGAACAAAAGGGAAAGTCAACGACTCGTCACAGAAACGTCACCTGTGAGTCACAAGATGTAACTACACTTTAATCACATAGTCTGTGTACACTGATATCTACCACTTTATGGTCACTGTATGGTGGTTATATACAGTCTGCAGAGCCTGTGTACACTGTAGCTATCACTATATGGTCACTGTATGGGGGTAATATACAGTCTGTAGAGCCTTAACGGTGTTCATTAATGGTCATTGTATGCTGGTTATTACGTCTGAGAGCTGTGTACCTGATTACCACTTAGGTACTATTATGGCGGTACATTGTCTTTGTGTACTGATCAGTAATAGTGTAGGGGTATTATTCAGTCACTTTGTGGTCATGTTCTGGCGGTATAATCAGGTCCTTATGTAGTAGTGTTATTAGTAATGTTGGTTTTGGTATAGTGGATTTGTTTGGTAGCAGTATGATGGTGATATGTATGGTGAGGTATTTACCCCTTGTATCTAACAGCATGTCCTGGTAAATGTTCGTGGTCAGGGAGATGGGCGAGGGAGGGGGGGAGGGTAGGGGGCCCCATCCAAAAGTTTGCTTTGGGGCCCTAGCTTCTCTAGTTACGCCCCTGCTGCTGAAAGCAGTTGTCACTCAATATTATACTAAAGAAATGTTGAAAATGAAACAGAAGATACATAAATTTTAGAGCATTTAGGCTGACATGTATGAACGGGGTCATTTTAGCCAAATAACTAGTGCAGCCCCGTTTGCTATATTTTTAAACGGGCACATTCCAGTATCAGGATACGTTTTTCACTTGCAGTACTGCATTGCAATTAAACTACCATTCTTACCATCAAACTTCTGTCTGTTAGCTAAACTGTTTGGAAAGGTATTATAAGTGAATAATCAATTATTGTGATTGTAATCCACAAGACTTCAAACACAATTACGTTGGGGAACAAAAAAAAATGCCAGTAATTTTTAATTTATTCTGGGTATTTAAGTCCAAAAATACCATCCATTTTGTTCTAGCAGCTTTAATTTATGAGATGCTGATTACAGGATTCTACATTGTTCTTGTGATTAATTTGTTTATAAATATGTAATGCAGATGAATAGAATTGAATTGGCACATGCACATTCATGGTTTTGTTTGCATCTGTTCTTTAAGGGCGATATGCATGATTTTTGCGCACACTAGTAGCATAGAATGCGCCTGAATCTATGAACCTGTTCTACTGTGGGTGATAGAGTTAGCGCTTTTGACCTACAAAGCGATACTTCTTGGCTCAGGTAAACCACTTTTAAAGTGATCTACCTGTTCCAGCAATAATGCGTCTGGATTTGCCATACTGAAGCTATAAATCCGTAGCTTCGTACAGTTGTAATGCGACACTCCTCCAGCACCCCCAACGATCTCAGGGGGGCATGCACTTTGTAATGCGCCTGATACAGGAGTGCGCCTATTTAAAAATATAGCGAACGGGGCAGTGCCAGACGTCTGGTGTCTTTATAGCTAAAAAATGAGTGCTGCTCCGTTTGCTATATTACAAACACAATACAGGCAGTCCCATACTTACATTGTTTCAACTAACATACGTCCCCTAGTTACAAACGGAGACTTATGGGGCGTGGCTGACATTCAACACTGAGTCACGGCCCATGATAACCAAGTGCCAGCATGCCACAGCTGCACATAAGATACAGAATGTTAGGGGAAATCTTCTAAAAAAGGGCACAGACGGCAAAACAAATGTAAAAACTGTTCCCTTCACTATCCAAAACTAAAAAAAAGGAGTTGCATTTAATAAATCTACCTGTTCCGACTTGCATAAATTTCAACTTAAGAACAAACCTACAGTCCCTATCCCGTATGTAACCCGGGGACTGCCTGTAATTGATTATTCACTTGTAACACCTTTACAAACAGTTTAGCTATCAGCCAGAAGTTTGATGGTAATAATGGCAGTTTAATTGCAAAGCTGTACTGCAAGTGAAAAGCGCATCAAAACCGCATTGTGCGAAAGCACCCTCAGTGTATGCTGGGACACACCCCTTTGAAAGCTGGAATGGTAACACCCACCTGACAGATTCAGTAATACATTTCTAGAAGGAATAACAGAGGAACAACACAAATCAGAGATATAAGAGAAGATGCGTGAGAATTGTTATTTCAGAGGGAACACAAGGATTTACTAAAACAGACATATCAGGGGATATCACAGGTCCTCTTTAAAACCTATTAGTAGCTCTACAAATAGTCTCAGTTGAGCCCATGGGTAGGATAACCATTGCAGACAACCAGGGATGGGAAAAGGTATTTTGCTGCCCTAGGCAAATAAGGCATGTAGCGCTCCCATGCCTCCCCTCCCAATGTAAAATTCAGCTCACTCCATACCTGTTTGCACCCCTTTCCAGCCTGGAATGAAGTGGAGCCCTAGGCGGTTGCCTACCTTCACCTACCCGTCGTCACGCCCATGCAGACAACCATAATAAAAAGGTTTTTATACACTGTAAATCATCATTGGTCTCGTTGTGGTCAATAAAGGGGTATTTCAGTCTGAAGCATTATCACCTATGCACAGGATGGCTAATAAATGCTAGAATATTGGACTTCTACCACAGAACAGAGGACCCGATTTCCCCAGCTGCAAGACCACAGCTAGGAAAAGTTTGGAGTGACAGTCGCACATGAACCCTGCTCTGCTATCCAAAGTCTAAGGGACTAACTAAAATAGCCAAGCACAGCCAGTGGCGAGACCCCAACAATCTAGCATTTATCCAGTGGGTAGGTGATAATCACTTTATTCTGGAAATATACTGTGAGGTATTTTTGCGATGTGCTCCAGGATAACTACAAAGGGTCAATTTTCTGGATTAGATTGGTCAATGGACTGTGCCTGGCAAGAGCACCGATTGCTCTCCATTTTTAGGTTTCACCAGGGTCTAGACTTTATTACATTACATTATATCCGAAGATCAGTTCAACCAATAAAATCCTTATTTTTTTGTGGAGCGCGCACAAATTACAAAAAGATTTTTCTTAATATACCTACCTGAATTGTCTCCCTTAATCAAAGCATTTATGCCCCTGGCATGTGGGGTTGTGGCTGTGCAGCTGCATGTTCCGGGTAGTGAATGCTCGCTGTCACAGCCACCGTTTCCCTCTATTTGAAGTGTCGTGCCCAGCTATCTCCCTCTGACATGTTTCTTTCAGCGAGAATTATTTTCCCTGGGCTTCTGTCATTGCTTGTCTTCTCCCACCCTTCCCTGCTCTATTCTCTATGCCCTAACATCCACGCTCTGCTACGTCCAAGCAGGTGTGAGGACAGGCTGCCCCTTTGTGTTGGCATTGGTCCTCGTCCAACCCTGTCACTTTTCCCTCCGTCTTTTTTTCTAGCAGAGCAGGAGGCTAGTTCGCTGTCACCTGTGCTGTGTGACCGTGTGCCTGCTGTAATCTCCCTCCATAAAGGCCATTATTGTCAGTCAAGGGGAAATTGGCTCTGACCTGAATGCAAAGGCCTCGGCCGCCATTAGCAAGCAAACCTCAAACAGGCTCAGGTACAATGAAAAAGCCCCATCACACCATGTCACACGGTTTATTTCAGAGAAACTTTCCACCTGATTTGACAGTAAAAACTTTTATGCTGAGTATGTGGATAAATGGCCAGAGAAAGTGGCCTGGCTCTACTAGAACATATTCATTTTAACTCTGCATGGGCTGGTTAAGTCCCACTTACTGGGTAGTAGTACACAGTTTAGTGTTCCCTTTCACCAGTCATTTCAGGCAAAGATATTACCGGTTTCCTATGACAATGGCATAAATCAAAAAATGTAGCAAAATATCGACACTCCATGTAAATATGGACTACCATGTGACTTTTCCAATTTACACAGTCAGGCCCCATTATTATTACCACTTCCTTCTTTTGATGTTGGCAACTCACATTATGTGAGCGGCTAATGGTTAAACCCCAGATCCAAGCTTTTTAACCCCTTTAGGTATTTTCCGATTTTTGGGGAATCCTTTTTTGTGGTGTTGGATCATGTTTCGACCCAAACACGCTTCAACAATGACAGAGTGATTTACATTGCTTTCAATGAAAACATGCACGGCGTTCAGGGGAGGATCCCCATGGGGTTTTTACATGCTCTTTCTGAGCGTCTTTCAAATCGTTCAAAACCTGACATTTAATTTTTGAACGATTGACGCGCAGGCACCCATTTAAAACTAAGGTCTGTTTTCTGCAGCCAAAAAAAAAACAAATACCACCTGGGGTTTTGCATGTGTTTGGATGCGTTTTGGATCCGTTTGGATCGTTTTGGGACCCAAAATGGGATCCAAAATGCTTGTGAAATACCCTTTAGATGCCACGGTAAACACGAGGCACCAGGGGAAAAAAAAAATGCTGTGATAATTTTTGGGTTTTTGGATCAGCACATGGCAGCTGGAGTCCTAATGAAGGCCTCTGCTGCCATCTCCACCCTGTAATATTTATCAATTGAGCCCAGGGGGAAATTTCCCTATGGGCAAAAAAATAGAATTAAAAAATTTTAATAAAAAAAGATTTTTTTTTTTAATTTTATTATATATTGACAAAAGTCACTCAGCAGCTGCACTTCGCTGTGCAGCTGCTGGTACAGGGGGGAGGGAGGGGGGTTTTTTCCGCCTCCCCCCCCCTGTATGCAGGCGCGGGGGTTTTGGCCCCCCCCCGGCCCGGCCCCCCCCCCCCCCCGCCCCCCTTTTCCCCCGGGGGCGCACCGGGAAAAAATCCCAAAATTTTTTTTGTTTTGGTCCGAAAAAGCGGCCTGTTTTGATAGGTGGTACTTTTTTTTAAATTTTTTATATTTTAAAATGCAGGGGTTTTAAAGGCTTTTTGGGGTTATTTGGCAAAAGGGGTCATACCTGGCTATTAGGGTCACACCTGGCTTTTAAGGGGGCACTACCTGGCTATTGGGGCACTCCCCTTACATAATGGGCATTCCCCTGGTTATAATGGGCATTACCGGCTAAAGGGCAACCTGACTATAAGGGGCACTACCTACTAAAGGGGCATACCTGTCTAAAGGGGGCACTACCTGTATAAGGGGGCGCTACCGGGCTATGGGGGGTTTACCTGGTAAAAGGGGATACCTGGCAAAGGGCACTACCCATAAGGGGAATACCTGGCATGGGGGGGCACTACCTGCTATAGGAGCATTGTCTGGCACTATTAGTCTGGATTCGGGTTGGGTTTTAACGGGGTTTTTTAGTAACTGTATGACTTTATTTAGTATTTTTACTTAGCACATTGTGGTAAAGCTTTCTGTATATTTTGGTTTTGGGTTGATGGTGATGTAATGGTCGCATTGGCGCATTATGTTCCCGGGGGGGGGCGGGGGGGGGGGGTCAAATTTCTTCACCTCCCCCTGATGAAATTTTAGCCAGAACCCTGCGAGCAGTCACATGTCACTAACCTTACATCACCTGAAATCCATAACTTTTTTATTTTTTGTCTTAATAGACGTATTAGGGTTTGTTCTCTTGGGGACAGGATATACTTTTTAACAATACTATTAACACCATGTCAAAAGAAGACGGAATGCGGCTCCCTGGAACGGGGCCTCCGAGAAGCTAGTATACCATTTTTTCTATTTTCCATAAGGCCCTGGAGCTATTTAAATGACTTTTTATTGTTGTGGACAACCCCTTTAAGAGGTAAAATCTTCCAGAATCACCTCCATGTTTAGTGTCTGATATCAGCTTTCTCCTACTCTAGGAAGCATCTAGGCTAAGAATGGGCCACATGGGAAACCCCCGGTAGGCCGCTGGGCATGGTGATCCTCTAGTCATGGCAGGCCAGGGGCTGCTTTTCAGGGGGAAAGGCAGAGAGAGCGAGAGGCAGAGTTCAAGGGTCATGTGCAGTATGCATTTCATTTGCAGTAGCTGTAGGGTGGGTCCCAAGAATCAGCTACTCTGGTGGGCCCCAGGGAAATTAACTTAATCCCCGGGGGCCCTGGTGAAATAGGAAAGGGGGTTCCTTCAGTTTCCCTTTGTTCCTTTTACAATGCTGCGGCAAAAAGGGGCTTTTGGGCCCCCTCAGGCTACGGGATTTCCCGTGAAAAAGGGTTTTGGGGATGCGCCCCAGAAACGTTTTGGTTTTTTAACCCATTTTTTTTTGGGTACCTAAATGTTGGGTTATGTAAGCACTAAATAAATTTTTGCACTTTTTTTCCCTTTGGAAGCCGGGCCCCCTTTCAGTAAAAAATTTTTTTCCCTTTAAACCCCCTTGTCTAAGGGGGCTTGGGGTTGGGAAGCCAGGGACCGAGCGCTCCCAAACCATTGTGAAAACAACGAGGATTCTCAGGTCCCAACTGATGGGGGCTTTTAAACCGGGAAAGTGCCATTTATCCCCCCTTAAAAAGACTTATATTTACTTATACAGGGACGGGGTAGCCAGGGGCGTTGCAAGGGCCCCCAAAAACCCCCGGGGGCCCGGGGCCCCCCAGTGTTAAGTGTTGCCAGTAGGGGGGGTTTTCACAGGGGCATTTTTCGCGCCTCAGGGGGAAAATGCGGTTTGGTTTTTTTTGCAAGAAAAAATTTCCCTGTTTTTTTGTCACAAAAATTTTCTGCACTTTCTACAAATCCCCCCCATCTCCTCAGCATTTTAACAAAAATAACAGTGCACACTAAAGACAAATTTAAAACCTCAAGGTATTAAGGAATTTTTGGAAATCATTACTGCTAAGGAAAATATAAAAAAACCCGGGGGCCCTCTTAGTTTACGGGTATTTGATCAAAGTTTTGAAATTAAGCTCACCCCCCAAAAAACGTCAAGGGGACCCCAGAGCAGGTAAAGCCCTACACGAACATGTTACCTCACTAGGCGTCAATCCAGACGGAAAACTTCGGGGGGAATGGAGGAACTACCCAATTGGATTTTCCTCCCCTTTTTAAAAAGGCGCTGAGTGAAGCAACCCAAAAGAAATTGCCAATCTAAAAATGGACTACAAAACATAATAAGGCTTTTCCCACATTAAAATATTTTCCCGAAAAACGCAAGCATGGGTGCCACTAAAAAAGGCAAAAGTATCCTTTCTAACACAAAATCAGTGGCACACAAAAAGACAAAGAAAAACCTCAAGGATTTTGGGAAATTTTTGGAAATGCAAAAACGGGCTAAAAAAATATAAAAAAACCGGGGAAACCTTGGGGTTTTACAGAAATTTACCCAAAAAAGGGAATTTTTTAAAAGCTCACCTCCCAAAACGTCAAGGGGGACCCCAAGCAGGTGAGTCCCTACACAAAAACATTTACCTCCTAGGCGCAATCCAGACTGCAACTTCAGGAATGGAAGGAACTAGCAATTGGATTACCGCACTGTTAAAAAGGGGCAGCGAGGCAGCAAGCCAATGAAAATCCCAAATCTCAATGGACTACAAAACAAATAAGGCGTGCACATCTAAAATAATTCTGAAAAATGCAAGCAAGGTAATGCAAGCATAGTAACAGTTTTTAGTGTAGGGAACACCTGCCGGAAACCCCTTGACGTTTTGGGGGTAGCTTAATACAACTTTGACAAATACGTAAACTAAATCCCATTTTTCATATTTTCCTTGGCAGTTATGCTTTTCCAATTTTCCTATATCCCTTTGAGGTTTTACTTACTTTATGTGCCACTGAATTTGTGTTAGATGTAAACTATTCCTTTTCAGGTGCCCCATGCTTGCTTTTTCAGAATAATTTTTAGATGTCACACCCTTATTACTTTTGAACCTTTTGAGATTGAAATCTCATTGGTTTGCGCACTCAGCTCCTCTTTTAAACAGTGCGGGATAATCCAATTGTGTTCCTACCATTCCCGAAGTTCATCGGATACCTTAGTGAGGTAACATGTTCAGGTGGGGACCACCTGCCGGACCCCTTACGTTTTGGAGGTGACTTAATACAATCTTTGATAAAATACGTAAACAAAAAACCCCGGGTTTTTCAATTTCCTTAGCTAATGCATTCCAATTTCCATATCCCTTTGAGGTTTTATTAGTCTTTAGTGTGCCACAAATTTTTGTTTAGATTATACTTTTTTGGGCCTTTTCATGTGCCCTATCTTGCTTTTTTTCAGAATATATTTTTAGATTCATACCCTTATATTTTTTTGCATCTCCTCAGCATCACTGCAAAAATGAAAATCACGATGAAAAATTTGGGGTTTTTTCAAAATCACCCCCTCCTATAAATACCCCAAAAATAACATCACCAAAACATACCCCCAAACAGGGACCAATATACCAACAAATCAGTTACAAAAAAAAAACTACAAAACCAAGACCGAAAACTTTTTACTATTAAGGATCAAATAACCTGCCAGACCCTGACCAAACGCGACCCCCACATTTGACTACATTTAACCCCGGGCTCTGAAGACATATACCACTGCCATACAGGGGCCATGAATGGTATAACAATGTACACAGATCGAGGACTGAAATTTTACCTCCATACAGTGACCAAAAAGGGGTAATCTAGTTGATGTAGTTCTCACAAAAAATAAGTGATTACACTGCAGTCATGTTAGGACTCACATGAACCTTTTTGATCACGTCGTTCCCCTTTCCCTTTTCTTCTCCTCCTTTTACACCTTCATCGATTTCTCCCGGCCAATACTCACCCTCCGATTTGGACACAAATTTTAGACTCCTCACATTTTCCCGCAACTCCTTTCTTAAGGTATAAAAAATCCCCTCGTTAGGTGGTGTAAGGGCCCCTAATTAGGAGGTAAATAATTATAAGGGGCACCCTCAGGGGTAAAAAAGGGGCACCCCAAGGAGGGATATAAAAAGAGATAGGGGCCCCTTCAGGGAGTTATGTAGATTTAAAAAGGGCACTCTAGGCAGGAATATAATATAGGGGGCCTCCAGCAGGGATAAAAATAGAGCACTCCAGCAGGCATATAGAAAAAAATCACTCTCAGCAGGATATATAGAATAGGGCACTCCCCAGGCAGTAATAAAAGGGGGCACTCCAGGCAGGTATATAAAATATAGGGGCCTCCAGGCAGGTATAAAAGGCACTCAGGCAGATAATAGATAAAAGGGCACTCGCAGGGTATAGGGGCACCTGGCAGGGATATAGATAGGGCACTGTCAGGGGGTATATAATAGGGGCACGTCAGGCAGGAAAGAAAGGGGCACTGTCAGCAGTATATATAGAAGGGGCACTGCAGCAGAAATATGAAGCGCACTGTCAGGGGATATAATAGATAGGGGCACTGTCACAGGTGTAAGAAGGGGCACGTCAGGCAGTAAAATAAAAGGGGCACTGTCAGGCAGGTAAAGAAGGGGCACGTCAGGCAGGTAATAATAGGGGCCGCAGCAGGATATAATAGGGGACTGTCCAGCAGAAAATATAATAGGGGGACTGTCAGCAATATATATAAATAGATGGGGCACTGTCAAGCAGTTATAGAAGGCACTGTCCCGGAAAAACAAGATAGAGGCCGTCAAGCAGGATAAAATAGGGCATGTCAGGCAGTAACATAGATGAGGCCTGTCAGGCAGGATATAATAGCGGCACTGCAAGCATATAATAGATAGGGGCACTGCAGCAGGGATAAAAAATGGGCACCAGGGAGGCAAAAGGGGGCACCCGGCAGGATAAGAAAGGGGCCTGTCAGGCAGTAAAAATAAAGGGGGACGTCAGGCATTTTAAAATAGGGGCACGTTAGGGGGTAAAAAGAAGGGGGACGTCAGGCGTAATATAGAAAAGGGGCACGTCAGCATATATATAGATAGCGGCACTTCGGCAGTATAAAATAGCGGCACTATCAGGCAGGTATATAGAGGGCACTGTCAGGCAGTATATATAGATGGGAAATGTCAGGCGGTATAAGATAGGGGGGACTGTCGCATATATATATAAGGGGCACTTCAGGCAGTATAAGAAGGGGGACTGTCACAAAATATAGATAGGGGACTGCAACAGGTTATAAAGGGGGACTGCAAACAGGAAGTAAAGGGAACCCAGCGGGAGGTATATAGATAGCGGCACGTCAGGGAATATATAGATAGGGGCACTGTCAGGCAGGGAATAATAAGGGGGCACTGTCGGGATATAATATATAGGGGCACTGCAGGCAGGTAAACTCCCCTTAAAAAAAAAACAACATAATATTCACCTTAGCTCCCCCCTGAGCGCGCCCGTCCCCTTCAATCCCCCTCCTCCCAAAACTCCCGGGGCGCACACCTGACAAATTTTTCCCCGAGGGGAGGCAGCGGGGTGATGACTAATTTCAAAGTGCTTCTGCCACTTACATGCGGGGCCCAGCGGGCCCCAGGGTTTTGAACCCTGGGCCCCGCTGTTCAAACCCTTGCCAGCGGAGATCCAAAATCCTCCGGTAAGCCGGTCCGACACGTCTGCGGGGCGCTCGCTCTCTTTTCCCAAAGCCCTTCTTACGTGCCTCCAGCGGACGCAAATTCACCCCAAAAAGACCGTCGGGCCCATGCCCAGGGAACCGCCTGAGCCCGGGGAAATTTGGCACAGGGAGTTTTTTTTCGGCCCGACCCCTAATAAAAGCCTTGATGCCCCCCTGGTACACGCACCCTACACCCCCTGTAGCTACGCCCCTGGCCCCAGGCCCCCAATACTGGAAGTGTAATTTTACTGACTGGTAAAACAATCTGATGTAAGAAAAATTAGCTGAGCCCATGTATTGTAGGAACTCGGTAAGTGGTCATGATTGTCTGTCAAGATACTTTGTAACATTTTCCTACAACCAGCAAATTGGGATACACCGGAGAAAAGAGTCAGGCGTAAAATTTTTATAAAAACACAAATTATTCAATATATTTACAAAGTGTTACATAGATTATATCTAAATGCACATTAAAAGGGGGACACAAGGCGAACATTATGGCAAATTATTGAATGCACAAGACATTGGATAAATGAGACAAACAACTATATACAGGATACAGAGTCTGTGATAAGAGCTGTTCAATGACAATAATGTAATGCACTTGTTGTGGTTGTCCATCCAAACAATGTAGCACACTGGGATCTGATGTCTGTGTTTTGCTGCATATCACATACAATGAAATACTGGGAACGGTGAAGAAATACAGCGTCTATTCCCACGTATTCATTGTATGAGCACTGATGGTTCCACGTGATAACACCGTCGGCAGGTCTAAACCTCAAACAAAATGGCCGTGGGATCTAGTGTTTCATGTACGGACACAATGTGCAATCAGTCTCTGCAAGAATAAAGATTTCTGGGTTTGTAAGCGATGGATCAATAGACCAGTAAATCACCATTACAGTCCTTGTACATCGCCCTAGATGAATGATCGGCCACTTATGAGACAGGAAAGTTAGTGGAAATGGCTTTTTTGAACATTGCATATATTTTCAGCTTTCAGGCCTCACTCTATATTTTTAATTTTCAGCACAAAGGCCCGTAACCAGCTGACAGAAATCATTGTTCTAACACAGAAAAAATGAGGCCATTTGTACTGGCTTTGGTCTCTAATGAGGCCAGGTTTCCCCTTTTTTAGGCATTTGATTCCATTCACAAAAAGTCAACATAACGGAGATATGACATGCAGTGGGACCAAGAGAGATGTGATTTGTCATGTGATCACTTGTCTGTTTTACTGAAGAAAAATGTCACCACTAGCATAATGACATGCAAGGGTAGAGCTGTCCACTGGGGGCGCTGTTATGAACCAAATGTAAAAACTCCTCAAAAATAATTTATTACAAAACATGGTGAAATTGCTCAAACGTCTGTAAATATAAATCTTTGAGTTGTCTTAATATTAAACTAATATTAAATTTAGTTACTTCTCATTTTTATGTGTTATTTTGGACAACCTAGAAAACAATATTTGGCTTTGCACATCCAAAAACTTTTTTGAAAAAGATGAGCATAGGTGCACACTGGTGTGGCAGCAATATACATACACATTCCAATATCAGCAGCACACTATCAACTAAAAAAAACTACCAAAAGGCACGTAGGAATTTTTGAAAAAGCATTTCTGCTATTTAGGATACATGAAACATTTTTGAGGTTCTTAGTTCACATTTTTTATCAAAACTGCTTAAGCCCAGCTCCGAAATTTCAACGGAACCTGAAATGCAGGTGGGTCCTACACTATTGTTACCTCTCTTTAGGGCCTATTCAGCCTCCATACTTTTGGATGCTGTTTGGGTCAATGAGAAGTGTGTAAAACACGTATCGGCGTTCACACGAGTGATCGGCGATGAGTGTTTACATTGTGTTTGTCGGATCCGTATATCGGATCCATTACAAGAATTGACATGTCAATTCTTGGTCCGAAAGACACAGCAGGAGCCCTATAATAAAGTATAGGGTGCGATCCTGCTGCATCCAACATGGAACAGTAATCGTATCCAAAAACGTTGTGCGAACATACCCTAAGGGGAGACATGAATAATTTGATTGAAGTATATAAATAACCCCTACAAGAATATATGGCGAAAAGCTGGGTCTCCCTCCATCTGGAGAAAACAAGTTCAATCTGCAGAGACAACAAACCTTCTATAGCATAAAAACTATGAATCTGTGGAACAGCTACCTCAAGAGCAGAAACAGCAGAATCAGATGAAGATTTCCAAAAAGATTTAGACAATTATCTCCAACTAAAAACAATATTAAGATATGCAGATGCACAACATTTTATTAAGATCATTTATCCAGTCTAATCGCCACTTGTGATCAGGAGCGAAATATTTAATTTTAGGACAGATTGGTTCATACCTTATGGATTCCATAATTCTGGATCAATAAAGCAAAACTACATTTTAAAATTACCAATACCCCTCCATTCCATCCACATCTTGTCCCACCTTTGGTTGAACTTGTTGGACATGTCTTTTTTCAACTGTATTAAATATGAAACTATAATTGTCTTTCAGCATGGAGGTACATGAACTGTTGCACATGCCATATATTTAATAGAGTAGCTGTTGCTGCACCATTTACTGTACAATGAACGGACCTTCAAAATCATAAGAACGACACTTGTATGGACTTCAGTTTCAAGCGGTAGCGCAGGACCCAACCTGCCACACGTATCACTCAAAAAGTAACTGCTACCACATTATCTTTTTTCTTCTTTTTAGTAACTATATCCACATGACACACACAAATTCCTTCAAGGTCAAGGTGCTACCTTTGGACAAGCACACCTGACCGGGTTGTGAACAGGTGTCCTGCCTGAACCTGAGGAGGACTCGTTTGGTCCATGGAAAGCGGCTAGTTGAATCTGCCCTACCCGATGCATGAGGAGAAGCGGAATGGAAAGTGAGGACATTCACTCCATACTTGGACTTCAGGTTATGTGAAATATATTGATAAAGTTTGCACATTGAAGGAATTTGTGTGTGCCATGTGGATATAGTTATTAAAAAGAAGAAAAAGGATAATGTGGTAGCAGTTACTTTTTGAGCAATGAACTGACCTGCCATTGGAGCTTCCATGGAGCTTCATCAGGCTCCACTTCACCACAGGATCCTGCATGTGTAACAACTTTTCAGGCAATTTATTCAAACATGCAATGTTTAGGGAAGCTCTGCACATGCAGATCAAGGCAGGACTTCCCGAAACATCCACTAGTGAGGTTTAACATGGAGAGACTTCAGTTTTCTCGTAAGGCTATTGAAAAAGACTGGTACATAAAAATGACCTATGTTTACATGCAACACGAATTTTGAGCAGTCTGTCTGAATATCTGGCCTGAAAAGGTGATACATATGCAGGGATCTCAAAATTGTATGACACATATACTACAGCAGGGGTGCAACTAGAGAAGACTGGACCCCATACCAAACTTTTGAAGTGGTCCCCTCCCGGACCACGGACATTTACCAACACCTCTCAATAACAGTCACACAGTTACTAAATAATACAAAGAGCAAGCACCTCACTGTACATATTGCCGCCATACCGCTGCCAAATAAATTCCAGTATCAAGATCAACATTATCAATAATACCACACATAAGTACCCAATAATAACTCCAAAATATGACCACATATCACCACCACAGAGTGACTGAATAATACCACTATACTATTACTGATTGAGGATACAGAGACCAATATTCCTGCCATACAGTGACCAAATAGTGGAAGATACCACTATATAGGTAATTACAGCACAGTTATATATAGTAACTCACAGGTGACATCTTTTCTGATGAGTTTTTTTACTTTCCTTTCTGTGCTCCATTCATTCCAGTCCACCATGACAACTTCTCACGGCTATGACTTGTCCGTGCAGAATTTACCATACAAATATCTTAGACTACACATTTTTCCAGCATCTTTCTACCTGTTTCCCAACTCTGTATAAACTCCCCATGGGGTGATAGGTAGAGTTTGGGGCTAATGGGATGATAAGTGGAGATAGGAGGCTATAAGATATGGAGTTGGAGTTATGTGGTGATAGGTGGGGGGTGTATTTTGTGTTGGCACTAGGCTGCATAACATATTGGTAGGAGGGAAGGGACAGGAGAGTGAGCACAGGCCACAGCTTACAAGCACAATATTCTGGGGGAGACAGAGAACCAACCCACTGGAGATAGTGCTGCTGCTATGGTCTATACCCCTGAATATCAAATTCTGTAGCCTTCACTCCATCCCTTGCACCCAATTAAGATTAGCCCTAGGCATGACCTTCAGGGGATGCATGGAATGGAGTTTAGTACTGTTTTTTTTTGTAGTGTTTCTGTTTTTTTCTACAGATATACCTGTTGTTCTATGATGGACTCATTCAACCAAGTCAGATCAGCGTTGAATCCATTTCTTTAAAGGGGATTTGCCAAGAGACCATTTAGGTAGGTCTCTCTTTAGTACAGGCAGAATGTCAACAAATCACGCTGAGTCATGAAGCTGCAGGGGAGAGGGGAATGGGATGAGTGAGGAGTGAGGAATCCAAGGGAGCATCTCAAAACTTAAGTGAAATAATAAAGGGTACAAGAGTGGATTGTCAATACAGCAGACACAGGCTCATACACTGCACTGTCAGGAGCCTTATCTGCTAAGATGCTAATGTAATGTAAACAAAAATCAGGGAGCTGAAAGAGAGAGAGAGAGAGACACACACAGCCAGAGAACGATCTGCATAAGCTGCTGCTCATGTGACATGCTCACTGAAATAAGCAAACTATAACTTGTGGATTCTATATACAAAAGAGAACACCTATTCTACACAGCAGCTTGAAAGCTTCTTCATGTTGTCTGTCATCAGATAAAGCAGGTATCTAATAACACTACAACTAGTTTATTCTGTATACAAAAGAAAACATATTGCTACCCGGTGCCTTAAAAACTTCTGCAGCTCAGTCTCATCAGATAAGAAGCTCTCTCTGTGCAAGTCCAGCTCTTGTCAGGTCCTATCTAATAGACTCTTTGAAGTAACCAAGGGCATGTAAGGAAGGCTGTAGCTCTCTCAGACTGCAATTTTTGTAATCACATATATTTAGAAAAGTGATTAAAAACCCATTTTGGAGGATCCCACGTCAACATTACATCGTGGCAAAACCCCTTTAATAAAATGGTCAACGAGGGTTGGTGTTGGACAGTGTTTATTTAAATAGTTTTTTGCATTGTATCAGTGTGTTTCATATTTTATTGCAGTGTTAGTATTAGAGTTGTATGAGTGTGCTGAGGCTTGGTGTCTGCCAGCAGTCTTTTCGGTCACCCTAAGGTTGAAACTAACTTCCTCTCAATATTACCCTAGTACCCAACCCACAAGGGGTACCGGGAAGTGCTGGGTAACTGTCAGAAGCGTACCCTCTAATGTGATGGTCTGTTTCTGCCTAAGCTGCGGGCGGGTATTTTTAGGATAGGAAGGGACCAATATTTATGGACCTTCCCATCCTAATGAGATCAGAGTGCAGCTGCTGTTTCTACCTTGGCCAGTTCTTAAATGATTAATTTATTGATCAAAAAGGAAATCTTATGTATAGATGCTCACTAAATAAACAAAAAAAGGGGTACCCCGCCCATTTTTCGGAACTAGCCAAGATAAAACCAGTAGCAGGCTGATACTGTCAGAGTGGGAAGGTCCATGAATATTGTGCCCTTCCTATCCTAAAAATACCAGCCCACAGCTGCCCCAAAAGAGGACCTTCACATTAGAGGATCCACTTCTGATGGTAACCTGGCTCATCCCAATATCTCTGGTGCATTGGGTAGTGGGTTAAAAGTGAGAGGATTTCGTGTCAGCCTTGTGGTGACAAAAACACAACTGGCTGACACCAAGCCCCAATGCTGGAAATGGAGAGGTGCACTGTTGGGCAGGCTCCCTGCGGCAGTGGGCCCAGTAGAAGTCACTATGGCAGTATTTCTGCCCCTGCTCTACAGATACCTTCCTTATGAAACATTATAGTACACATAGATTTCAATATCTTTATACTGAAGAGGCCATGGAATCTCTTGCAAATAAAAGTGGACACTTGCATGTGTTCTGTACAGAAATTGTGGTTCCGGGTTTGACAACAATAGGTCAGTGATGTCAAACACAGTTCCACCCAGTATTATGGTTGTCCTCAGAGTGCAGTTGGAGGGCCAAGTATGGTGCATAGTGTAGGGCTGTCAGAGCTGTATACTGGAGCTCTGAATCCAAGATGGCACCTGCTCCTTGTTCCAGTGCCAAGCACTGGCTGCGACCTTGAAATAAGTTGTAGACATAATTCTTCTGTGTCCAGACCTTGTTCACCCTTGTGTGCAAGCTCTCAAGAAGCCACCTAAATTGACACGGCAGGCCAGATTTGGCCCACAGGCCTTGATTTTGACATATGTGCATTTTAAAATGTGATGACATCATTGAGTGACATCAGAAGTGGTTAAGCAAGATGCCTATAAATAGCTATTATACCAAGGCCCAAGATCTTCAAGCTGCAGAGTTATGTGAGTATGAGTGGATGATCATATGCCGTTTATAGCTTAATATATCAGTGGTCCATATTTTTTTAAATAGAAGTTCCAATCTGATCAGTTGCTAAAGACATTTATTCCACTTCCCTTCACAATCGCCATGATAGATTGGAATTTGGTGAAATTATAAACGATTTTGCATAAACTTCATGTTACTTACCCTAACAGTTCCATCAATCTTGTTCTACTTTCTAAAATGCCTTAGACCTGTGAAATAAAAGAGCCATTTCGGTGACTCGGGAGCTTCCCATTGCCCTATTCCAGCATCCTCTACTCTTAAAGCTGAGAGCTTTTCACGTCCTATTTGGAACTGATAGGAAGCTCGTCCATTGTTTCACTAGATGGATATTAGCACTGATGAAGGAAATGCCTCATCTGATAAGAGAAGCGTTGAAAAGAGTACAATTTCCAAATCAGTGAACTTTCAGACACTGGGTTCCTGCTTCTTACACTGAGGGACATCTCTGCAGATGTGTACTATGAGGACAGTGCAGCCTCTTTGGCGGCTACTGTCTGCCCGTATCTACACAGACCAAACAATAAATCCGGCAACTTTCACACCAGCACCATGTCAGGGAACAGCAGAGAGAAGACACGCATCTACTTGCTGACAATGTCTCCACTCCCTTATCCCCAAAGGGAAAACATCTATTTATAAAGGTCTTTTAAAGATGTTGTTTTAAGGCCCAAAAAAAAGGCCCCATTGAAGTGTTCCTATTCTGTCCGGAAACTGGATGGAAGAATGAACATGCTCAATGTTTTTTGAGTACAAAACGTAATAAGGCTGTGCACATCTAAAATATACTTTGAAAAACGCAAGCATAGGTGCACACTGAAAAGGCAATTGCATACATCTAACACAAATATATGTTTTTTGAGTGGCCTGTGGGCGGAAAAACCGCCCGACGGAAAACCCGTGCCGTGGGGACTGCTGCACGGGTTTTCCATAGAGCACCATTGTGCTAATTTTCGGCCGGTTTTTCAAAACCGCAAACCGGCTGAAAAACCGGCCGAAAACCCGAGCCGTGGGGACATGCCCTTATGTATTTAGATATTGTAAAGCTGCAATTGTCATTACTGCATCTGCACAATGGTGCAACACAGTAGTGATAAGAGGCAACTGGGTGGTTTTGCTGTGCCTCAAAGTTCTACGCATACAGCATACATATTAAATCTAATTTGCCACAGTTAAATAATAGTTTTCTCACTGTTGTTTTAGTAACTTTACATTTGCTTTTTACACTGGTAGTCTATAATTTTTTTCTCCATTCTCTAATAGTGATGGAACTTTATTTCAATAAGCAGCTCAAACAAAATTGTAAAAATATATAACTGCATTAACAACAGTCCATGTGCCACATATAACTGATACTCACAGAGGAAAATTCCAGCATTTTAGTAGTTAAACATCTACCTATTAGCATTCTGCTTTTTATGCCAAACAGTAATTTCCTATTGTGGTGCCCACCCCTAATGACTTGCTGGTGAGGTCTGCATATAGTC
The DNA here is from genome assembly GCA_025379985.1 of Phyllomedusa bahiana. NCBI lineage: Eukaryota > Metazoa > Chordata > Amphibia > Anura > Hylidae > Phyllomedusa > Phyllomedusa bahiana. Next base: position 144,635 of record JAODAL010000120.1, on the reverse strand, counting down.
AGGCACACCCAGACATCCTTAATAGTACATAAATAGTATTCATCCTCCTAGTGGAGCTGCTGTGAAGGGTGCGGGTTTGGTGGGTCATATACACACAGTAGGAGAACTTCTGACTGTTCCCTACTCTGCCTTGTGTTAGTCCAGGCACCTCCCGTTCTTTTTTAATGATTTGGGTGGATTAACCCAAAGGCACCCTATGGTGTCCTGAGATTGTATCTTACCACGTACTACTTATCTAATGTAATAAAACTGCAGGATATTGCAAACTATATATTCTACTTTTATTGTTACTGTTAGAAAGTATTTCACAAGCCAAACCTGGTTATTTAATATAATATTCGGAAATCTCAGAGTTATAAATATGGCATTGTCCAATTATCCCCAGTGTTAGTGTACCATTGTTCTATACCCCACAAAATAGTATGTCACCATTCCACACCTTAGGTATTAGTTTGTTATTGTCCTGTACCCCAAGTGTTACCATGTCATTATCCGGTCATCCTAGGTGTCATTGTCACAGGCGTATTTTTAGGGGGGGTGGAGGGGACTGGTCCCCCCACTTTTTTCTGGGTGGGGACGGTCCCCCCACTTTTTAGCCACTTCAGTAAAAAATAATGCATGTAAAAGCATGAGAATACAGTAAGTGGAGAAGGGCAAGGCTCAGAGGAGGAAAAAGTAAACCCTTTGCCTCCTATATTTCTGTGCATCTTGGGGGGACAGAGTAGACAGCAGCGTCAAGGGTCAGTGCAGAGTGAGCGCAGCAGGGGCTGATTCACCAATCAGAATGCTGCTCACAGTCCAGCACACTCTGTATCTGGGGCTGTGTAGAGAAGAAAAGAAGACCCTGCTGAATGAGTCAGTGGCCCCCTGCCTCCCCTGTCTGTTGTGGAGGAAGAAGCTGCAGACTGAACCAGACTACAGGAGACAGGTAAAGGGGGACAAGGTTGCTAGGCGTTGTGCGTGCATGAGTAGGGTATGTACTGTATATATGAGGTGTATATACTGTATGTACAGCCATGTGTCATATATATTTTGTGTGTGTGTTTAGATGTGTCCATTGTGCGTATAAGGATATGTTCACATGGTGTCTTTGTGGTCTGTACTTCAGCATGTAATTGTGCTGCAAGACGCCCCAAAGTACAGACTGTAACTACGGTAATTCATAGCTCTCACTGAGCGATAGGATTAACTTCCAAAAGTGAATGGGACCGGCCCCGCAGCCCTTTAGAAGTACGGACTGGCCAGCGCGTATTTCTAAAGCACCCGGCATAAAGTAGAGCGCACAGTAAGCCCCGTTATATGCCGTGTGAACATACCTAAAGGCTACGTTCACTTGGAAGATAAGAATGCTGATTCTGGGGCGGATTCAGGGCTGGATTTGCCTCAGAACCGGTGTCCAATGCGACAGGAAACTGATTTACATTATACCCTATGTAAAATCAGTGTTGTCATATAGATTACTATATTTACTATTTTTACCATAGGCAAACTTAAACTCTATCAGTTCTCAATCTATAAGACACTAAAACGTAACTTTTATTATGTACTTAACCTCTATACACACTATTTAAAAACCTGATTTCTAGCCTCTCAATTTTTCCCTTCCTACTTCTGAAGGAATAACTCCCTTTCCATTATCAAGTCTGGTGTAACCCCACCTACTAACAGGAAAACCTTATATATACACAGTAATTTACTAACTCCAGTACGGGATCCAAAGCATCCTACTTGGGCAGTTATCCCTATCTAATGGAGTTAGTAAATTACTGTATATATAAGGTTTTCCTGTTAGTAGGTGTGGTTCCACCAGACTTGATAATAGAAAGGGAGTTATTCCTTCAGAAGTAGGAAGGGAAAAATTGAGAGGTTAGAAATCAGATTTTTAAATAGTGTGTATAGAGGTTAAGTACATAATAAAAGTTACGTTTTAGTGTGTTATAGATTGAGAACTGATAGAGTTTAAGTTTGCCTATGGCAAAATAGTAAATATAGTGATTAATAGTCACTCTTTCTGTTCTCTTGCGAGATTCCCATTTTTTTGGAGATTAATTGTCATATAGATGACACTGATTTTACTTGAGTAGCTAGGGCGAGTACTGTCAGCGTCTAGAAAGAATTATTCGAGGCGTTTTAAACAATAACAGCACTAAAGGATAGGAGTCAAAAATGTGCCTCGGGTGGTCTGGGTTGTTTGCTTTTGTAATTCATTTCATTTGCGTTTGTAATTAATTTCTTTGATGCAGTGAGTGATGTTATTTCTGGTGTATGATATGCAATAAAATAATTTTTGGGGTACAGTAACTGACACAAGTGATTCCTTGGGGTACAGTGAGATTGGGTTCTTTTATTTTCCTCATTCTGTTGTGTGTATAACAAATTCAATGGAGTAGTGACGGGGTTAAGCGAAATTTGCTGCATAGCGCAACATTTTTTGTTTCCATGTAGAGGGTAATATATATTGTAAGTAGGCTGGTTTGGATTCATTGCCAGGGCTGCTTTTTATTCCCAGTCCGGCCCTGAACTTCAAACTATAGTATTAAGTTAACAACAGCGACGTCAAAATAGCATAGATGTGTAGAATTTGATATATTATATATTAGAATCACCATAGATTGTTGCGGCTCCTATAACAGGTAAATCTAAATATCTATTGAATTTCTACTTAACTATGACAGTTTTAACCATGCAAGGAATGGCAAAACATAGTATTACGAGAGTCACTCATAACCTTACGAATTGCACCAAATATGTTTGGCGTACGAGCTCCGCCCAGACCCACTGGGGGAGCTCACATCGCTCCCCCAGAAATCCTAGCTGGGTTAAAGGGGGCCGCTTCACTGGAGTGAGAGGAAGGGAGAGGAGGGGAAAGGAGGGAAGATAGGGGAAGGGAAGAAAGGGAAAAGGAGGGAAGTAGGAAGGGAGAAAAGGAAGGAGGGAGGAAGGGAAGGGAAAATTGGTCCCCCCCAACTTTTTGAACCAAAGTTACACCTATGGTCATTGTATCATTATCCTGTTACTCGTAAGGTCAGCGTACCACTGTGCTGTACCCCAAGTGTCAGGGTGCCATTATCCTGTCCCCTCAAGTGCGATTGAGTCATTTTTGGCAATGTTCTTTCCCCCAAGTGTATCAGTGTCATTATTCTGTCAACCTCAAAGGTCGGTGTGTCATTATCTGGTCACCCTGAGTGTATCCAAAGTGTTTGTGTTATTATCCGGTCCCCTCAAGTGCGAGTGAGTCCTAATTTTTGCCAGTGTCCTGCACCCCAAGTGTATCGGTATCATTATTCTGTCAGCCTCAAACGTCGATGTGTCGTTATCTGGTCAACCTTTTTCTTGTATCCAAAGTGTCAGGGTGCCTTTGTCCTGTACCCCAAGTGTTTGTGTCATTACCCTGTCCCCCAGAGTGTCAATGTGTCATTGTCCTGTATACCAGTTGTCATCATGCCATGGTCCTCTACCCCAAGTACACATTTTTGGATTCCAGAACCCTTGGTGTCAGACCAAGCCTCATTGAGTATATTCAATAGGGCTCTCCCCAACACCACCACAGACATTCAGACTACAAAAGAAGGAAATCCAAATATATTGAATATCCAGAAATCCCAGAACCTGAAGGTCCTAACGAGCATGTATACCTCAGGTCTCAGATATGGCAACTCATTTAGCGGACAAAGTAATATGTGTCAATCATTTCTGCAAAACCAAATAATAATGGAAAAGTAAAAGAAAACTGAGAAAAATACCACAACACATTCCCAGAGAAAGTGCACTCTTGTTAACCCCTTCACCCTGTTTCCTAACAGCCATATATTTCGGTCATTATTCCCTGGCCTCCGCCCAAGATCTGACAGTTTCACACATGAACGTGGCTCATGGAAAATATGAAATGGACAGTATTCCTCCTCTGTGGAATTTGAAACCCATGACAAACACAACTCACCATTTTTCCTGCCCTTCGTTGGAAAACAACCTAGGGAGCACAGAGGGGAGCAGTGGCCATGGGCCAGGTTTACGCAATACAGCTAAAAAATTGATAAAATGCATATTGGACTTCTGGTACGGAGTACACAATTTACCTTGGCTGGTGTGCTCTGATTTTCCAGAAATCCTGCAGTATTTTCCCCTACTATCAGCAACAAGTATGTCATCACATTGGAAAGAGTTGTGTAAATGGGTCCGAGGGGTCAAAGTTATTCATGTCCTTTTGGTTATCGTTTCAAGTGTTATGAAGATAACAATAGCTTAGACACAATGTAATCTACTAGGCAATACAAAATATATAGATTATGAACATGCAGACCTATTCATGGCTGTGATCAAAGCCTTAAAGGGTCTCTATAGTGTATACCCTATATATATATAATGTATGACATCACACTGTAGAAAAGGGTAGCCATGCACTAATATCTTAAATACATACTGGGCATGGTTGTGTTGGCTCCAATGTTTACAATCTAAGCAGCCCAGTTTGGACAATTAAATTCTACTAAACTATAATTGACAGCTCAGCTCTCAGGTTGTCTACAGGCTCCAGCACTACATATAAAGTTATAAGAAAGGTAAAATTCATATTTCTACATAGCAAAAAAGTGTGTGTGCATCATTTTAAGAAATGTTTATTGTTATTGCTAGGGTGTCTAACATGTGATCTCATGTTGTACTCCCATGGTTGTTGTGCACCATCTTTAGCTCAATGGGTTGCTGCATGCATGGGCATCACTAGGCACCAGGAAAGTGTTTCCCAGCTTTCAGCTTGTAGGAGGTGGTACTAGCATCAGTGTCAGAATCCAACATTGACACTGATGTTAGTACCACCATGCTGGTGTGTTTTTTGGCACTGAAAGCTATATCACAACACTGGTAATTAGGGATAGATACCAATCCTTGAAAATGAGCATTTTGACACTAACGGCCACATGTATGAAAACTGTTTAGGTCTAAAACACCTTTTTTGTGCTCATAGTCACCTATGGACAAAAAAGTGAGTTTTAGACCTAGACAGCTTTCATACATGTGGCCCTAAATAAGGAAAAAATGAAATGTAATTACTGAATGTGGTGCTTGAAGACCTTGCTTTAGGTCTAGCTCAAGGAGCCTGCTAGTAGACTGAAGGTAGAGATAACAACTGAAGTTGCACAGCTGAATTGTCAAGTACTAAAGCCAAAGAAATCCCTACCTTATCTAAAACGTAACTTTTAATAGACATGAAAAAGAACGGCACAAACATATATCAAAGTGACAAATAAATGGACAAGCTGATAGGGACTAATCTTACCATACCAAACATATTATTAACAACCAGAAAAAATACCATATAGGCGTCCTATTCTGTCTCTACTGCCAATTTTCCCTAGAGGGCCCTTAGCAGAGTAACTGCCCCGATAGGGACGACCCCACAAATCTAGTATCTGAATAGATCCCTAAAAATTATATCAGGGAGTGATAATATCATACACATACAGGGTAAGAAATGGTCCCAATGAACAACTCACCACTAAAGGTCAAATACAAAATAGCGTATGGCATAAAAATACTTATAAGAAATTATCAATATATAAATATATATATACAGTACATGCAATCAAATTAAAGCCAGATAGTCAGCATATATATATGTATATATAATATGTGTATATATATACATACACACACACACACGGTCAAGTAAGGTGCAATCACAGATAGAAACGTTATACCCCAGACATGTTTCCTCCCAGGTTGCAGAATCATCATTGGGGACACCTAATAAAAGTGATATTAAGGATGTTATATCCCAATGAAGACAAAAATGTGGGAGCTGGTTTGCTCTACAACATAAGTAAAGAGTTCCAAAGGTAACAGGTAGAGGCGGGGTATAAATAATAGTGCAATAAAGTCTACCTCCAATCAGCTATAAGTACCTTCCCATACAAGCCACGTCATATATGAAAGCCATTGGAAACTGTAGTAAACATTAATAAACCATATCATTTACAAGTAAATTGTACCTTAAACTGAAAACAATGCTCTTTCATGGCACATACTTGTTCAATGTATCAGATGGCGTCCTCAACTTTACACTGTGCATGCGTGGGAATCTCCCAACCGCATCGCATGCCTCTGATCACACTAATGCGCAGGCGCCAGCCTTTGTTTGAATCCACTCGTGCGCTGTGAATGGTCAGGCGTCTGCCCACTTCATGTTAGATGGTTTGGGGAGCGCAAGTGCGGGTCCAACTTAGAGCTGCGCATGCGTCCAAAGGATAGCATGTTCAGCAAATAGCTAAAACAAAAAGAGTAAAATGCGATACATTTATTAACAGGGGTTGATTTGTAGTATCACAAGAAAGGGAGGAGACAGATAGTTACCTCCAAGGTATACTCCAGAAATTTTGTCCTAAAAAATAAATAAATAAATGTGTCTCAAGTAGAGCTAGTACGATACAACACTAAATACAATAGGGTAATCATAATACAACACGATCAAATGGACTTATTTGACTAATAACACAGTACAGTAGTGTCATATGAACGATTGTCAAGTAGCCATCAATGGAATGTCAATGTATAATAGAGATGGAGATCCACAGAATCAAAGAGAGGACCCTGAGCAAGGAAAAGTGAGCGACAGGCCACCCTGAGGCTGGAAAGAGAGGCCTGAAAATTCAATAAAGGAGAAAAAATAAGGTTGTGAAAACTGAACTGGTGAACTGCAACCACCAAGCATACTGGCCACCTAAAATCTAAAAATAAGTAAAGGTTATGTTTCAGAAAACTCTTTTGGCAGAGCTCTATTTCTCTAAAATTTAGTGGTAATTGTAGCATTTAAGGTAGCGAACCCAACTATTTCCTATCTTCACCATGTCTTCATCCCTCAAAGTAGTCACACATTTGTTGAAATGAATACTGAGAACCGCACTAAGGTTGTATAGTGACCTTCCAACTTCGTAGGATAATACGTCCACAAATCTTTATGATTACTATTCATATGTATATACACTACTCACAAAAAGTTACTGATATTTGGCTTTTAGTTGAAATTTCAAGATGAATATAACATTTCTAGATTTTTTTTTTAATGAATTAAATGAGACCATCTCTCAACTTTATAATGCACATGTCTAACTGTTTAGTGTTTCAGTTCTTTTTGCACAACTTGCTGATCTTTAACAAGGAGCTTAATGGCAAAATTCACAACAGAAGTTTTATCCCTGAATCACACAATAAATTTAGCGGATCAATTTAAATTGGGATTTAAACAGTCCTTCTCATCATGCTGTTCACATTTTGAAATCATGACAACACTTTATAGTTGATCAACAGTACCTCGCCATTGCAATATTTCAAGCAGGATACTCTCAAACGGAAGTGGCCACTGAGCTTAGAGTGTCACAGAGTGTCATCAGCAGGTTGCAACAGGGATACAGTGAGACTGGAAGAGACACAGAAAGGTAAAGAAGTGAACGTTCTTTGGCTACATTACGCACTGATGACCTGGAGTTGTGTGACATTCATTATCCGATTCCACAGGGCATTGTTTACAATGAAGTGGTCATCAGTGTGTGATGTAGCCAAAGGATGTCCACTTATTTGTCTTTCTATGACTCTTCCAGTCTCTCTGTAACTATGTTGCCATCTGCTAAAGTGTCATACTCTAAGCTCAGTGGTCACTTCCTTCTGATAGCATCCTCCTTGAAGTCTCACAATGGCCAGGTCCTGTTGACCAATTGTAGGGTGTTGTCTTGGTATCATGATGGCAAAATGTGAACAGTATGATGAGGAGGACTGTTTAAATCCCAATTCAAATTGATCCCCTAAATTTATAGGGCGATTCACCTGTTGTGAATCTTGCCATTCAGCTCCTTGTTAGAGATCAGCAAGTTGAGCAAAAAGTACAGAAACATTGAATAGTTGGACATGTGCATTCTAAGGTTAAGAGATGGTCTCATTTAGTTCATTAAAAAAAAGTCAAGAAGTTTTATGTTCCTCCTGAAATTTCAACCAAAAGCCAAATACTTTTTTTTTAATTTAGAATTTGGGGTTATGTAAAATGCATAGTGGTGATTATGTGTGGATAGTCACCTTAATAAACTAACAGTAGTAACAATACATCATTAATATGAGATAAAACTATTAGTCACTGAGGACTCCAGGATATCACCAGTCCCCAAGAAAATGATCATCCACATGGTAGTAAAGGTTTGTAGCCCACATCATAGGCAACAGGTCGGAGTACAGATAACTTGTAGCACCCCTGCCTATACATAACAAGCTGGACAACCGATAGCTTACCAGAAAAAAGGGGACAACAGCTAGCTCTCCATATGTCAGACTTAAAGGGGTTGTCTCACTACACTGATTCATCTTACCTCATTCCAGTTTTCTTGGTTTCATTTTGAATTCAGGGGCATGTTTACTGGCTTCTACTATGCTGCAGCTGTAGCTATAGCAACCAGTGCTGGCAGCCTATCATGAGGGATTGAAAAAGGTCTGTAGCTATAGTGACCTAAGGAGCTGATGCAGCCCATACAAGAGGGGATATCTAGGAATAGGTAGGACACTGTTAATGGACACATATTGCAAAGTGTCTTGTTTTTGCAAGATCTTTAACATTAAAAGCAATCCTTGTAGTGAGACCTTTAAGGCCAGTAATGCAGGTTTTTGTTGATTTTTTTTCCTGCAACAACAAAGGTACAAATACTCCACCAGCTTTCCATTCAGCTGCATGGAAACCCCATCTGCTGCTTTAAAAATAACAGATAATAAAAAAAAAGAAAAAGATCATGAGCAACAGCTAAGTTAGCAGGAAATATTCCCAGCAACACCTGCTTCCTGAAGGCAACAATTATTTGATCCCTAGGCTCCATATGTGCCGTGCCCTGAGCCCTGTTTGCTGTATCCTAGGTACATGCTGAACTGAAGTGATGACTCTATAAGTCTTTTAGTTCTGAAGAAGAGATTAACCCTTTCTCTTTGTGAAGGCAAGACACTGCATCATTATTTTCATGTTACTTACCGTATATATTTTTGAACTGTCTAATAAGTCAAAATTTGGTGCAACAAATAGGGACATCATAACAGTAACTTCTCAAGAAACTTCATGATAACAAGTAACAACGTAGCAAAATAAACGGATGCGATCCAGCAATGATGAAAAAAGACGGACTGCTTTATTGCAAAAACGGATACAGAGGGTTAAAAGTAAATGCTACAAAACGTAACTGACACAGCTGTGAAAGTAGCTGACGCGTTTCGGGCTGTCACAATCTAGCCCTTGTTCACAGCTGTGAACGTAGCTGACGCGTTTCGGGCTGTCACAATCTAGCCCTTGTTCACAGCTGTGAACAAGGGCTAGATTTGTGACAGCCCGAAACGCGTCAGGTACGCTTTGTAGCATTTACCTTTAACCCTTTGTATCCGTTTTTGCAATAAAGTAGTCCGTCTTTTTCCATCATTGCTGAATTGCATCCGTTTATTTTGCTACATTGGTGCTTTGCCCGGAAGTCAGGGGTGAGCGTTCCGTGCATGAAGGAAATACAGGACTTGCAATGAGGAGGAGTTATCCCTGATATATACACCACTACTAATAGAGGTGAGCCCCAATACTATTTTTTGGTTTCATGCCTGTGATAATAAGCAACCTTCTATTCTAGGTAAGACATTTTTATTGAAGATAACCCTAACTACAATGTTAAGCATCCAAGGCGTAATATGCTTTACTTTTTTCTGCCCACTGTTTCTGTACTCATATGCCTTGAAATTCTAGAGCATCACCTATGTTAATTGATTCTCCCCAACTGAAGATAGTCGTCTATGTCCCATCAAAACACAGTCAACTTGAAAATAGCAATAAAGGTCCAATAATACTTGGCATGCTCTAATCTCCAGCCACTAGTTCTATAAGGAGAAACAAGAAACCTACAAAACATTAATAAACTCTGTTCTGATAAGTGTGTAGCCGACTCCTCATCTATTAAAACAGCTACAAAATGAGGAATTATTGTCCTAGTCAACTACAATGCAATGTAGTTAGACTGACTGATACTTTCCAAAACTTGAAATCTTCTTTACGGTAGTATCTGATTGATTATCTCTTAAATCAGAAGTATGAGGGACTTGAGTCCTAGGTATGTTGAATGTTCTACTTTTCAAGGCTGACAAAAAAGCTACAAGATTTTAAGTTTTGCTATAACTTTTTATAGATATATAACTTCCAACCATGTTCCATAGCCAATCCAAACAGATGGCCTTTTCCATTCTGAGATTGGTGTTAAGCCCAAACAGTTTTGGATGCCCATTCTTCTTGAAACCTATGACCTAACATGGTGCATAAACAATAGCACAACTATCTAAGGTGAGCGCCAAAGCTATGAAGGTTACCAAATGATGGTTTTACTAGTATCCTACATTATACATTGCCCCACTCCTACCTTACACTGTATGACCTTATGAGATGGTTTGAAGGCACAAATATGGTTTAAGGTTGCCACAAAACAGCTATCCATGTGGCCCAGCATTTCTGTTGACAATTAGCAGAGAAGCACATTGTTATGACAGGACTGAAGTTCTTGTATTTAGTTTACATTCCTATAAATGGGGACAGAGCATAATCCATGTGCGAGCCAACAAGATAAACCTGACAGAAGAAACCACAAAGGAAATCCAGAAGAGTGAAGCCCCTGGCACATTCCTGCAGGATTGCACACTTAGGCCACATGTATGGACGGGGCTGCACCAGTATTCTGGTGTCTTTTCAATCCAAAAACTGTCACAGCCCTGTTCTCCAGATTTATGAGTAGGCGCACTCCAAAATTAGGCTCATTATGAGGCGCCAGTACCACTATGTAATGCAGCCAAGATGTGGGGGCGTTCTGGAGATGTGTCGCGCCACAACCGTATGATTCTACACATTTATGATGGGAGGACGGCAAAACTAGTCGCATTACTGCTGGAACAGGTAGAACAGTTAAAGTTAAATTGGTTTACCTGAGCCTGAGTTGTCGTTTTGGAGCTAGAGAGTGCTAAATCTATGACCCGCAGTAGAACAGGTTCATACATTCAGGTGCATTCTACGCTACTAATGCACACAAAAAAAATTTACGTCTGGGCGACAAAATTCATACATGTCACCCTTAGGCAATGTTCACACGGCTTATTGCCGACGTAATTGCGGGGACGGATTTTGCAATTACGCCGGCAGCCGTGCAGAGGGGGAGAGGGGTGGCAGCTCGCCGGCCCCATAGACACTCATTATTCACGGCGCGTACACACCGTAAATAATGTGCATGTCACTTTCTGCCCCCGCGCCGGATTCGCCGAGCGGGGAGAAGAGACGGAATCCATAGTTCTCTATGAGAACTGTGGATTACCGTAATGACTGGGACGGATTCCAGCCGTACTGCTGCGCAAATCCGGCGCGTAATTACGGACTGAAATATGTCCCAGAATAAGCCGTGTGAACGAGGCCTTAATGTCCGATATGCATCCAATGAGCAGTTAAAGGAGTTGTCTCAATACAAGCTTTCAGCCTGTCAGTGAGCCTGGTAGTTGAATTGTGGGGCGTGCTTCTTGGTCTGTCTCTTCTGCTCCCTCTTCCCCCCTCCCCTCAGCACACAGGCAGCTCTGTAACTTCTATACAGCAAGGGGGAGGGGGTTTGCTGCCAGAGTTAACCCTGTGTGTGCCTGCCTAGGTCTGTTGCAGGAGAGGGCTGATATATGAGTGTAGAGAGGTCTGTGAAGCAGGGGCGTTGCTAGGGTCCTAAAACATCCGGGGCCCGGGCCCTTTGTGTTTTGCTCAGTAGGGCTGGGTTCACACGACATTTTTCACGCCACATGGGGACTGCGGATGTATTTTTACAGAGAAAAACCTTCTGCTCCTGTCACTAATTTTCAGCATATTCCACATAGAGTGACCCTATATCTATATACCTGCCTCAGCAGTCACAGCACAATGAAAATCACCAATGACAAATTTACTTTTTCAAAACCGCTCACCTCCGTATGACAATACCCCTAAATAACAGTCACCATATAATCCACTGATACATGGAGCAAATCTACCGGACAAATGATTGTTACTAAAAAACTCCTACAAAACCAAGACCCAAAACTATTACTACAAAGGACCAAATAATCCTGCCAGACCCTGACCGAATGCGGCCCCCACATGTGACCATCAGCTGTACACAGGCTCTGATTACATATACCACCGCCATACAGTGACCAGATAGCGGTAGATACTTGTTGTATGTAGGCTCTGCAGAAATATAAGTGGTTACACTGCAGTTACATTTAGTGACTCACCGGAGACGTCTTTTCTGATCAGCGTCGTTCACTTTCCCTTTTCTTCTCCATCCGGTTCACACCTTCATGCTGATTTCTCCCGGCCACGACTCGTCCCTGAGGATTTGGACACAAATATCTTAGAATCCTCACATTTTCAGCAACTCCTTCCTGATAGGTACATAAGTCCCCTCAGTTAGGTAGGTATATAAATATAGGGTCACTTAGGCAGGTATATAGGTATAGGGTCAATGTCAGGCAGGTATAAAGATATAGGGTCACTCTCAGGCAGGTATATAAATATAGGGGCACTCTCAAGCAGGTATATAGATATAGGGGCACTGAGGCAGGTATATAGGGCCACAGGCAGTATAGGGGGCCACAGGCAGGTATAGGGGGCCACAGGCAGGTATAGGGGGCCACAGGCAGTATATGGAGCCACAGGCAGTATAGGGGGCCGCAGGCAGGTATAGGGGGCCACAGGCAGGTATAGGGGGCCACAGGCAGGTATAGGGGGCCGCAGGCAGTATATGGGGCCACAGGCAGGTATAGGGGGCCCAAGGCTGGTATAGGGGGCTGCAGGCAGTATATGGGGCCGCAGGCAGTATATGGGGCCACAGGCAGTATATGGGGCCACAGGCAGGTATATGGGGCCTCAGGCAGTATATATGGGGCCACAGGCAGTATATATGGGGCCACAGGCAGTATAGGGGGCCATAGGCAGTATATAGGGGGCCACAGGCAGGTATAGGGGGCCACAGGCAGGTATATGGGGCCGCAGGCAGTATATATGGGGCCACAGGCAGTATATATGGGGCCACAGGCAGGTATATGGGGCCACAGGCAGGTATATGGGGCCTCAGGCAGTATATATGGGGCCACAGGCAGGTATAGGGGGCCGCAGGCAGGTATAGGGGGCCACAGGCAGTATATAGGGGGCCACAGGCAGTATATAGGGGCACTGAGGCAGTATATAGGGGCACTGAGGCAGTATATAGGGGCACTGAGGCAGGTATATGGGGCCACAGGCAGTATATAGGGCCACAGGCAGTATATAGGGGCACTGAGGCAGGTATATGGGGCCACAGGCAGTATATAGGGCCACAGGCAGTATATAGGGGCACACAGGCAGGTAAACGCTATAAAAATAACAACATTAATACTCACCTTAGTTCCCCCGGCGAGCGCGCTCTGTCCTCTTCAGCCCACGCTCCTCCGGCAGCTCCTCGGGCGCACAGCCTGTGACGCGCTGTGCGCCCGAGGACAGGCAGCGGCGTGATGAGGTCATTACATTGCGCTGCTGCCAGCTGAGCCGCACGGGGCCGCGGCGGGTCCTCAGTGCAATGAGGACCCGGCGGCCTCGCTGTGTCAGACCCGGAGAAGGTCCGACACTGTCTGCAGGGCAGGGAGCGCTCGCTCTCTGCTCCGCAGAAGCCCTCCGCTGTATGTGCGTCCAGCGGACGCACATGTAGCTGCAGGGCAGGTCGGTGCTCCAGGCCCATGGCAGCGGCCTGGAGCCCGGGAGGTTCGGGACACAGGGGGTTTTATTCGGGGCCCGAGCCCCGAATAAAACAGCCTAGCGACGCCCCTGCTGTGAAGCATTGATTACTAATAGCAGAGCAGAGGGGATGCAAGTGTTCCTATACCCTCTGCTTACCTTACAAGTCTCCACATCTCCAGCAACAACAAATCCTGTCAGAACAGACACAGGGCAGCTGGGACGTGTTGCTATATTCAGAATGTGTCACTAATACAGCAGAGCATGAAGTATTCACATGCCTGATCTGTATAGTATTAGTATAGTGACAGTTCCACAGACACATCATGATTATAGTAACACACAGGGTCACTGCTGTCACATCTATCTGTGTAGAGAGCAGGAGGAAGCAGGCACACACAGGGTTAATCCAGGCAGCATGGACACAGAAGCCAGAGCCCTCCTCCTCCCTCCACTACAGACGCATTCTGTGTGGGAGGGGCTCTCTGCTCCTACCTGTCTTCAAAGGTGATGAGTCATACAGACCTGACAGCCAGTAAGATAAGGATCAACAGGTCAGCTGCTATAGAAATTTGAGAAGCTGATGTACTCCTACTAACAGGGCTAACTCAAAATCGTAGGAAATTTGTAATGAACATACATTGCAAAGCTGCTTGTTTTTTTAAATATCTTTAAATTAAAACCCAATCATTGTAGCGAGACAACCCCATTAAAGCATGAATATCATGCTCAGGCAAAGTTCACATCGATGCTTCAGGAAGAAAAAATAGTGCAACTCCATAGATAAAACCATACAGACCCCACTATATTCAGTACGGTCATAGTACACAGTTTGTGTCTGTCATGAAACAGATTTGGATCTGCCATTGTTTTGGAAATTCTGTTCCTATGAAATAAGAAGTGGAAATAGCACAGATATGAAGTAGGTTTAAAGAGAAGCTGTCACATAGATTATGCCCCTCTTGCTGAGGACAGCACAAGCTAGTGTCAGACCTGCTGTTTCCAGCACTGTGTCCCTTATTCTGTAAGATGCTGGAGTTTTAGAGTATTTAATGCTCAAATCTGCAGTTTTCAGCCAGAAAAGAGTCATATAAAGAGTCAGTTTTTTCATACTCCGCCCACCTGAGGCTAGCCCCGCCCACCTCAACTGATAGACCTATTACTTTGAATAGGTAGAAACAGGTGAATAACTGCCAAGTGGGCGGGGCTAGCCTTTGGTGGGCGGGGCTAACACCTGCTCATGAATAAGATTTGAGCATTAAATGCTCTGAAAACTCCAGCATCTTACAGAATAAGGGACACAGCGCTGGAAACAGCAGGTCTGACACTAGCTTGTGCTGTCCTCAGCAAGAGGGGCATAATCTATGTGACAGCTTCTCTTTAAGAAATGGGGAGCAAAGTAGTAGCCACCAGATCAATATGCAAATTGTGTACAGAGCACATCCAACATAGCTCTAGTTGGCTCTGCTTTCAATCATATTTATACAAAAAGGGTTAAAACATGGCTTGCAATGAAAATGCATTATGTGGAGGTTAAAGGGGTTGTTGCACCGCATTGCTTCACAGAGCCAAAGGCAGCTTTAGATTCATGCATCCTGTCTCTTCCTGGTCATGCTGTGGGTGGTTCTTTTGGCGGGGGATTAGCTTTATCATTCCAAATTTACGCTTTTCAAAACGGGTACTGCTTTGGAGCGGAGATTTTTAACTAAAATGGAAAAAAATTTTCAGAGCTAAAAGTAAACATTTTAATTAGTTTCTTTGTTAAAAAAAATAACCATTCGTTTTTCAAGCTGCCAACTTCTTGTGCCCCCGCCCGTTTTCCCGTCACTCCTGCTCTCAGCCAAATAAAAGAGCAAAAAAAAATTTCCTTATCCCTCAACAAAAGCAATATTTTTTGGAAAAAAAGCTTTTTTTTTCCCTGTTCCCTAAAATTTTAAAAAAGCTAATCTTTGTAGTTAAAAAAACCCCCTTTTTAAAGGGTTTAAATTCCCCTTTTTAAAAGGGGAAATGCCCTTTTGAAAAATTTTAAAACCCCCTTTTTACCAACCCCCCCACCCTTTTTTTTGCCCTTTCCCCCTGACGAGCCCCTTTTTTTTTCCCCCTTAAGGCCCCTTGGGGTTTGCCTTTCCAAGGGGGTCTTTGGGGGTTCACGACGGGAGTATGGATACGCCCTGGGATCCCCAAAACTCAAAAAGCAGAGTTCCCCGTGTTTCGGCGGGGGGGTGTCAGTGTAATTACAACGACATCCCGCAGCGCCCGGCCCCGCCCCGCGCACTCCAGGGGGGGGGGTTTAACCCCAAATTATCGGGGGGCCCCAAATAAGGTGGGAATAACAAAGAGAGACGAAAGGGGGAAAACCGCCCCTCCTGCTCTCTGTCGGGGGCAGCAGGCACGGTTCGGGTGATCCTGCAGCTCCGGGCCCCCCTTAAGAAACCAGGGGAGGACTTTAAAATTTCCCTTTTCCGGGGTTGTCTTGAGCACAATGCCCGGCCGTGCCCTTTTGGCATGGCCCCCCCATCGTGATTTGACATTTTTACCATAGGAAACCCATTTTTTTGCAACAAGCATGAAAAGGGATTCCAATTGTTTAGAAAAAAAATTCTTCTTTAAAAATTTCCCAAAGGGGAAATGAAAAAAATAACGGGGGGAAAAAAGTGAAAAAAAAAAAAAAAAGTGAAAAAAAAATAAAAAAACACAAACAGGGGAAAAAAAAAATAAAAATAGTACCCCTTTCCTTTTTCCCCCTTTAAAAACCCCAAATCCCCCCCCAAAAAAAATCAAAAAAAAATAAAGTCCCCAATATTTGGTATCGCCGCGTGCGAAAACGACCTGCCCTTTTAAACCCTGTCATGTAAAAAACCCCCATACGGTGAAACCCCGAAAAAAACAAAACAAAAAAAAATTCACAAAATTTAAGTTTTTGTTCATCCCCGCAGACATAAAATGGAATAAAACGAAAAAAAACCCTATTTAAACGCCAAAGTTGTACCAATTAAAACGCCCGTTCATCCCGAAAAAAAATCCCTTTTAAAGATTTGTTCCCGGAAAAATAAAAAATTTATAGCTCCAGAGTTAGCGATCCCTTTTTTTTTTTTACAAAAAAAAAAACCACTTTTTTTTTTTTTAAAAAAATTTTCTTTAACATAAAAAAAATATTTTTAAAAAGGGTATCCCCCATAATCGTAGCGACCCAAAGAGTAAAGCTAATTTAAACCACAATACGGGCAGGGGGTTGAGCCCTTTTTAAAAAATAAAAAAAAAAAACACTACTAGGATGTGTATTTTCTTCACCCTGGCCCCCAAAAAATTTGGTTTTTAAAGCAAATTAAAAAAAGGCCTTTTGTCCCCCCAAAAAATTTGAAAATAAAAAAAACATCAACTCATCTCGAAAAAAACCAAGCCCCCTACACAGCCCCAAGCACAAAAAAATTTTTAATTTTAGGTTAAAAGGACTATGGCTTTGCAAAAAACGTTTTTTCCCCTTGGTTAAATAAAATGTTTTTATTTTTAAAAAGCAGTAAAAAAAAAAAAAAAATACAAATTGGGTACGGTGTAATGTATTGCCCGGGCCTGAGTAAAGCTACCATGTAAATTTTTACTTTTTCAGTCCGCAAAAAAAATAAAACAAAAAAACATACCAAGATTGCGAATTTTTTTCAAAACACCCTCAAAAAAAACCTTAAAAAAAGTGAAATAGAAATTAAATATAAACCCCAAAAAATTGGGAAACCAATAAAAAACTTCAATTTCATCCTGCCAAAAACAAGCCCTTACACAGCCCCTGCAAAAAAGCAAAAAAAAAAAATTTTGGATGGCTGTCGGGAATAGGCAACATAAAAACCCCAATTTTTTTTTAAAACCCGTTTTTATTTTAAAATTAAAAAACAAAAAAAATAAAAAATTTAATAAAACCAGAAAAAATTTATAAAATATCTATTTCTTTGTAATTTTTTCCCGCCCCCCCATTTTTAAATTTACACATCATTTACATGCACGGCGAACCCTGAAAATTGAAACCCCAAAAAAACAATACCGGACTGTTTTTTTTCCCCCCTTTTTCATTGCCCAAATTGAAAAAAAAAAAAAATTTTTTAAAAAACCCAACCGGTGGGGCCAAAAATGGGCAAAATACTTTTCCCTAGTTGAGATCCTGAGGGTTTGAATCCAAAATGGGGGGCAAAATTCTGGAAGGTTTTTCGCCTTTTCTGCTATTTTGGGGGGCCTTTGAAAATTGCGATATGGCCCCCCAAAATCTGCTTTCCCAAAAAAGGCCAAATAGCGCTCCCTCCCTTAAAACCCCTCCCCAGGGCGCCCAAAACAGCAGTTTACAACCCACATGTAGAGTATTCCCGAACATTGGAAAAATTGCTTAACAAATTTAGGGTTCTTTTTTCCAGGATTCCTTGTATAAAATGAAACATTTTAAGCTAAAATTGCAGATTTTGGAAAATTATTTTTTTTAATTTTCACAGCCTTATGCTAAAAAAAATTTTTTAATCACCTGTGGGGTCTTATACTCAATCCCACCCTGGAAATATTCCTTAAGGGGTAGTAGTTTCCAATATGCAGTCTATTTAGGGGTGTTTATTAAGTTTTAGCCCCTTAGGGTGTCCCAAACCTGAAATGGCGCCTAAAAAAATCATATTGAAAATGAACCCCAGAGTCCAGTAGGTGCTCCTCCTATTCTGGGGCTTATGGTTGAGCCAAATAATGCACTGGGGCCACATATGGGATATCTCTAAAAAACAACAGACCTGGGTGAATTGATATTAATTGCATTTACCTAGTCACATTTACCGTTTTTTTCCATGAATAATGGATAAAATTAAAATCTGCAAAAAAAAAGTAAAATTTTGAAATTTCACCCCACTTTGCGTTAATTTCTGTGAAATATCTAAAGGGTTATCAAACTTCCAAAATAGTGTTGTAAATACGTTAAGGGGTCTAGTTTCTCAGATGGTGTCACTTATGGGGGTATCTAACATGCAGGCCCCTCAAAGCCACGTCAGAACGGGAGTGGTCCCTAAAAAAATTATATTGCAAATTTTCTTGAAAATGTGAGAAAATTACTACTAAATTTCTAAGCCCTCTAAATGTCGTAAAAAAAAAAAGAACATTTAAAAAATGATGCCAACCTATAGTGGACATATGGTAGATGCTAGTTATAAACTATTTGTGGTGAATAATTATCTGTCTTGCACGCGAAAATTTTGCAACTTTCAAAATCGCAATTTTTCCAAATTTCATGAAATTTTTATTTTTTTCCCACAAACAAACAAGGATTGTATGGATAAAAATTTTTTAATTTAACTTAAAGCACAATATGTCACGAGAAAACAATCTCTGAATCACATGTATAGGTAAAAGTGTCAAAAATTTATTCTCACATAAATAGACAAATTTCAGATTACAAAAATAGTGTGTCCCGGGAAGGTCAAAACAGGCTGGGTCCTTAAGGGGTTAAATCTGACGTGTCACTTTATGTCAGAATAACTTTTTGACTTTTACCTATCCATGTGATTCAAAGACTGTTTTCTCATGACTCATAGGGCCACATGTATGAAAACTGTCTAGTTCTAAAATTCACTTTGTTGCCCATAGCAACCAATCAGAGCGTCCCTCTCATTTCATATAGTTCTCTGGAAAAATGAAAGGGGCGCTCTGAGTGGTTGCGATGAGCTCTGAGTGGTTGCTATGGGCAACAAAGTAAGTTTTAGACCTAGACCGTTTTCATACATGTGGCCCATTGTGCTTTGTGTTAGTAAGACATTTTGGCCCCTAAAAATCCTTGTTGATTTGTGAAAAATATCAAAGTATTGTGAAAAATGTGAAAAATTTGCCATTTTCGAACTTCAAAAATTTCTGCGTGTAAGACAGATAGTTATTCCACTCAAAATAGTTTATACAGCATTTTCCTATGTTTACTGTGGGTTGGCATTGGGGGGTTTTGACACAGGGCCCCAGTAGAAAACGTCTGGGTCAAAATCACTTTTGTTGCCCATACACCAAATCAAGCATCCCTTTATTTTCCATAGCACATATGAAATGAGGGGGGCGCTTGATTGTTTCTAGGCAACAAAGAGTTTTTTACACCTAGACAGTTTTCATACATGTGACCATTAGTACTACTTTTCACATTTTGAAGAAAATTTGCAACATAGATTTTTTTATTGACCAGCCCAGTTCTGACATCGTTTTGAGAGGCGTGTATGTTAGATACCCCCATATATTACTATATATAAGAAACTACACCCGTTAAAGTTTTCAAAAAGCTTTGGGAAGTTTTTTAAAACCCTTTACGTGTTTCACAGAAAAGACAAAGTGGAGGTAAAAATTCAAAATTCACTTTTTTTGTGCAGATTTTCAATTTTTATACATTATTCACTGGAACATGGTAGATGTGAGCATTGAACTTAATATCAATTCCCCAATTCTATGGTTTTAAAGAGAATCCCATATTGGCCCTAATCCCTATTTGGGCCAAAACACAAGCCTCAAGTAAGGGGACCACCTATTGACCGGGGGTCCATTTTTTAACTTTTTTCTTTAGGCACTTTTAAGTTTACGGACCCCAAAGGTGCAAAAACTTGAAAAAACTCCACCCCAAAAGACCCCAAATTGGAAACACAAACCCAAGGGGAATATACCCAGGGTGTAGTGATATATCACAATTTTTTTAGCATCGGGCAAATTTTTTTTTTTTTCCAACAATCGAAATTTTAGCTGAAAATGCTTAATTTTTACAAAAATCCTAAAAAAAAACCCCAAATTTTTTTACACAATTTCTTCCAAGTTCGGCAATACCCTATATTTAAACTGCTGTTTGGGGGCATGGCAGGGCGTACAAGGGGGAGCGCTATTTGGCTTTTGGAACGTAATTTGTTTTGGGATGTCGCATCTTCAAAGCCCCCAAAGTACAGGAACAGGTGAAACCTTTAAAAGTCAACAATTTTGGATTCAACACCCCCATACTTCAAGGTGTATTGTGCATTTTGAGGCAAGATTTCCCTATTTTTTTTTTAGCATTGGGCCATGGAAATGGGTGGAAATTTTTTTACAGTGTTCGTCGTGCGGTATAAGTAAAGATAATTTTACTATGTGGGTCGGTACAATTACAATAATATAAATATTACTGTATATAGCTTTTTATGTTTTATTACTTTTTACACAATATAAATGCGTTTATGAACAATTGTGTTTTTATTTCGTTATAGCCTCATAGCCATAACTAATTAAGTTATTAAGGGATTATTTTTTTTGGGATGAGTTGACATTTTTATTGGTATCATTATGAGATTCATATAATGCTTTGATTGCTTTTTATTAGGTTTTTGTGAGGGCATTTGAACAAAATACAGCAATCCTGGGAGTGTTTTTTATTTTTATTTTTTACAGCGGTCACCGTGCGGGATAAATGACATCCTAGCTTTACTCAGCAGGTCGATATGATTACAGAGATACCCAATTTGTATATTTTTTTATTTTTTTACTACTTTTACACAATAAGAACACTTTTATTCAAAAAAGAAAACATGTTTTTGCATCGTCATAGTCTGAGAGCCATAACTTTTTTATTTTTCTGTGTACGGAGCCGTGTAGGCGCTTTTTTTTTGTTGGATGAGTTGATGTTTTTATTGGTATCATTTTTGGGGGGACAATGCTTTTTGATCAGTTTTAAATCCATTTTCTGGAAGGCAGGTGAAGAACATACTGCAATCCTAGTAGTTTTATTTTAACAGCGCTCACTGTGCAGTAACCATTACATGTTAGTTTTACTCCCTGGGTCGATACAATTACGGCGATACCCAATTTATATAGTTTTTATGATGTAGCGCTTAAAAAAAGTGTTTTATTATGTAAAGCAATATTTATGCATTGCTATCTTCTGATAGCTATAACTTTTTTTATTTTTGCGTATACAGAGCTATGTAAGGGCTTTTTTTGCAGGATGAAGTGACATTTTCATTGGTACCACTTCGGCGTTTACATGAGTGTTTGATCACTTTTGATTCCATTTTATGTGCTGCAGGATAAATGAAAATCACAATTCTGTGACTGGTTTTTTTTCATGGCGTTCACCGTGTGGGTTAAATAACGTGACAGATTTGTAGGGTAGGTCATTACGCACATGGCGATACCAAATATGCATTCTTTATTTTTTATCTTTTTGGGGGTCGATAGATTGTGGCAGTTAAGGGGTTAATTCCCCCCTTATCCCTCTCCTGGAGTAATCTCCGGTTGGAGCCGATGCTGCGGGATGTCAGATGTAAAATAGAGTTTGCACGATCACCTGGACATAATCTTACGTCCATTTGCGTTAACCCCTGCACGACTTGGATGTAAGCTTATGTCCAATGTCGTGAAGTGGTTAGTTAAAAACTGATTACTAGGCGGGGAATATTTACTTTCGCTATCTAAAAGTTAGACGGTATAAATTTAGACCAGAGGTACCAAATTTATCACAGTACCTTACATTGTTTGATCATTTTGGCACATCTTTAGACTTGTCTCGAGTCTTTAAACCAACTATTGGTCTTATTTATTTATTTAATTCTTTTATATAGAACCATTCTATTCCACAGCGCTGTACAGAAATCGCCATTATTCACATTAGTCCCTGTCCCCATTGGTTCTCAAAGTCTGCCTTCCAGATTAACCTATTTGTATGTTTTTGGAATGTGGAGGAAACCTGCACCACAATTCTACATAAGAATTTTGGCACAATTCTGGCACAGAATTTTACATCAAAGCCTTTCCTCATGAACGTACCCCCCACCAGGGCTAAACCTTTTTTGGGGCAATCACAATCAATGTATCTGCAACAAAAATGCGCCAATTTTTGGCACATTTTACAACACATTTCTGGTGCTAACTCATTTGTAACTGTCCCCCAGGATATTCCATTGCAAGGACCCCAGTGATCAGCGTAATCTATGAAAACCAAGAGTAAGTAAGAAAAGTAAGCATTCCCATTGAAATCAATGGGCTGTCTAAGTAATGTACAAATGTGGAAGTTTTTTTTTCTAGATTTCATTTGCAGCTATTCTTCGTTGTGGCTAGTAGATGGGGTCTGGAATGGGGGACCCTACCTCTTCAACCTCTATCTCTGCTGTGACTTTCTTCAGCAAATAAATGGACCACTTTAGATGTATTGTGTTAGCATAGCTCCTACTGTTAACATATTATCACGATGTTACTATGCACACAAGTTTTCCTGTTCCTCCTTGTCCTCATCTACCAAGTCTATGTAATAAGCTCATTAAAAGTAAATTAGAACAATGCTAGAAACTAGAGCTTGAAGAGGTCAAACTGCAAGCCACTCAGAGGGTCATCCAAGTCATTCCAAGGAACAACAAATATTCCAAGCAGCAGGCAGGAAGAAAGGTTCAAATTTCCAGGGACTGGGAACATTTTGCTGCTACTTCCTGGAGAGCTGAGACACACTTCCTGCCTGTCTTCCTGCAGCTTTCTGCAAGAGGTCTGAGAAGTGACTTAAGTTGATGATGGCTTTAGCAGCCTTCTCATGTGAGGGGAGCGTCCCGCTACACCTGCAGAATCCTTAACCCTTAGTCACTAAACTCGCATTCTTTGGCACAGCAAGCCAACAATTAAAAGTGAAATACACAGCACGCATAGACTATCAGCAGTGCTGGCCTCACATAATGTATCAAACAGCTGCCCACAACATGGAGCCCAAATGTTCTACGAGAGAAGTAATTCCAGAAAAACCTTGTGCTTTCCATACAACACATTTCCAATGTTGTCTCCAAAACACTGGGGCTACATTGTGTCCAAAGAAGGAGGAATGTGTGTAGCTCTCATATATATTTGTATCTAAGGGCTTGTCCCCACAGGAAGGATTTTCAGTCGGTATTAGGGTATGTTTACACGGTGTGTTGAGTCCATGTGGACATACGCTTTTAGATACATGTTTAGATCTGTCTGTCGGACCCTAAACGGACCCAAACACGTATGTAGTAATGTGCAATGTGATTTACATTGCTTTTACTGTGAAGCACGCATCGGTGTTCACACGGGTGATCGCCGATGTGTGTCTCATTGCGTCTTTCGGATCCGTTCTAAGAAGTGATATATTAATTCTTGGCCCGAAAGACGCAGCAGGAGCCCTATAATAAACCATAGGGTGCGATCCTGCTGCATCCAACACTCATCCAAACACGCAGCTGCATGTTGGGTACGTGTTGGATCCATTTAGGATCCGATCAACGCTGCATTTTTGGATGCAATTTTCAGATCCAACATGGATCCAAAAATGCCGTGTGAACGGCCTCTTACAGACGATTTTCAATTTTGAAAACCGCCTGTAAAGCGACTGTCAAATTGCAGCAGCTCACACTGCACGGATTTTCCGCTGGACTGTTTTTGACACCACTGACGTTCCTAAAAAGCCATCCCCCTGTGTGACAAAAAAAGATGCACCCTGATACTAGGTCTACACAGCATTGGACAAAAGAACGACCTGAAAACCAGATCCTAAAAACGTTCATAAAACTGAGTTTTTTGTCCACCGTTTGTAAAAAAGCTGCTGAAAAAAGTCCGTTTTTTCGTGTTTTGCATTGTTTTTTTTTTGTGGTATTTTCCGGCACATTTTTTTGCAGAGATGCACAGCAATAGATTTGCTATGTATTTCTGCAAAAAACGCAGCCAAAAACGGCTGGCGCTTTACATAGACTCCAATAGTAAATTTTCTGCCCTGCTCAGTCATTTTTTCAAAGTTGAAAAAAACAACCAGCAAATAAAAAGAGCAGAAAAAAGACGTTCTGTGGAGACAGCAGAACATTTTTACTATAGAAGTCTATGGGACCTCTTTTCAGTTGTTTTTTTCAGCGTTTTTAAAAAACGCCGGAAAAATGGATGTTTTTCTGTGCTGTGTAGACATCGCCTAAGACTGAACCAAACAGATCACTTTTCACAAAAGCATTGTCAGAAGCTGCATAATCACAGTAAGGCTGCATCCACACGGTAGTGTGAAAATACAGGCTGAATTCTGATTAAAGAATCTGGCCGGTATCTTGTCATCTTTTACATGGTTGAGGGGGACGGTTCTGTCCGCAGTTTGCGGATTGGTTCATCCCCCTCAACCATTGACATGCACTTTTTCCACCCGAAAACGGGGCGGAAGAAAACCGGGCGGAAGAATAAACATGTTCTAAGTTTTTTCGGACTGCCGGTGATGTAAAAAAAACCGTCCGGCAGAAAATCCATGCAGTGTGAAGTACTGCACGGATTTTCTATTTAAGTCAATGTAAAAGGTTCACAGTTCGTTTACAGACGGTTTTCAAATCCGAAAACTGTCTGTAAATCCGACTGCAAACCCTGCTGTGGGGACAGGCCTTAAGGCTAGGTCTCTATAGCATATGTTAAAATGCCATCCAAAAACAGACGGCCTTTTAACATCACTGTACTGCAGTTTTTTCGCACGAGTTTGCGCAAAAAAAGTGGTCGGTTTTCAGATTCCTGCCGGCCCAGTACATTGACTGTACGGGAATCCAGCGGAAGATGGAGAATGTTTTTAAAATCCTCCAGTGTCTGTGGGACACAGGTTACAGTCGGATTTTCGGCAGATTCTAAATACTTTATCTGACGAAAATCAAACCAAAAACCAGTGCTGTGTAGACATAGCCTAACTTTTCTAGACCAGACAACCCAAGCAAAATTGTGTTGCCCCAATTCCTGTCAGTGCCACGAGTGGATGAGATGCAGAACTGACATTAATATGATCTTCTATGAAATGTATTATCACTCATATAATCTGAGTCTACTAGGACCCATGTAGCAGATGCACTAAGAGACTGGATTAATATTAAAGCAAATCACCACTATAGAAAGCTCCAAATCATACGTACATTGTTAAAGGGATTGTCTGACTACATTGATTCTTCTCACCTCAGTCCTGTTTTCTTGGTTTCACTTTGAATTCAGGGGCGTGTTTACTGGCTTCCACTAGGCTGCAGTAGGAGCCAGGTCTGTAGCTATAGCAACCAGTGCTATCAGGAGAGATCAAACAGGTCTGTAGCTATAGAGACTTGAGGAGCTGATGCAGCCCATACAAGAGGGGATATCTAGGAATAGGTAGGACACTGTTAATGGACATATATTGCAAAGTGACTTGTTTTTGCAAGATCTTTAACATAAAAAGCAATCGTTGTAGTGAGACAACCCTTTTAAATGCTAGGATTAAGGGGAAGGTCATAAAGAGTAGCCGGATCAATGTGGCTGAAACCAAATCCACCAGTGATGGGAATTGTTTTCAAATACATTGTGATTGGGTGCACATTTTGCAAGTAAACTACAGTTAAAACTATGTTTTATCTGCAAAAATGTGCAGCTGTTAATCCATCTAGAGACTACACCAACTGCATGTGGCCAGCTGCTCCATGCGAATTCACTCACAGGCTGCCGGCAGCCACCTCTAGAGAGTGCTTACTGTGTTCTGTATCAGTGTAAAAACAGTATACAGTAGGCTACTAAGCTCCCTCTAGTGGTGGCTACAAGAAGACCAAATTTTATCATGTAACTGTGTCTATACTGCATTTATATCCAATATAAAGTTATTAAGACTGAGGGACATTCACTTAGACACCAATCTGTCAATTTCAACCTCAAATTTATGTGAATCTTTTTTGATATTTAAAGAACATTATGCTAACAAAAAAGTAATTCATATCCTGCAAAAAAGGCCCAGTATTTTGCTACATAAGATCCATAAGTTTTATTGGAAACCAAAACAACATAAATCTAGTCTGTGTGTGTGGCTGTCAATCCTCATGGCAAGTGACCAAATCAAATCAATCAGATGAATTGCTGTGGTCGGTGTTATTCCTCCTGCAGAGAATCTGGAACATCTTGATTATAACTTTACTAAAGACACATTGCAAGTGTTGCCAGTATTCTGTGGTGTGTCCTCTTGGTGTTAGACCGCACACTGGCTGTAATGTAATAAACTACTTCTGGAACCCTAAAATATCTTATTTTATTGAACTAAATAGAAGAGAAGAAACTACCAGGAGATGATTATATGTTATATGAAGGGACCTAGTATATATGAAAATATTGGAAAAGTGACTGAACAGCATACTGCTTTACCATTTTATTAATACTTAGTCTGTAGCCTAAAGCCTCATACACAAGACCATGGGGCCTCTATTGTACCTCTACACAATCTGTACAAGAGAGAAAAATGTGGCTTGCCTCATTGGAATCCGTATTATGGAACAGTTCTTCCCAAGAAGCATTGCATCAATGGTAACATATTGTCCATACAAAAGCACTCGGTAAAGGAGTCCTTGTGGCAGTGTAGGATAACGCCACAGTACAGCCTTCTTACATGTACTCCTGGCCTAAAGTTGTATGAAAAGCATGAGAAGTTATATCTTACCTAGTTAGCCATACTTGTAGACGCTGCCACTTTTCTCTATTCCAAACTTTCGAAAGCAAAACTGCTTATCAAGTTCTATTGTGGATGGCAACAGGAAACATGGGCAAGTGTAAGTATTTGAGCATCTTTGACAGGGGTCAAATTGTGATGGGTAGACAACTGGGTTAGAGTATCTCCAAAAGCAGGCCTTCCAGGGTGTACCATAAGTGGAGGACAACCTTTGAGCTAGGAATAAGGTAATAGGTGCTCAAGGCTCAATAAAGCACTTAAGAAGAAGTGCTACAAAAGCAAAAAATGATGCAAAAATAACTTCTGCATAAGACAGAAAAGAATCAGAACACACAGTACATCACACCCTACTCGTTATGTGGCTCGTAGCTGCAAAATGGTCACAGTGCTTTTGCTAGCCCTTGTCCATCTGTGAGCATCAGAGTATAAAAACTAGACTATGGAGAATTGGAAGAAGGTAGCTTGGTCTGATAGTTCATATTTTTTTATATTGTGTGCTAGTTGGGCACTTTGGAGTAAGGTAATGAATTAGTGATATGCCAGTCACTCTTCAGTTCCGAGTCGTAAGGCTAGGTCTACACTGCATCGAACAAAAAAAACGGCCGAAAGTTGACCATTTTTTCCTATGCACGACCGTGGATTTTGTCACGTTTTGCACAAAAAACGGCAGACCCTTCTTGTTTTTTTGCCATTGTCCATACAATTGATTGTACGGGCAGATGACTAAAAAAACTGAAGGTGTCGGCTTATTATACAACATGTTGTACGTATAATACAGTGGCTCCAGAAGACGAGCGGATAAAAAGACTATAGCTTGTTTTTTCTATTGTCTTCTATGGGGCTGTCTAAATAATCGTATATTCGGCTGTTTTAAAATCCTAAAACCGCCGAAAATATGATTGTATTGCTATGCTAAGTAGACATAGCCTAACACTAACTATTAGCATAAGGCAAGTTGGTGGAGGCAGTGTGATGCTCTGGGCAATATCCTGCTGGGAAACCTTGGAACATTGCTGCAGACCAAGTACACCCTTCATTGCAGGAGTGCTCCCTAATAGCAGTGGCTATTATCGTTATGATGCATCCTGCCACATTACAAAAATTGTTCAGGAATGGTTTGAGAAACATGACAAAGAATTCAAGGTGTTGACTTCACCTCCAAATTCTCTGGATCCAAGTCTGATCGAGCATCTGTGGGATGTGCTGGAAAAAAAAAAGGTCTGATTCATGGGTCCCTCACCAAACAACTTACACTGCTTAAATGATTTGCTTCTAACATCTTGGCACCAGATACAACAGGACACCTCCAGAGGTCTTGAGGAGTCCATGTCTTCATAATGTAGAGCTGCGTTGTAGGCATGAAGTCAACCTACACAATGTTAAAGAGCTGATTCTATGAGATAGAATTCAAAATCCAAGGGCGAGTCTCTCCTGTCAGGAGGCGTGTCTCTTCTCTCAGCAGGCGTGTCTCTCCTTTCCAGGAGGCGTTGTCTCTTCCTCAGCAGGCGTGTCTCTCCTGCCAGGAAGGCGTTCCTCTCCCTCACTGAAGACCTGTGACATCATTATTGTGTGTGAGGCAGGGAAGCAGAAGGTTATCTGGACAGCTCTACAGCCTCCTGCAGTGTTCTTATGTGTCTGCAGATTTTTCCTCGCCAGGCTCCACAAGCTCCTTGCTGTACTATAACTAGTTATACATTCAGCCTGAACTGATGAAACAAGTGTGAGGAATACAACTGCCTTCCCCCCTTCCGTTATCAACAGGAGACCCGTATGACTGTGATTTTATGGGGGAATAAAACACTGCCCCTCCCCCTCCTCTGTTATCAGACAGGGGACTAAGATTGTGTTATATGGAGGAAGCACAGGATGTAACACTGTGTTCTATGAGGGGATCTAAGTTAAACAGTCAGTAATTACCCAGATCATTCACCTTAGTGCTGGGAGATGAGTATAGAGGCAGCAGCCCTCTCACATAGCTGGTTTTACTTTCGTTTTTTTAAAAGCTCAGAGGGGAGTAAACACAGATTGCAACACTCAATCACAGTGCAGTGGGCATTTCCGGACTGGGGGCGTGTCCTAAGAGGCTGAATGAAATGTCAGTCAGCCAATCACAGTGCAGGGGGCGTGTCCAGGTGTGGGATTTGACCGGGGTGTGTCCCAACTAGCAAATCACAGAAAGGGGGGTGGGTCCCAACTAACAGCAGCAGAAATAGAAAACAGATTCACAGAAAAGCTCATATCTGCTAAACCAAGTGACTGAGGTAATGCAACCCAATTACAAAAGTGCTTATTTTTACTGTCCCCATAATCTGAGATATGATCGTTACAACAATACAATCCCTTTAAGCAGGTGGTTGAATGCTATGACTGACTTGTGTACATGCTAAATTCTAACAAAAGTGGTTGCCCTTTAGATTCTGGTCGAAGTTAAATTTGACCAGAATCAAACTTTTTGATTTGGATGGGTCTGAATCACTTTCATGTTCACCTTTAAACTACAGTCAGATTCTACTGATTTTACTGCAGCCATTTAAAGGACTTGTTCTAACGCACAGCGCTTCAGAAGCCGATTATCACAGTATGTGCTAAACAATCCCTATGCCTAGGCTTCAGCCGCAATGCAAGGATTAGGGACCAATATGGTTAGTCTGCTGGGATCATGTCATCCTGGAAGTAACCTCTTAGATGCCACGGTCAATAGTGACCACGGCATCTAAGGTGTTTTAAAGAGGGTGGTGACTCTCTCTGTCAGCTGACTGGGGTGTTGATGGGTCATTGTGGCAGCTAAAGGCCTAATACAAGCCCCTAGGTCTACCATTAGCATCTACCTATTAGGTCAATTGATGTTAATAATGTTTCATAACAAAGTGTCCCCAAAAATAAACCCATTTTATCATTAAAAGTTTTATTTTTTCAAAATTAGTTTATGCGCAATGTGCGATATGAAATAGAAAAAAAAAATGACATTTGTTGTTTTCTATTTCTTCCCCCCAAAAAACGTACAAAAATTAATCAATAAATGCATGTACCTAAAATGTTCCCAATAAATTAGAACCTGTCCCACAAATAGCAGGCAACATGTTAATGTTTTATGTGAAGTGACTAATGTTCTTACTTTATGCAGACTGTGTCATTCTCCTGAGGAATACTACGTGCCACTATTTAATAGCATTTCATCACTGCTGCCATGTGGTTTTGCAGTTGATGCGTAATAAAACCAGGAATATGCCTGCACTAATGCAGCTTATGACCATGATGTGCAGAGCTGAAAGCCTATGCAGGAGCTGTTTACCCCCTGTGTCTTTCATGTGGTATGGTGTTTTAAATACATAGGTTTGCGAGTCAAATTCAATGAGCTGTTTCCATAGGAGTGTTATTCTAACTTAATGTACTGCAGAAAACAGATTATCAAAAGTACAAGATGGAACAATATTGTCATAAAGTATAATTATTAGAAATCACTAGGTCACTAAACACAATGAGGTGCTAATGTTAGCACGTGAAATGCAGCAGCATGGTAGATACATGTGTCTTTTTTCTTTAACTGGAATCGATTGTGAATTTTTTTTATTAAATAAAACAAGATAGTGATACTTATTCTTTACTTCTTAGCCGTTTTTATTTTCATATTGTAGATTGTTTTATTCTGGTTTCTGTATATGATTCCTTGCAGGAGCGGTTTTTAACAGTATTTATAGATATGCTTTACAGCAGCTTCATAGACATAGGAGCCTGTGAACAGGAGCAGACCCACTGACTTCTACAGGCATGCTCTGTGACCTGGGAAGAAATCAGTGTAGAGGGAGGGTGAGCTGTAACCATCTCCAATTGTGAATGGTGGGTCCTTTCTTATCTAAACATTGCTGTCACCTTTAATTATAACACTGCATGTGCTGATAATTAGGAGACTGCTGAAAATCTTTGGGTGCTTTCACACAGCGCTGTTTTGGTGCAGTTTTAACTGCACTCCAATTGTGTACCTTTATTACCAGCAAGCATTTTTCACTTATCTAAAGTGTTTGTAAAGTGAGTAATCAATTAGTGTGTTTGTAATCCACAAGACTTCAAACACAGTCATTGATTACTTGCTTGAAACACCTTTCCGAACAATTTCCACAACTGAAAGAAACTTGCTGGTAATAAAGGCAGTTTAACTGGAGCGCAGTTAAAACTGCACCAAAACTGTGCTGTATGAAAGCACCCTTTCTCTGCAGAACAGGAAGTGTCAGACTATTAGGGCATGTCCCCCCGGCACGGGTTTTCAGACGGTTTTTCAGGCGGTTTGTGGTTTTGCAGACCGCCTCAAAAACCGGCCGAAAATGAGCACAATGGTTCTCTATGGGAAACCCGGGCAGCAGTCCCCACTGCACGGGCTTTCCGTCCGGTGGTTCTTCCGCCCGCAAAACATTCTGCAAGCACAATCTTCCGTCCGGTTTTCTCTGTGCTTGTTAATGTGGGGGGGGGAAAATTCCGTCCCCACCCCCCCCCCCCCCCCCCCTGGGGACAGCCGCAATACAGGACAAATACTGGTCGGGTAAACCGACCGGTATTTGTCCTCTGCCGTGGGAATGCATCCCTTTTAGGCCTAGTGGCCAAAGTAAAAACTGCAGGATTTTCTTTAAAATATTGATAGTGATGCAAAAAACTAAAAGGAAGAAACGCAACCATCCTTAATATATAATTTAAACATAAAAATTATGAGTTAAAACAATAGGCCATTTTCTGATGACACATTTCCTTTACTCTCTGCAGATATTCTGTTTTTTTCTTGCCTCTTCTGAACAGGGACATGACTGCTGTAGTGGCATTGTCTCTGTTTGGAAGAAGCAAGAAGAAAACAGACAAGAGTGAGGATCGTGCAGCACTAGAATTAAGCTGAGGGGAGAGGTAAGTACAAGTTTTTCTTATTTTAAATAGGCACAACTAACGAAACATAAAGATGGTAGGTATTAAAAAGTTCAACACACATATGTGAGGTGGACTTTTTCATTCCCATGATCTTTAGGGTCGCATTTTTGTACTAATTAGATTCTTAGCACTAGGGATTTTTTTTTAGGAAAAGCCTATGCAAAGACAAAATTGAATGAAAAAATAGCTGGTTGCCTGCAGCCACTACAAGAGAAAGCAAGAAAACCCATTGCATACTGTTTTATTATTTAGTTCAATGTGAAGGTATTGTGCAGTAAGCTCTTATACTTCAAACCAGAATTGTGTTATCATTTGTCTTAACCTCTTTGCAGGGGGACTTGGAGCTTTGTAGCAGAATAGTGGTGCTCTAAGGAGGTTAGGTATAAGGGTTTCCTTCATGCATTTTCTATATTTGGATCCATCCTCATGAAAAAGAAATGGGAAGGGCAAATTTTTCACTAATACTAAAACTATTCCTGTTTCAGTCTCAACATGCAACACAGATTTCATTTAAAACTGGGACAAGATGCTTCATATGGTTATAAAATAAAAGACTTTAGCATTTAGGCCATGTTCACACGGCTTATTTTGGGACGTATTTCAGCCTGTAATTTGCGCCGTACTGTACGAATTACGGGCAAAAATACATCCCAGTCATTACGGTAATCCACAGTTCTCATAGAGAACTATGGATTAAGTCTTCTCTCCCCGCTCGCCGTATTGTGCGTATACGCGCCAAGAATAATGCATGTCTATGGGCTGAAATACTTCCCGCAATTACACCATGTGAACATAGCCATAGAATAAACTATTTGTCAAAGAGAACAGATTTATTTTGCAGGTTTAAATAATAGACTTTTGTTTGTTGGGAAAGCACCAATAGCATCAGACACCACTGGTTCTAGAGGTTTCGTTAAGCCTATGTCTTTTTTTTCTCCACTGGCATGCTGGTTGATGACTTCAGCTAAGGCTAAGCCACTAATGGCTGCTCCTTCTACACTTGGACTTACCAGCCAGTCACCACATATCCCCACATTATGACTTGACTGAAAGACACATTCATCTCCCTGTAAAACATTGAGGGGGTTAGCAGCACCCCACAACTGTACTTTAGTAAAACATGGTGCTATAAGTTGTCTACTTATACCAGTTAACTCTGCAAAACCATTCAGAAGCAAATTAGTAACTTCTTTCTCTATAGCAGGTGGTATAAACTCTTGAGGAACCTTATGGTTGGCTGCAAACGTCTTACTGCTGATAACGGTCCAGCATTCCATCTGATTTTCTGTGCTGTATTTAGATGTATTATTTCCAATCCAGGATATGTCGGAATGCTCCACAAAAGCTCCATCAAAGTCAACCTCAACCTTACGACGTAAAGCAAACAGCAGCACCCACAGGGAGCACAACTGCATGACATTGGTCCGTGGTGATAGAATGGCTCCAAACTTCACCTTCAGTAGATTGTGGATCTGTGGTGCACCAGCATCAGCCATCAGTCGAGCTGCACACTTCCCATTATGGGCAACTACCATATAATCAAACCAGCCGTGGTCATCAACCTTCCACTTTTTTAAAGAAGGATCCCAGTGAACACTGCTGATCCATTTGTTTCCTTCCACGTGAACAAGATTCGATAGACAAACAGGAACGGACTGCATTCCACTGCTCCCAATAAAAGCCTGCAAGTTCTTCACTTCTGTTGGCTTTCCACCCAGTTTAAGACGAACAATTTTACCAGGCCACACTTTCACTGCCCCCTTGCTGTGCAAAAAGGACACAATTTTGGCAAACCTGGGATCACTTACAGTAAAGAACTGGACAGCATGATCAAATACGTGGAGTTTGCCCTCAATGTTGATGACTCGACTGCTACATCTTCCACCCGGGGCATGTTTGCCAGTGTCGAAAACTGTACAGTCAGTGATTCCCAGCTGTGATAGTCTTGCTGCACAGACCAGGCCTGAGATGCCACCACCAATAAGGGCCACTGAGGTCTTTTTTCCGCTCATCTTTGTGAAGTGGTCTAGAACAAGAATAAAAAATATACTGTTTTTATAAATTTTTAAAAATATACCATTGTTCACTAGTAAAACAGTTTAGAAATGTATTTGTAAAGGAAAAGGAGGCTGATCAACAGTTGTATGGTATGTAAAAAAAAATGCAAGATATTACATGCCACCACTTGTCATACTGTAAAGGAGCTGTAGTTACTCAAAAATTAAACATTCATTTTATATGGAGACAATGTTATGGTTGATTGTAAATGCCCGAAAATAAGACATCCCCCAAAAATAAGACCTAGTGCAATTTTTTCCAAGCTTAGAAATATAAGGCCTTACCTGAAAATAAGACCTAGCGGCAGTCAATGCTACAGCTCCCCCCACGCCATACATTAGCATCTAGATAGGTCTTACTTTGTGTGGGAGGCTACCTGGACAGGGGGTGCTCATTTATTAAAGTGCTATTGCAAGACACAACAGATTGGGGCCAATGATTCTAAAAGAAATGGAGTCACAAGAAATTCACCCTGAAATTCAGAGCTTGGAGAGTTACGATGATGATTCAGAACATGATGACATGACGGTCTATGAATAAATGTTGCTTTTCGTTCATAAATACCAGGATCGGTAAATGTACCACAGATTGTTGTACATGGAAATAGTCACAAGACATTCTTGAAAGAAGTCAGAGTTATGCTGGTTATGCTGATGTTTGTAATGACAGGACTACAGTATATTAATACTTGTTGATATTTTGTTCAACAATAAATTTGAATTCTTGGTCATGGAGGAATAAGACATCCCCTGAAAATAAGACCCAGCACGTCTATAGGAGCAAAAATTAATATGAGACACTGTCTTATTTTCGGGGAAACAGGGCAGACTTTTTGTTAGAAGAGTCCTTCCTATATCACAGCAGAACCTGAGAGCAAGTGTTTAAATCTCCTGCAGCACCACCACAGGTGAAATAAAGCATTACACACACTCAATAAAAATCCATGTTTTTTTCTAAGTAAATTAGGGATGTGTTGGGTCCTACAGGTTGAGAGACCCACTTTGTATCAGCTCTCTGCTGGCTAACAGATGCTTACCAGTAAGTAAAGTTAGTAAAGGGGGCCTTGTCTGGAAGTCACATGAAATATACAAAATGGGAACTGATCTATAAGAGGTATCAAGAAATGATGGCTAAGAAGCCATCCCATCTGTATGACTCCTGTATCAGGTTTTTATACATATCTGTACAGCTGGACTGGCATTCCATGTCGTGAACCACTACACAGTGGTTTCCGGAAACTGGTAAGATTGCAAAACACAGTCACCAACTGCCATGCCGGATATATTTTGCAAGCTGGTCTGCATGTGCCCCCTTACTTTACATCTGTGCCGGAGAATTCTGCTTGTCTTGAGGAAGTCTGGGGCTCCTGAAGAGATGGAGAAACAGACATAATGATGAAGTAGTCTTCAGCACCCAGCACATTCTGGGTGAATGTAAGAAAAACAGGTGTATGTATGGGTGTGGAGGTAAGGAACTATATCCGACAACAACCAATCAGACCTGAATAATAGTCATATATTAAGAATGTGAAAGCAATCTGGTGATTGGCAAGTATAAGTCAACAGCAGGACAGGGCACCCGAAGGCAGAATTTCCATCGGGCATTTCCGGGTCTCATACAGTCATAGCATCTGGGCCGCCTCACCCATTACCAGTAGCTATTTTACACCATTTCATGCTCCCTGAAATTATTACTGAAACCCATAAGGCACATGAATGTGTCAGCGGGAGGTAGATGGGGCAGCAGCAGGCTCTCTTTTAAATTTGACTCTGGACCCTGGCAGTAGTATCGCCAATACTGGCCTGATGGCGGCTCTGCACAAGGGAGTCAAGTACTACAACAACAAAAAAATCTACTCACATCTTTGGGATAGAGGTAAATGAACCAACAGAGCTCCATGGATGCTCTTGATGGAAATGACTGGCTTTTGAAAGGGATGCTAGTTCATGAACTGTGTCTGGTTTGCAGTCTTATACAAGGAGGACATCTAGTTTCAAAAAAGAGAGAAAGAAAAGGGGAAACGAGGCACTCCCTAGTGTATTAAATTTAACTATAAACAACAAAGGAGAGTCACAAGTTATCCGAACTCATCTTACTCAGATGGCACAACTCACTCATAGTGCATTTCTCCAACTACCGTATCCAGTGGTTGTAGCTGGTCCCACGCCCCAGCCCACGAGATTAACGAGGGCCCGCGTAGAGCAATGAAAAGAACATAAACGGCTGCTAAGTAACAGCAAGCAGCACACTTTTTGGCTAGAAAACAGGTAATATGTATCGGGACAAAAAGCGACAATCCTCCTTAAAGTATCGGGTATTTTATTTAGTTTAAAACGAACTATGCGTTTCGTGCCTTCCGCACTTCATCAGGTTCATAAACAAAAAGACAACCTATCACACTTAAAAAGTATGTGACACCCTCTGATCTCAATTACATTTCATAATTAAAAACAAATATGTACAGATCTAACATTTCTCATTTGTCTTTTTGTTTAAGAACCTGATGAAGTGCGGAAGGCACGAAGCGCGTAATTCATTTTAAACTAAATAAAATACCCTATACTTTAAGAAGGTTTTGCACTAATTTGTCCCGATACGTATTACCTGTTTTCCAGCCAAAAACAGAGTGCTGCTTGCTGTTACATAGCAGCAGTTTCTTTTCATAGTTTCACAAAAGGTGTTCCCCATTTAGGATCCATACCGTAGCAGTTACCTAGGGTGTAGTGACTACAAAGAACATCCCATGCTCTGGTGGATCCAGCACGACAGTCCAATGGGAAATGTGTAAGGCCGTGTTCACATGGCTTATTCAAGCTGTAATTGCGGGCCGGATTTCGCCCGCAGTTACGGCTTGAATAAGGGGTGGGATGGGGGCGGGGGCGTGGCGGGGGAGCTGCTAGCCGGCCCCATAGACAATGCATTATTTACGGCGCGTACGCGCCGTAAATAATGTGCATGTCACTTTCTTCCCCCGCGGCGTATTCGCCGAGCGGGAAGGAGTGACGGAATCCACAGTTCTCTATGAGAACTGTGGATTACCGTAATGACAGGGACGGAGTGGAGCCGTACTGCAGCGCAAATACGGCGCGCAGTACGGCTCCAATCCGCGGCCAAATAAGCCGTGTGAACATGGCCTAAAGGTATGTTCAGACGGCGTTTTTCAAGTAAAAAAACGTAGCGAAAAACGACACGTAAAACGTACCTAAACATGTACCCAAAGTGTGGTACATGTTTGGATACATTTTCTGTTCAGCAGAAACATACCTGTTAGTTTTAAATAGTTTGTCTGTTGCTTAAAACGGATCAAGAATTGACATATCAAGTCTGTGATCGGATCCGTTAAACGCATCCGACAGACGTATGTAAAACACGTATCGTCTAAACGATGATACATGTTTTACATTGAAATCAATGTAATCACACTGTGCATTGTTAGTAACGTGTTTGTGTCCGTTTTTGAGTCCGAAAAACATACTCAAACACGTATCTAAAAATGTCATGTGAACAACCCCTAGTGCTTAATTTCTCCAGTGGTGGCACTGTAGATTTCCCTCACAGATTACAGTTAATCTCTGGTTGTTCCAGACTATATGAGAGACCTCTACATAGAAGTGAAAGTTGTTTCAGAGAAGGACAACTGGAGCAACTGGAGGTCTGCCCTACATTACAGTAATTACATAAAACCTGGAAAACTTTTGGTGCTAAAAGCTTAGAACAAATTCCAATTTTAACTGAACTTCCAGTTTTGGGTACAAGTTTCCTTTACCTTTTCTGCAAGCAAACTTTGGTGTTCCATCACTTGAACAACATGTAATACTTCATATACCCTGCACTAGAAATGCCTGGCTAGCTCTGGTTTCCCTTAGTTAAGAGGGTCTGTGGCTGCTCCTGACATGTTTCTTTTAGTAAATACCCATGTTCACATGAATAATTCTGGAGCATCTTTCTTTAGCTCTCTATGTTGTGTAGTTCCCCTATTATCCCTTCTAGAAGTTAAAGGGGTTGTCTCACTACATTGATTCATCTTGCCTCAGTCCTCTTTTCTTGGTTTCACTTGGAATTCAGGGGCGTGTTTACTGGCTTCCACTAGACTGCAGTAGAAGCCAGGTCTGTAGCTATAGCAACCAGCACTGGAAGCCTATCATGAGAGATTGAACAGGTCTGTAGCTATAGCGACCTGAGGAGCTGATGCAGCCCATACAAGAGGGGATATCTCAGAATAGGTAGGACACGTTTAATGGACACATATTGCAAAGTGACTTGTTTCTGCAAGATCTTTAGCATAAAAAGCAATCCTTGTAGTGAGACAACCCCTTTAATTAACAATGTGTCAATTGGGTGTTACCAATTAGTGGAGTGTCCCTAAAATGTTAATTAACAATCTGTCAGCTGGGTGTTACTAATTAGGGGAGTGTCCCTGCACAGTCTGACATTTTCCAATCAGTGCTGACAGTCAGTGTGTGCTGGGACACACCCCTTTCAAAATTGGACTGGTAACACCTAGCTGACAGATTCAGTAATACATTTCTAGAAGGAATAACGGAGCAATAGCACAACACAGAGTTATACGAGAAGATGTTCCAGAATCGATATTTATGGAAAACACAAGTATTTACTAAAACTGACATGTCAAGGGATGTCAAAATCCCTTTTGAGGACAGCTCGTTGCTTGCTATAAGCCTCCCACAGAGAATGGGAAGATGGCTGCGCTTGCATAGTTCTACATGTTCATTTCTATGGGAGTTTTAAATATAGCTGAGTGAATGTGCATTGCTGGATCAGAGCTTCCATAGACATAAATGATGGAGAGCTGTGTAAGCACAACCATCTTCCTGTTTTCTGAGGCTGGCTTGTATCTTGGTATGAGCCGGCCTCAGAAGGGATTTTGCCACATGGCAAAACACCATTAAATCAATTTTTTGCTGGGGGTCTTGGGAGTCATCTGCATATATATCGATCAGCTGTTTGCCACAATGGCTTCATGTGAAAGGGGTTGTCTGTAATGATACAACCATTTAATATAATGAAAGAAGCCTAATCTACTGGTAGTAAAAGTAATTAGTCATCTAGATTTCTCCACATTCGACTCTCAAAAACAACAACAAAAAAACTGCTGCCTCAAAGTATCACTAAGCAGCCAAAAACTTGAATTTCTTTGCCTTGCCTTCCCTCCTACCACGAAACTGGCAAAACATGCTTGTCCTGGCAGGCATCTTGAAAGGGAACGTGACCATCCATATATATCGGCAGCTACTTAATATAACCACCACTATTCATGTATTCTATGAGCGTGTTCAGCTAGAGAAATCAAATATGCTTGCAATTACATCCTGTGAGTCTGACAGCATTTACTGAGACATGCCAACCAAAAATGGCTATTAATATCCAGAATACTTCAATATTACTTTAGCTCCACAAACCATAGAACAAGCTGATCGGTGTATTTTACCCTTACAAAAACAGGCTATGGTATTGCCTTGCGGGAATTCAAGATATTTTTAGCATGAAAAAACAAATTTGGGGTAAAGACAGTTAATTGGTATGGACCGGACAAAGAGAATGGTACCTTTAACACTGTGCTGGAAACCAGGGGTGCCAATAGGGCAGTACGGGCAGTACTCCTGTCAGGGGCCCTAATCAAAAAGGGGCCAAATTGATATGTTAAAAAATAGGAATTAGTAATGGGTGGGGGCCCCATTTGATTTGGCTGTATGGGGCCCTGAAACGATTCATAGATGACTGATGGCAGCCCTGCTGGAAACAGTGCTAGATGACAACAGTTCTACTAGGCTGCATTCAGACCCCTGTAATGGGTCTACACTTTAGCGTCTCTATTCTGCCTACAAAACTGAGGGTCACTTGGTCCAACTAAGCCAAACTTAGATCATTGCAGAATTCTATGAGGTCTGTACAATGATCAGTTAATTAAAACTGGTCAGCTTTGGGCTTTGTAGGTGGTATATGGACTAAAATGCAAAAAAAGTGACATCTGAAATGGCCCAAAAGGGGTTTTCATTTCATTAAATGGGTTTTGAATAAGGGACAGTGAAAAAAAGCAATTTGCAATTGGTGCATTTCAAAGCTGTTTGTTTTCACAATTTTTCCTTATCTTCATTTTTTTGTAAAAAAAACTTCTCCTTCTATGGATCCCACCTCCTTTCATTTTCATTAGTGGGGCTCTAAAAATTTTTAAATTTTGTTTGCCCCGGCGGCCGGCCTATTCATGGGGCTTGCATTCCCGCCTCCAATCAGAATTGGGGCCCCAAACAATTTCACTTTTCAGTGCTGCCTCCTCTTTAACTGCAGCTGTCTCTATAATCAAAAACGCAGAATTTTCGCCCCGGGCCTTTAAACCTCTGGTGTAAGGGGCCCAAAAATTTCACTCATACAGCTAACTGCTCCCATTACCTGCAGCTATGCTACAACCGAAAAAAAGCGAAAAGTGGTCGTGCCTTTTTTTATACATGAAGGGAGAGGATCTGTGCCCCTAGATGGATTCAACTGTGCAATCCCCAGCTGTGAGAGATCAGTGCGGTTCATTGAAGGTGTTTAGAGAATGCGGGCCTGTGGTTTTGTAAACAGCGTTACAAAAAAAAAATGATAGGGAGAGGACAGGAATGTGGTGGGAGGGGGGAAACACCTGGAGCCCGCATAATAGTGAAGGGGGGGGGATGATGTCTTCCCCCCTTTAGTTTAAAAACACCCAGTGGGGGGGGGAAGAAACCCCCCTGGATTTCAGGAAGGGGGGGCCCTCAAGTTTTCAAGAGAACACCCCAAAAATAAAGAAGGGGTTTTTCCCTTTTTAAAGGGCCCTTAACCATTTTCCCATTTTCTTAAACTTGTTTTGTATGCTTGGTTTTTTTTTAGGGCCTTTTTCATAAGGGATTCAGTACTCCAAATTTCTTTTTTGAGTGGGGTAAACCGTGTAAAATGGTTTTGCTAAAAAGAAAGCTGTTTTGACGGGGAGCCGTTAAAAACCCGGTTCTAATTCAATGGTATTTTTTAAGTCAGGGTTTGGCATGCTTTTTTCACGCAGGACCCGTAAGAAAGACATGAATTCTGCACGTCAAAAAAGGGGGAAAAAGGGAAATTTGGGGTCCCCCAGCCTAAAGGTAAACGCATACAGATTAGAACTGTGTGGAAAACGTCTGCAGCAATTTCAGCAGGAAAATCTGGACAACAAATCTGCATCAAATTGTGGGGATTTTAATACATTTATTTGACTTTTCCTGAAGAAAACAGCCAAAGGTCTAAAATAAAAATACCACTACATTATCATGTAAAGTACAAGGGATGAACTATAAAATTTTGACAAGATGGTATAGGGTCCCATCCTTGATCCCCTACTTGTATCCTAATGTTTATGATTTCTATGACCCATATGTGGTTGCAATGCCCCACAATAAAAATTGATGGGAGAAAACAAAAAAATTTTTGAAAGGAATGCTGTTAAAAAATTGCCCCCTTAAACTTTTAAATTTTTTCTATGATACCCGGGCTTTAAAACCCTATTTAAAAAGAGAGCCATTTCTTTTTATTGCTGCCAGGACAGTTATATCTAAACTTTTGTGGAAAAACCCCATTTTCCCTTCTGTCTTAAATGGTCAAAAAAAAAAACCACTGGGGTGGGTTTATTAATGCTGTCTAATACAGGGTGGGTGACACCGTTTAAACAAAGGGGCCCAATCACCCCATTATGCTAAAAGGGGGCGGGAGGAGGGTGGCTAGATTTGCCCTGGGTTTGGGCTGCCCCAGGGGGGCGGGTAAACCACCTTTTCCGTTGTGAACAGAGCCCCGTGAAGGTGACATTGGAAGCTCCATTTTCCACGATGGTCCCCTTCCCTGTGTGGCAAAAAAGACCCCGGTGAAAACCCTCCAGGGAAAGTGGAGAAAACAGCCCTTCCCTGTCTTTCACACCTTTTTTTTTTCCTGCTTGCTGTGTCTAAGCTCTTGAGGGCCACATAAAATGAAAGGGGGGAATGAAAATTTTTGGTTTTGCGGGCCCTCAAGTTTGCAAGGGGGGGAACATTTTATAAAAAAACTGTCTTGGTCAAGACTTTTTTGGGCCCTAAAAAACCTGGTTCCCCCATTCATTTAATATAGTGCTTTTTAAAAAAATGAAAATCCCAAAATTTTGGGGGCAGTTTGTGGAATAAAGGGTAACCCCCAACTTAGAAAAAGTGAATAGTTAGACTAGATAGTTGTAACATATGGCAGATTTAGCAGCTCTATGATAAATGTTGCGTATTGGTGCCTAGTCTAAGTTTACACTGTGAGTTAGACAGTATTGAAAAAAATTCCCCAAACGGGGTTTGTTTTTTATTTTTTTTTTTAAATTTAAATTTTTTTTTATGCATTGGGGGTTTTGTTTGGCGACTTTTACTTCCAAATTATGGTCAATGGGTAAAATTCACAAACTAAATTGATATACTCAAATTGAAAATCCACAAGGCAAGTCAATATCCATGCAGAAAAAACCAAAAAAAAAAAAAAAAAAAAAAAAAAAAAAAAAAAAAAAAAAAAAAAAAAAAAAAAGGATTGGGGGCACATGAAATGAAAATTTTTGAGGGTGCAAAGGGGTTTTTTTCTCAATTTCCAAAAGGATTACTTTTTATGTTAAGAATCTTGCAAAAAACAAGTCACTTTTGCAATATTATGTCCATTACAGTGCCCTTTAAACTATTCCTAAAATATCCCTTTGTATGGGCTGCATCAGCCCCTCAGGTCGCTATAGCTACAGCCCTGTTTGACTCTCCTGATAGGCTACCAGCACTGGTTGCTATAGCTACAGACCTGGCTTCTACTGCAGCCTAGTGGAAGCCAGTAAGCTCGCCTCTGAAT
The DNA here is from genome assembly GCA_025379985.1 of Phyllomedusa bahiana. Taxonomy (NCBI): domain Eukaryota; kingdom Metazoa; phylum Chordata; class Amphibia; order Anura; family Hylidae; genus Phyllomedusa; species Phyllomedusa bahiana. The sequence continues at coordinate 101,661 of JAODAL010000120.1, read as the reverse complement.
TCAAAGTTAAACTGAGAAAACAGGACTGAGGTGAGATGAATCAACATAGTGCGACAACCCCTTCAACCTTAGGCCAGGTTCACACCAGGTAGTTTTGATAACATGTTAATTTCAGTCAGGGAGACACTTCTGGCCCCTACTCGGGCATGTCTAAATCCAACACGGTCAATCCTTGTTTCCCTCTGACTACTTAAAAGGGAAAGCTGAAAGACCCTCACAGACATTACACCATCAGCAGGGTCTGTCCACATGAATCCATTGTGTACAGGCAGCTATAAGCTAGGTTGTCACATTGCGTTAATGCTTGTGTTTTTATTGAATGCAGGTGGTTTTGTAATTCATTTACTTTACACCGAAGAGAATTACAAAACCAACTGCATTCAACAAAAACGCAAGCAGTAACACAATGTGAGAATCCAACCGTAGGCTGCGTTCACATGTTGCATATTTCAACTGCATAAAAAATGCAAGCAATAAAAAAAAGCATGCATTTTTTAGTGCAAGCGGTTTTGTAACTAAACCTAATGTAGAATACAGGTGAAATTAAAAAAAGCGCGTGTTTTCAACTACTACTGCCTATAGACTTTAGGACTATTTCTATGTCTATAGACATGTCCGAGCGGTGGCAGTTTATCTCTGCAGGGACTTTTTGGATCTAATTATACAGCTGCGTCGGGTGGGGATCTGGTTATTAGCTATAGCTGTGCTCTCCACTGAGAAGACAGGGACTGTTATTACCATCCCTGGTTTCTCGATTGCTGTGTATACAGTGCTCAATGAGCGCTGTATACACAGACAGGCAGGAAACCTATGTCGGCTTCCTGCTCCCGGTGGTTACATGACTGCCTGAGCTGCTGGGTCTAGTATATTAACTAGTATAGTAACGGGGGCTAGTATATAAGTCCCAGTTACAGGGGAAATCATCCGAGAAAAAAGTGATATAAATATGTGTGCACAATGTGTCAAGCAAACTAAAAATCCATATACTAATAAAAGAAACAGCACCGCTCATAAAAATGTATGCAAAAGGTAGCCATTTGTAATGACATGGGTGATTACATTCACATGTTTTTTGAATTTTGATGGTGCTGTCTTTTTTATTTTTCTTGCAAAGTAACAAAAAAAAAAAACCCACTACACACAAAATAGAATAAATACTAAAAGATCATACCACAACATTTAAAAAGTGACAATTTCAAAACTTATTTCAGTGCAACTTTTGCTGTTTAAAAAATAAAAGAAAACATTTTTTTTTTTTACTATTTTAAAAATTTTTTCAATAACAAGGCAAGAAAGCACCCATACTTTTAAACCCCGGGTTTTTCGCTTGCTTTTGTGAGTTGAAAACCCAAGTGTGAATGAAGCTAAGGGGCTTTCCCCCAGTTTGGTTTTTGGGAATTAATGCTTACATTTTGCCAAAAAAAAGCACCAAAAACTACGGTGTGAAAGCGCCCTAACTCTGGAAACAAATTACACAAGCTGTTGTATAATTTGAGTCAGGCAGCTTTCTTTGCGTTAACGTGAACAGAAACATTTTACATCCTTTATTAAAGGGATGTTACCACCATAGACTTTGATGGCATATTGATAGGTCCTAAAGTCTGGCAGGTGCAGGGGGCCCCTCTGGGACTGCAGTTTATCTCGGAAATAGGACCCGAAGTGAGGGTCAGAAAGAAGAGGGGTCATGCTTGCACACACCTAGTTAATGGGTGGTGCTAGCACAGATGAACACACCGCTCCCTTTATGAGGTTCCCTTTGGACAGAAAGGAGAGTTTTGGGCCCTGTGCACTCCTTTTGGCCGTCACTTTCCCCGGGCCCTTTTTTGGATAGTATGAGTCCCATATGTGGTCCCGCAACTTTCAGACTTCAATGCCTCCAAAGTCTATTTTGGGAACACCCCTTTCACTTCTATGCAGGATGACTGTCAGAGAGCAGCCTGTTCCCTCTGCGTGCAACTTCTGGCAGATGCAAAACATAGTATACAGAGTAATGGATTGCACTGTCCTATGTACAAGTACTGTAGTTATTACTTAGCCCAAGTCTAATGCAAACTGTAGGCAGCAAGCAGGAGGGAACTTTAACTCCCCCCATGTACAAGTAACTTCCAAGCAGATTCCAGCTTTGCATATTCTCTGTCACTGACTCGCCCATCTGCATGGAAGGTGTAAAGTTAATGGAACCCAATCCAGCCCCTGCATGTGAATAATCTCACCTTCCACAAGTCAGCTCCACTCTCCTACTTCCTGTGAGGTAGCAGCTCCTCTTCCCAGCATGCTCTGTGAGAGGAATTGTAGACAGAATAGCTTCCAGCTAAAGAGTCTGAACAAGTTATACTTTGTATTATGGGAGGCGGAATAATGATGGCTGTCACTGCAGCCTTGGATTTGTAGCTCCACAAGAGCAAATACTACAGTGTCTATACAATCTGGACTTTGCTGTCCTGCATTCTTGCTTATTTGTGTAATTTTACAGTAGATGACAGAAAGATGGAAAGAAGATAGTTAAAAAGATAGATATAAGATGTAAACAAAACACATATGAGATAGATACATAGTTATACAGTATATAGTATATAGAAATAGGTAGCACTTTCTTAACAATATGGGTGCCAGTAAAAAAGCGACCTCAGTCACATGTCAAAATTGTTTTCAAGGCTGAAGATAAAAAGTTAAATATATAGATACATAGTTACATAGATACCCTGTTCCCCGAAAATAAGACAGCGTCTTATATTAATTTTTGCTCCTAAAGATGTGCTACGTCTTATTTTCAGGGGATGTCTTATTTTTCCCTGAAATAAATTACAGCATGCTATACTAGTGTGTGAGTGTGTGTGTCTGTATATCTTAAAGTTTAGAGTCACAAACCATAGGATATATTTTATGTAAAGGACTTTTTTATGGCAGCTGCAGGACTTACAATTATGGGGAAATGTGACTGCTGTGACTTGTGAAATAGAAGCCCAGCAGCCCAAACCGTGAAGGGTGTGTGGGTCGTATCATTGCTTTTTGTTCTCCCCCCTCTTCCCCCTGTTACTTTCATGTACTTTCTGTCTTTCTCTCCTTTGGTTGTTTGGGGCCTGTGGTGAATCACAGTCACATTTACCTCCCTTTAAAAGGTCCCTTTAACCCTTAATGATTTCCCCTATGTTTATTTTTTGGGGGGGGGGTGCCCTTTTATTGGGAATTCAAAAAAATCTCTGCTTTGTCTTTTCTTTTGGGGGTTTTTTATTTTCGGGGGAAAACGGTAGTAGAGTTTAAACCAGAAGTTTGCATACATTATAAAAAAAGGGCACATATGAATTTTTTTTCTCACTATCTGACATGAAATCAGAAAAAAACCTTCCCTGTTTTGGGGTCAATTGGGAAACCCAAAAATTATTTTATTTGTCAAATGCCAAAAAAAAAAAAAAAATATTTTTTTCGGAAAAAAAAAGGGGGGTTTTTAAACCCCCAAATTTTTTTCCCAAAAATTTTAAAAATTCCCCTTTTTTCCCCAAATTTTAAAAATTTTTCCCCCCCCTTTTAAAAAAAATTTTAAAAATTTTTTTCCCCTTTTCCCCCCCCCAAAACCCCCCAAATTTTTTTTTAAATTAAAAAAACCCCCCCCCCCCCCCCCCCCCCCCCCCCCCCCCCCCCCCCCCCCCCCCACCCCCCCCCCCCCCCCCCCCCCCCCCGCCCCCCCCCCCCCCCCCCCCCCCCCCCCCCCCCCCCCCCCCCCCCCCCCCCCCCCCCCCCCCCCCCCCCCCCCCCCCCCCCCCCCCCCCCCCCCCCCCCCCCCCCCCCCCCACCCCCCCCCGCCCCCCCCGCCCCCCCCCCCCCCCCCCCCCCCCCCCCCCCCCCCCCCCCCCCCCCCCCCCCCCCCCCCCCCCCCCCCCCCCCCCCCCCCCCCCCCCCCCCCCCCCCGCCCCCCCCCCCCCCCCCCCCCCCCCCCCCCCCCCCCCCCCCCCCCCCCCCCCCCCCCCCCCCCCCCCCCCCCCCCCCCCCCCCCCCCCCCCCCCCCTCCCCACCCCCCCCCCCCCCCCCCCCCCCCCCCCCCCCCCCCCCCCCCCCCCCCCCCCCCCCCCCCCCCCCCCCCCCCCCCCCCCCCCCCCCCCCCCCCCCCCCCGGTCAGACTGTGGTAACTGGCCTCGCCTCCACTGCCATTTGATAACTTTTAACTATTTTTTAAGATCTAAATCCCAATACATTGACAGCATCTTAAGCCACTTTGTACCAGTTTGGTAGTATGCTTCAGGTCATTGTCCATTTGGAAGACCCTTTTCCACCCAAGCTTTAACTTGGTATAAGTAGTAATACCAGGGGGTTTGTGACAGGGGGTTAGTGTCAATCTTGGGGTGACAAAAAGTACTACTGCTAACTTACTGCATCGATAGTAATGAAGAGATGTCTGTCACAAACCTCCATTACTATCACTGGTTGATCAGACGTAGTCCACCGAATCCAAAGTAGTCCAAATGGGAACCTGTATATAAACAGAAACATTAATCATATACAAATACATAAGCTGATTACGGTATCCACATCCAGGAAAGTTGTGTGGAAGATGGTCGTCACTCAGCTTTCCTGAGCACCGATTAGGAAAGCTGGGTGATGTCCCATCCCATACAGGTGGCACACAATTTTCCTGTCTTAGAAATGGTGGGTCTCACCTATGGGGGATAGGAATCACTAAACTTTTCTAAGATAGGAAAACTGTGTGCCTATTATACATAACCTCTCTACCCCCACTTGACCCCCTCTACCTCCCACTTTGACCCCCCCTCACCTCCCCCCTTTAACCCCCCTCCTCACCATCCACTCTAAAAAAAAAAACCTTTCCCATTCCACTTTAACCCGTCTCTCCCCTCTCTAAATCACCCCTCCTCCACACCACTCTAACCCCCCTTTTAACTTCCCTTCCTTACTGTAAACTGTCCTTACCCCACTCTAACCCACCTCTCTCACCCCCCTCTAAACCCCATTCCACACACTCTTTCCCACTCACCCCACTCCTACACTCTAACCCCCACTCTAATCCCCATCCCATACTCTCCCCACCCTTACTCTACTCCCCATCCTACTCTCCCTGCCTCACTATACTCCCTATCTTAGACTCTCACCCACCACTCTAATCCCCATCCCACACTCTCACCCCACACCCGCCCGCACACTCAAATCCCCATCCCACACTCTCACCCCTCTGTAATTCCCATCCCACACTCTCAGACCTCCTCTAATCCCCATCCAACACTCTTCCCCATCACTCTACTCCCCATCCCACACTCTCACCCCTACTCTAATCCCCATCCCACATTCTCTCTCCTCCTCTAATCCCCATCCCACACTCTCACCCCCTTTAACCTTCATCCCACATTCTCCCTCCACTCTAATCCCCATCCCATGCTCTTCCCACCACTCTAATCCCCAGCCCACACTCTCAGACCACTCTAATCCCCCTCCCACACTCTAATCCTCTCTTCCCCACTCTAACCCCTTACCCTTCTCTATATAGTGATATAGAGATAGATAGATAGATAATTAGATAGATAGATAATTAGGTAGATAGATAGATAGATAGATAGACAGACAGACAAATAGACAGATAGATAGCTAGATAGATAGTCATACAGTGCTATTGACATATTGACATTTTTTGCTTCCTATTACAACATTGGGGCTGGAGTTTTGGGAATGTTCCAGGTCTTGACAAGCATATGAATGAATATGACCTCGTATTAAGCAGTGTAAAAATATCTTAATGGGTATTTCAACACATTTCTCTTTGATTTCACTAGCATTATGAAAATAACTGTTAAGACATACTGAAAAACAAGCTTGTGAAACACTCATTGTGGAGGAAAAAAATGTTCCCATCCCACACTCTTCCCCCCACTCTAATCTCCATCCCTCACTCTCAGACCACTCTAATACCCCTCCCACACTCTAATCCTTTCTCTTCCCCGCTAACCCCTCCTCTCTCAAGCTAATCACCCCCTCACTCTATTCCTCCCCTCCCCAAGGACATATATTTACCAGTCTTCATCAAGAGCTGCCGGCCGTCAGCAGAGCAGTTCGGACATTGCTGGGGAGAGGGGTGGAGCTTCAGGAAATGGGTGGTGCTTCGCGTCTCCACCCCCTCTCCACACCAATGTATTGTGGATACTGAACTGACAGCCCTGACCTCGGATGCTGTCAGAAGAGCAGAGCAATGGCGGGGAAGCTGGAGCTTAATTTGCCCGCTGCCACCATTGTTAGGAGAGTCACAACCCACCCCCTATGACATAATGAACATAATCTTTATGCTTTATACATCGCCCTGCTGCCAGCCTCTCCCATGCCTCGGTGGCATCGATAAGCATCTCATGATGCTGCCTGATACCACCTGAATTTAATGAACCTCCTGCAGTTATCTGGCTGCAGAAGGTTTTTCACTTGTCCCGGGAGTGCGGGAGGTCTCACCTATTTGCGCAATCTGGGAGGATTGGTAAGCATGTTCTTGGGGCTTTCCAGTGGAGTTGTTTCTTGGGGTCCATCAATGGAGTTGCTTCTTCGGGCCCACATGTGGAGTTGATTCTTGTTTCCTATTCTCTACAGCTACTGCAAATAACTGCACATACTACACATGACTCTTGCTCTCCAACTCTGTAAAACCTTGGCTGGTTATGAAAAATGGAGGCAACCCTATGTCTTTTTTTCTTATTTATTTATTGGATGTCTATGAATAGATATTTCTCTCTTATTAAATAATTAAAAGAAAACAATATGGGTTCACCCCCTTTTTTTCATAACCAGCCAATAAAACCAGCTGCTGCAGGCTAATACTATCAGAATGGGAAGGCCCATGGATATTTCCCTTCCCATTCTAAAAATACCAGCCTACAGCCGCCCCAGAAGCAGATAATTACATTATATGGTCTTGTGCAATGGGTGCTGGGATAATAGTGATAGAAAGCTAAATAGACATTATTAGATATACAGAGAGACAGACAGACAGACAGATAGATAGACAGACAGATAGATAGATAGATAGATAGATAGATAGTCAGACAGTGCTATTGACATATTCGCAGTTTTGCTTCCTATTACAACATTGGGGCTGAAGTTTTGGGAACGTTCCAGGCCTTGACAAGCATATGAATGAATATGGCCTTGGATTAAGCAGTGTAAAAATATCTTAATGGGCATTTCAACACATTACTCTTTGATTTCACTAGCGTTATGAAAATAACTGTTAAGACATACTGAAAAACAAGCTTGTGAACCATTCATTGTGGACGAAAAAAAATGTTCCTTTGGAAGCCGAAAAAAAACTCTGACAGAAATTTTAAAAATTCCTACAGGTTTTTCTCTTTTTTTTATATTCCTGGTGTCAGAAGAAAAAATGACTCAAGGTCGGTTTCATCAAAGATCTCTAGAATTCTTCATCACTGGTACATGTTCAGCTCAGGTCTTGACAGGAGAGAAAGGACACCTGTGTTGGCTGTAACTGCGCCGAAACTGGGGCAGAGCATTTGATACCTGGGGTTTAAGTCACTAATGTCGGCTCTTGGGACGGATGTGGGAGGGTTAAAGGGGTTTTATTAGCCTAATGGCTCAACAGAAAGCACTCAGTGTGAAAAAGAAATATGTGTCTTGGGTGTAATTTTATGCAAAAATAAAAAGGAGATCTTAAAGGGATCTGTTTAAGCGCAGCATGAACACCCGCTACTGTAATACAGTCTTATAATACACTGCTGGCTTTATCTTAAATGCAGAACATGAGAGGTTGTGGTCTGGAGACGGATGGTGGCAGCTCGGGAGTAATGTGAGGAAGTGCGAGCTCACGCAGGAGTTGATGGATTGATAGAATGGGCTCCCAGCAAGGTGGGTCATGTAAATCCCACCACTGAGCATTGCAATTAAGGTCAATTCATTTTTAACCCCTTAACTATTGCCCTCAAAATCTTGATGAGCAGTCAGGGCCTTGGAAAGGGGTTGTCCAGAAGTCTGGTGTATATGAAAAACATGCATCTAAAGTCATATATAATTCCGTATTCTGTATTCTCCACTGCTACACTATAGTGTTAACAATACAAGCAGTTGGATGTGGGAGGGGCTGCTGTAGTGATTGACAGCTCTTCTGTAGGCCCTGGTACACAGCACGTATTACACGAATTGGACAAATAACTAGAACAATAACTACACATCACACAATGTATTAATAAAGGGTAGCTGAACTATGTTGAGGAATAGACAAATAAAAATCATGAACAACAATTATGTAAATTTTGTTTTACTCTTTAGCTTATACAGATGCTAATTCCTTGATTGAAGGCGTTGAGAATCTACTGCTTACATTACACTCCATACAGGTTCAATAATATTCAAGTTTGGGGACTGGGCTGGCCAGGGTAAATGCTTCACTTTATTTACATACTCTCTAACCATGAGCCAATGCACCTAGCAGTTTGGACAGGAGCATTGCTATCCTGGAAGATGGCATCACCATCTGGAAACAAAGTTTGGACCATGGGATGGAGTTGTTCAATTAGAATATCCAGATGCCTCTGGGCTGTAACCTTACCTTTGAGGTCGATTATTGAACCCAAAGACAATTATGACAACACACCACAATCATGCAGGAGTTTTATATGTTTGATAGTGGGTTTAGGGCGCTAACCATATTGCTTCATCCGGTGATTTCCACACATACACCTGACCAGAAGTGAGAAATACTGAAACTAGACACATCAGGCTATGTTCACACGGCTTAAATTGGGAAGTATTTTGCCCCGTATTTCGCTGTGTACGGCGCTCAATACGGGGCGAGATACGTCCCAGTCATTACGGTAATCCACAGTTCTCATAGAGAACTATGGATTACTTCTCCTCTCCCCACTCGCACAATACACTGACCGGGGAGAGAAGTGACATGTCAATTACTAGCACCGAATTCGCACCACTAGTAATGAATGTCTATGGGACCGCCGGCTGCCGACCCCTCCAGCCCACGGGAGCACCCGACCACACGGCGTAATTACGCCCCGCAATTATGCCATGTGAACTTAGCCTTAGACCATGTCACGTTTCCATGCTTGCAGCTTCCAAATTTCATGATCGCTGCACCATTGAATATGCTGTGGTTTCAACAAAGGTTTGGCTACTAGCATTTGGTTTGAAATACGCTCAGAGTAAGCCAAAACATATTAGATATTGATTTATCCAAAGATATTGGAAAAAAATAGAAATATTAAAGGAAATGTATCACCTATATATTTTTTTTTTACTAATTAAGACCAGATACAGGTATTATCTTATGTATTTTTTTTTTCTGATTGAAGATTTTTTACTTACTTACTGTACATGATTATGCAAGTGGAGCATTTTTTGCAACTGTCGGTCTGACTTCTACATACTCTGATGCCAAGATATAAATAAGTGTTTGTTTGCTTCTTCTAAAGACACAGATGTAAAACACAGTAGGGGAGATTTATCAAAGTAGTGTAAGGAGAGCATTTTCTTGTAGCAACCACTCAGATTTCATTTTACATCCTTTACATCCAAGGATTTACATCCTTTGGAGACCAAAATATTAGCTACAGACAATTGCTCCACTTTAAAGGGGTGTCCGTCTATAATAATAATACTAAGGGCCACATGTATGGAAGGTTTAGACTAAGACTTTCTTAGTTGCCATGGCAACCATTCAGAGCGCCCCTTTCATTTTTTCATAGCACTATATAAAATAAAAGGGAAGCTCTGATTGGTTGCTATGGGCAACAAAGAAAGTCCTAGACTTAGACAGCTTTCTTACATTTGCCCCTAAGCTCATGCAATATTAAGAATGATGCCCTTATTAATTGCCAATAACATATTTATTGCACTTTGAACAATTATGGACACATGTATGAAAACTGGATCTAAAACTCACTTTGTTGCCCATAAAAACCAATCAGAGCGCTCCTCTCTTTTCTTTAAAGAGCTCTGGGAAAATGAGGGGGTGATCTGATTGGTTTTTTATGGGCAACAAAGTGAGTTTCTAGACCAGACAGTTTTCATACATGAGGCCCTTAATATCCTCCAGTGGATATACAATGGGCCACATGATGAAAAACTGCCCTAGGTCTAAAACTTATTTGTTGCCCATAGCAACCAGATTCCCCTTTCATTCACATGTGCTCTGGAAAAATGAAAGGGCCGCTGTTGGTTGCTATGGGCAACAAAGAAAGTTTTAGACCTAGACAGTTTTCATACATGTCCCCCATAATGAATGTCACTTTCAGTCCTGTATTATACAGTGAGAGGTAATCATAAATCATCATAACCTGTGGGGAGAACGCCGAGAGGAGTAAATGCACCTACAGGACTCAGCTCCTAAAGAGGAAGTTCAGCAGCTGATGTGACCGGCATCTCACCACAGGTTATGACTATTTATGATTATCACTGTATAATACAGGACTGAGAGTGACGCTCCTTATGTATATATTCCACTGGAAGCACATTAAATATGCAAAGTGCAATAAATTTATTACTGGCAATTAGTAAGGGGCATTATTCTAATTATTACATTAGAAGTAATAGGGAGTGGAGGGGACCCACTGAATGCCCAGCCATTGATAACCATGGTATGTAATAGTGAAGAGGTACATAAAAGTTAAAAAGAAACACCTAAGTTCATGCACCATTTAAAAAAGACTCTACTCACCTCTCTCCACTCCTCTCTTCCAGCCTGGGTCTCTCCAGTCTTGTGTTTACTTTTTTTGTTCTAACGAATGAGATGTCAGCGCTGTAGGCACTGATTGGCTGCAGAGGTCACATGTCTATGCCTACATTACCAATCAATTCACTTCCGAACTGTTTGTATTCTTCTGTATTGGTCACACTCACCAGGAATGTAGGCGGCGGGAAAAGTTAAAGAAAGTTAAAGGGGTTTTTCCATCGGCTTTCTGCTATGGCCAAAGTAGAATGAAGAGGAGGTATACTCACCTTTTACACTATGGAGAGGGGTTGGTATGAGTGACCACCTCTACATTCTCGGGTCTGAAAGCTGCGAGTATCTATTTTCTTATTTGGGAATACACGTTTAAGTAAGATTGAGGAAAGAAGATGGATAAGAGTTTAGGACAATAAGGAAATTAATCTACTGTAATCTTTTCAACCCTTCAAAGTCAATTGATGCTTATTTTAGTGTTTGCCCTGGGGTTGTGTAAGGTTTTGTGTAAGGTTTTGTTCACACCACATTTGGGTTCACTTTAGGTACTCCATTGTGAGTATCTATCTCGCTCAGAAAGCATATATGATTGTGAAATGGATCAAACATGGTTCAAAAGTGAATACATTTACCCTACTATTCTCTATGTATCTACCGTAGTCTCAGGTTCCATTCATCCTTGTTCTGCCAGCCACATGCATAAGTAAAGAAGGGTACTAGAAAAAGCTGAGGAAGCTGTTTTTCTATCTTGTTCTTTTATGGCATATCACAGCACATCCCACAGGCTCTTGAGCAACTAGTGTAGCCTTAAAGGGGTTCTCCAAGACTTTTAAAACCTCCCTAACACCTCACACTGTGCTAAAATAGAAAATTAACTTATACCTACCACTCTAATCACCAGTCTTTCAGGGCTGTCAGAGCTCCAGTGTCCCTCACGCCTCGCGTTCTCGTACTGGTGATGTCGTGTTCATGGATCACATGATACTGCAACTGATCTCTGGCCTCAGCAGTCACATGCCTGCATATACAGTATGTGACTACAGGGACCAGTGATTGGCAAACAAAGCAGCTGTTACTTCCTCTTATTTATTTTCATAAAAGAGATAGTAATTGTTATCATTAAAGGACCAGTTCAGGCATAACTTCTACATTGTATTATTCAGAAAAAGCCACTAAAAGCCCAAATAGATCCTGGACTGCAATTCAGCAATCAAGTATAACTGCAACATGTCATCACCAAATGACAAACTACAAAAAAAATGTTGCTTAGAAAGATAAAATTTAACTTTTGATATCAATAATCCTAAAAGGAAAGTCTCTGTTAAAAAAAAACGCCCTAAAACAATCCCTATCAATACCCCTATGAAACTATTCCCTTCCTAGTCCAAAATGTTTGGGGTAGTTGCCCGATAAGGACGCCCCCAACTGTATTGACTCACTATAACACTCTATTACTCAATAATCTCGTCTCCAAAATAATTAGAAAGCAGATCAGGGTGAAAAAATAGCAGTAACATCTAGCAGCCAAACCCGATATTAAGTGCAATATTCTTATAGATCATTGAAAGATTAGCGGTTCCAATAGACCCAAATTGGTCATAGAGTACCTAATAATCAATATATAGTCCAACAAACAAATAATATGACCACTAACAGTGAACAGTAAAAGACATATGATTAAATATACATTATCAATGATGTCAAAAATCAACAATGAACACCAGGTATTGCCTAATATAGGAGCACCCAACTAGGTCCTCATAGAAAGGTCTCAATACTTACAGGGAGAGATGTGCATACATGTGGATCATCAACAGAGATCACCAACAGAATAGATGTCCTAGATAATCTGACCGTAAATTGGATAGCAGGGGCTCAACACAAACACCATCTTGATAGAGAGGACTGTATGGGATTATTTATATTAAAACTTAAATTTTATCTTTCTATGCAACATTTTTTTGTAGTTTGTCATTGGCTTTATCAGGAATTATCTTTTAGCTGCTTTATGAATTCCTGTTGTCTGCAACACCTCTTTAGGCCCTGCACTGGCATCACATGGGGTATTAGTTTTTTTCTGGAGTATTTCTTTAATTGCTGTCGTGTGAGATTAAAGGGGTTTTGCCACGATCTAATGTTGACGTGGGATCCTCCAAAAATGGGTATTTAATCACTTTTCTAAATATATGTGATGAAAATGTGAAGCCTCAGAGAGCTGCAGAGTGACTTAGATGCCCTTAGTTTCCTGACTGTTTACATTAGCTATGACCAGGAGCTGATCTGGCAAGTTCCTGGCTGGGCTTTGTTGTTTGCACTTCTTAACTGATGGCAGGACACAGGAACGAGCTTTGAAGGGAGGGGGAGGAAAAAGCAGTGTTACTGGACATCTGCACTAGCTTTTTTTCTGTGTCAGAGCCTGTGTCTGCTGTACAGAGAATCCACTGCTTGTAATGTAATTATCTGAGTAAACATGCAGACACTCCCTGCTCAGCCCTTCTCCCTTCCCCCCTGTCTGTAGTCAGTGAATAATGTCTGCTCGGAGCTTATATTTACTCCTGAGCAGATAAGAGGGAGGAAACAAAACCCGAATAGCTTGTGCACAATACAGTTATCCTCTGTGGTTTAGCCAAACATGTTTTCTCAACTACAGAGACTGAATATCAGCCTCGAGAGCATGCATGGGAGGTGGAGCAATGACATCACAGAGGAGGTACTTGTTTTTTTAAACACAGAAACAAAACGCCCCTTTTTTCAAGGCTCAAAAGGGGAGTATCAGCCTGTTAGGTGAGGAAATCACTTCTTGGCAAAACCCCTTTAATAGATCCTAGCTGCACATGTTAACTGAGGATAACCTAACAAAGGGGAGAGGGCTTGTTATGAGGGTGGAGTAACCCTTTAAGATATGAAACTAAAAATTGCAGCACTTTCATTCTGACATACAGGCATCAATAGCCAACCACAGCTGCGAGATTCATGTATGGGTTAACCCCCAGCTCTCTGTGTTCTGTTATGTATTTTATTACTGTTGTTAATTCTGTCACATTCTTAATTCTTATGCAGAATCGGTTGTTTCCAAAGAAAATCCAAGCAGCATTTTATCCATTGCAGCTGAGCTAATTTGATGAAAGGAGAAAACAGATTTTGGAGCCAGGTCAAATACATAGAGTTCCTACCTACAAGCATCTCTCTGCTTCTCGCCGTCAGCCAAAACAAACACGTCACTTTATAACATGACAAGACCTGGAGGGATTGGATTACTAAATGAGGGGATTGGACGGCTCTCATAACACTGCTATTCTATTAAAACTTCCATCAAACTCATCAGACGTGGAGGGGAATGCCACAGGGCCTGTCCACGTTGTTTAAAAATAACCCAGTGCCTTCTGCTGTTTACAGAAAAGAGGCCGATAATAAAGATCTGGATTGTAATAAAACATTTTATAGCAGTATCACTTTTCAGAAGCATTTTAGTTATTTATTTTTCAAAATTCATCTTAAAGAATCCAAATATGATAAGCATGCTTCATAGTCATACAAAGGCAGACTTTAGATAGATTGATAGAGAGATAGATAGATAGATAGATAGATAGATAGATAGATAGATAGATAGATAGATAGATAGATAGGCAGGCTCTTGTAGTGGAAACCTTACCTTTGGACATACTGAAATAAAGTATCTGCACTTTTTTTTTTTAATAAGGAGTGCTGCAATTTTTCTAAAATAGATAGATAAATAGATATAGCTAGATATAGGATTTTTTGGAACAGAACACCACTATCCAGACTTGTAAAAAAGCTGAGTGCTAGCAACACAGACTTTAAAGGGGTTGTCTCACCATGTGGTTTCACAGAGTCACAGGCAGCTTCAGACTCACACTGCTTGATCAAGCTGTGGGTGGTTCTGTAGCAGTGAATAGCATATTTAGCTCTTCTATTACAAGCTGAGTGTCACTGTGACATAAGTGCAGGAGATTTCATCCGTAGTAAACAAAACTGAAAACAAATGCTAATCGAAGGTAAACAATCTAATCTTGTTAGAGATAAAGACTTTGCTCTGTCCGACCATGGTGACATCACTTTCTACTCTCTGTCTTATCTGGAAGAGAGATATGGAGGGTAACCCATAGACACTTGTGTACACTCAGAGCAGATAAAATCTCTCTTATCTTTTGACTAGGGCAATATCAAGAGAGAAATGTATTTAGTAAAAGTCTTCATTTACCTTTCTCTACATGTTGAAAGCTAATCATCATAATCAGAAATCTTTTTAATCAAAGGTCCCAACATATAAAAAAGAAGAAATCGCAGCACTCCAAATAGGATTTAAGCAAAAATTGGGATCCAGGTTTCCAAGTTTAGAAAAAGTATCTGGAGAGAGCTGAAACATGGGTTTCTATGCTTTACATGGGTGAATAAACCACTGATTTTCAACTATTTGGAGTGCTGCGATTTTTTTAATTTTTTTTTTTAGATAAGAGACATACACAGTTACAGCTTTCTCCAGAATCCCTGAGGCATGCGCCAGCTTAGCTTCCAGTCTTTTACGGGGCCAGAATGTGCTGAAGATCTTATTTATCAACTAATGCTTAGTGGCCATTGTCTATTTAAAGGATTCCTTCTCCAGTGTTTCTTGCCTGTGGTAAACAGTTCCTATGTTCCTGCTTACTGTAATGGTGTACTACTAATCTACGTTCTTTGTTCCTAACCTGGCTAGTCTCCTGACCTAATTTCTTTGCTACCTGCCCTGATCTAATGCTCATTTCCTGCACTGCAAAAACATTGTCTACACTGACCCTAGCTTATCCCCTGAGTTCACCAAACTCTACATGCCCTGATCGATTATGTATGTTGTCTACCCCTATGATACCATGCTTGAATACTTTACCTCTTGCAATGAGCAGGGGTGTCATCAGGGTATTATTAGCAGTACTCACATCTGGGACCCTAATTCAATTTTTTTTTTTAGAAAAGGGGCCCACCAATATACAAGAAAGCAATTGATGCTTTTGCTGTAATGGACCCTGAAATTACTTATGAACAAACTGGCTATCAAAGTCTACTCTGTCAGTAGTGACCTAGGGGATCACCTGCACCAAAGTGCATATCCCTGTACATGGATTATTTAAAGAGGCCCTTTAGCCTCCGCTCCTGGATTAAGCCCTACTCAAAATCTGATATGGATATGAACTCAGTAGATAGACTTCATTTTCTAGCACTCCTAGAGAGTTGACACTCAACGTCAAAAAACAAAAAATACATGTGCTCACAAATATTCGGTAGATAGATAGATAGATAGATAGATAGATAGATTTGGGGCCGGTTGCTCATTTCTGTCCTCTTGACAGTTCATGCAAAATGCATTACTCCAAGAGTAAATAGAAAATAAAGTATATGATTCCTTGAGGCATGATGGAAAGAAAATTCAACATAACTAATTTTAAATGTCCATCAGGTTCCATTTAGAAGTATCTACTGTACATTAGTGATTGCCATTGCTTTTTCACATATATTCTCCGTAAGGAACATATGATGTTCTCTAACCTAATCCAGACACTACAATGATTAATGAGGATTTCCCATGAATAATTTTGAAATGGTCTGAAAGGCTGTTTATAGCTCTTTAAGAGTAATTAACAGTGTATGTATGCCTTATTTAATGTGTTTGCTTCTTTGGGATAGAATCAGTCTCCTTCACCCCCTGGCAGCTGACAATATAGCCCCTTTTTTGGCTCCTCCCTGACAAACAGGAAAGCTATTTCTATTGGCTACTCTGCAGACCGAGGATCACCATACTGGCTGGGTGGAGAATCACTGAGCACATGTGTCCCCAGAGTTTGTAATAGCCATTCATTGGATTATTTTGGATTATTTTTTAGCAGCATGTAAATGACAATCATTAATATTTTAGAGGTATTAAATAAATATATTTAATGGTGAGATTACCCTTTACTATATACTACATCTATAGTAGCTGCTATAGCCTTAATCATCATGTGGGCTGAGGTCAGCTGACCAAGCAAAATGTCAGTAACTCCCTTGTTCCATACCGTGGGGTCCTATGGTCCAGGTCAGCTCTGGTGAATGAGTCCAGGGGCAGCTGATGGACCAGCAGCACTCAGACTTCTTTTGACTCTTTGTTCTAAAGCAAAAAGCTGAGTTGTGACAGATGAAAAGGAGCTCACATTCCTCGTGTCCCACTGTACACTTTTAAGTCTGGAGAATTTTCCCTTGCATATACATGAACACAGGCCTCACACAATTACCAAACGCAGCAGTTACTTCATGGTATTCCAAGAACGAAGCGTGGCGTGCGACACTGGCCATGTTGTCACACTCACAATTCAGGCAACTACTTGGGCTAAAAGTCATGTTAGGAGAAAGAGAAACTATTAACATATTGCTTAATACAGTCAAAGCTCTCAAAAAATCCTTTTTTTTTGTTGTTCACTATTCAGGATAAATAAAATAATATTGTATTAGATTGGACTTTTACAGTGCAGTAGTACCTGTTGTATTACATTTAGTATTTTTTTATGTTAAATAGCAAAAGTTTTTTTGGTGAAGTTTTTTTTCAAAACATTTTATATTTTTTACAGTAACATCGAAACATGCAAATGTTTGCTTGTTCTGTATACTGCAGTACTTATGTGCTGCAGTATAGAGTGATTTAATTGATGATACATATGCAGTACATAGTGATTTCATGGTGGGGTATAATATGAACATAGGGCCTCATGTATGAAAACTGTCTAAGTGTAGAACTTTCATTGTTGCCCATAGCAATCAGTCAGAGCTCCCCTTTCATTTCATATAGTGTTCTGAAAAACATACAAGACCCATAATCTTGGCAGGCCTGAGTGCCTTCATTAAGCCCCCAGCTGTAATGCAAACCCAATGGCACCATGGAATCTTGTTGTTGTGGAGGGGAAGCTATCAGGCTTATATCTTCCTAATGGCTAAAATGCCATGGTCAGTGCAACCATGGCATCTAAGTAGTTATATGGCCAGATCTGAGATATCTCCATTCCTGGCTGCTGAATGCAGGTTCTGTATGGAACGGGCTTCGTGAGTAAGTCCATTCTATATTCCCTAAGTGCCTCTATGATGGACACTGATGGTTCTTGTTTCCAATAGCAATAATGTGACGTACCATTAATTACTATATGCAAACACAACACAAAATCAGCAGCACTAAAAAAAAGTCAAAGGGAATATAGGAATTTTTTCAAAAAGTATTTCTACTACTTTAGAATACATGAAAACTTGAGATTCTAAGTATACGTTTTTTTATCAAAACTGTAATTGCCTATATACCACGACAAGGTGACCTCAATACAGATGGGAACCTATATTTTACCTCTCTTGGTGTCTGTTCAGACCTCCACATTTGCAAGGAGAGAAGATCACAGCTACACTCTGCTCTGATTAAAAAAAAGTCCGTGTGGATGGGCGGGGTGCACAACCAAAGTGGGGGCTACCACTACCCCATACAAACAGATACAAACAGTCTAAGGCCATGTTCACACGGCTTAAAATGGGCCGTATTTCGGTCCGTAATTACGCGTTGAAGTGCGCAAATTACGGGCTGAAAACGGCCCATTCATTACGGTAATTCACAGTTCTCATAGAGATCTATGGATTACGTCTCCTCACCTCGCCCGGCGAATCCGCCGGGCGGGGAGATAATTGACATGTCACTTTCTAGCGGCGTACACGCGCTGCTAGTAATGATTGTCTATGGGCCGGCGAAATGCTGGCCCCCCGCTCACTCCCCCGCTCCACCCCCCCCCGCACCGGCGTAATACGGCGTAATTACGTCCCGCAGTTAAGCCGTGTGAACCTAGCCTAAAATGCAAAAATTGGTCAGCACATCCAAAACAATAAAAAAATAATAATATAGGCGCACGCTGGAATGCAAACACAACACAATATCCCCAGCACTCTATAAGACCTAAAAAAAACAGTTAAAGGGAATATAGGAATTTTTTTCAAAAAGCATTTCTGCTACTTTAGAATACATGAAACTTTGAGGCGCTTAGTGTTCATTTTTGATCAAAACTGTAATCACTCATCCACTGTGACAAGGTGACCTCAATACCGATGGGGACCTACTCTGTCATTTTACCTCTCTTGGTGTCAGACCTCCACATTACTTAATTACTATAGACATGCATATGAGCTGCATACACAAACCAAATAGAATAATAAAAAAAAGGTTGCAAAAGTGGCCATAACCTTGAATGAAGTGTTGCTTGTTCTTAATGCCATAGTCACCTTATGATAAGAGGTATGGATGCGTTGAGGACATTATTAATGATTATTAGTATTACACACAAGTTCCTGAGCCGTAGCCTTGGGCAGTCTTTACCATCAACAGTCGCATTGGAAATTATACAGCCATCTATAATAATTTTATGTTTTCCAAACAGGAAAGTAGAGGTGAGCGATCTCTGATTTTACGTACAAGGACACGACTGACACTAAAAATAAAATCTCTGGTAAAGTGACATCACCGGATTTAGACTGAGACATGAACTCATCTAATACTGAAGAAATACAAATAAAGATCCAAGAGGATTATTCACAGCCTCCTGTCAGGCAGCAAAGCATAGAAGCAAACCATGTGGATACTATGAGGCCCTTAGAGAGAGGGTCCAGATCTGGTTGATAACTCTTTGCACCAGGTGACAATAATCCAATTCAGGGCTCTCCTCTACAGAAAACTGCACTATTAGAATATTTTTGCTCCGAAATAAATGCAGAAATATGCCCCAAACAATGGTTAGGTACATTTCCCATAGACTGCAATGTAAATTTGCATTGTCATTCAGGGGACACGTATTTTACTCTCGTATTTTTGCGTATTTTTTCAGGTGTTTAAAATAGTAAAGTTTAGGGGGCAGAATTCTGCTTCGGGCCATTGCACACTGTTTACACATTGAAATTAGGTGCTTGAAAGCGCTTTATTTCAACAGCGCAACAAACACGTTTACTGTGTCCGTGTGAACATCCTCTTAGCAAACAGAGAGTTCAAGAACAGGCCCATGGGCAAGAAAAGAGGGTGGAAGAGGAAACAAGTATCAGGCTCTCTTGTGCATGGGCTTAACTTTGGCCATAGCAGCTGCTATCGGGCCCAAAGGTTTAAAGGGGTTTTACCATGATGTATGGTGCGAACTGGTCATGTAGGTGAATGAGGAGGGTGGTGCTTGCCTCCTCATTGACATGCCTGGCTGGCTTGCAGCTGGCTACGAGTGACCAGTGCTGTGGATTTTACATCATGGCAAAACCCCTTTAAGGGGCCCCCTCAGGAACAACAAAATTGCACCTTTTAGTAGGGAATAAAAAGTTAGTGGCTTTCTACTATCTAGCACTGTCAGGACTGCCACTAGGGCAGAACTCCTGTTAGGGGCCCAGATCAATTTTTTTTAACGGACCCACTGATATGGTGCAAGATACTAGTAGTATAATGTATTATAATATGTTACTCCAAATAATTACCTTATAAAAATTACCTTATAAAGAGAAGAGAGAAGATGCATCTTCCAACCTGGGGATAGACGAATCTTTCTTTGCACCTTAAAGCCTCCTGGGCCTTTACAGCTTGGACCCTATAATTTACCTATAGCATGCAAGAGCTTTCAGTTCTCAGTGAAGAGTAGTGTTTCTCAACTCCAGTCCTCAGGACCCACCAGCAGGTCATGTTTTCAGGATCTCCCGCAGAATACACTGACTGTTGGGAGGCCTTGAGGACTGGAGTCGAGAAATACTGGTGTAGAGGATGTAGGAGCCATTTTGCTGGTGCAGATGCATCTTCTAATTTACATATCTTTGAGTTGTTAGAAAATTATAAAGATCCCCTTGAAATCAGGTCTGACTAGGCGACCTGAATTTTAGTGTATGAATTTCCCTCCCAACATGCCTAAGGATAGAGCGAAGATTTCATTTTCACTTATTTATGGAAGGAACTTTCTGGAGGAGTGGAAGATGGGAAATGAACATATTTTTGTAACATGGCTTCTAAAGGACAAACATAATCCTAGTTGCATACCTCCCAACTTTTAGAGATTGCAAAGAGGGGCATGTCAGTTCGTGCCTCTAACCACGCCCAAACACATGAC
This sequence comes from Phyllomedusa bahiana, assembly GCA_025379985.1. Classification (NCBI taxonomy): domain Eukaryota; kingdom Metazoa; phylum Chordata; class Amphibia; order Anura; family Hylidae; genus Phyllomedusa; species Phyllomedusa bahiana. The sequence goes on along the minus strand of JAODAL010000120.1, from coordinate 80,871 downwards.
ATCACACCAAAATACACCTCTAACCACACCCAAACACATGACATCACACCAAGACATGCCTCTAACCATGCCCATACACATGACATCACACCAAGACACACCTCTAACCACACCCAAACACATGACATAACACCAAGACACACCTCTAACCATGCCCAAACACATACATGACATCACACCAAGACATGCCTATAACCATGCCCACACACATGACATCACACCAAGACACACCTCTAACCACACCCAAACAAATCAACACACAGACACACCTTAACCACACCCAAACACATGACATCACACCAAGACACACCTCTAACCACACCCATGCACATGACATCACACCAGACACACCTCTAACCACACCCAAACACATGACATCACACCAAGACACGCCTCTAACCACACCCAAACACATGACATCACACAGGACACACCTCTAACCACACCCACACACATGACATCACACCAAGACACGCCTCTAACCACACCCAAACACATGACATCACACCAAGACACACCTCTAACCACACCCAAACACATGACATCACACCAAGACACACCTCTAACAATGCCCATACACATGACATCACACCAAGACACACCTCTAACCACGCCCAAACACATACATGCCAACTTTTTAGACAGCCAAAAAGGGGCACATTTTCAGGATTGCATTGTATCCAATGATGAAATATTGAGCAAGTTGTTATGTAACATACAGCGAGGAAGCAATCAGATACTTTTTAAAGCAAGATAGTTTATTGATGTAAATCTGTTTCCCAAATCAAAATAGGGACATTTATAGAGCTAAGAGGGACAGAGGGACCTGGGTTAAAAATAGGGACTGTCCCTCCAAAATAGGGACACTTGGGAGTTATGTAATTGGACTACTATATTTAGTGAACATACATAGGGGGACATGTATGAAAACTGTCTTTGTTGCCGATAGTAACCAATCAGAGCGCCCCTTTTATTTTTTCAAAGCACTATATGAAATGAAAGGGGAACTCTGGTTGGTTGCTATGAGCAACAAGGAAAGTCTTAGACCAAGAAAGTTTTCATACATGTTGCCCATAGTTTTTGCTTTAGACACAAACATGTAGTAGACCACACTTTTGGGTCTAGTTCTAAATGGGGCAAACGCAGACCAATTAGGACAATGTTTTCCCTATAAGGCCGAGTTAACGTGACTTATTCATGGCATAATTGCGGGACGGATTTCGCCCGCAATTACGCCGTGTGCTCGGGAGCGGGGGGTTGGCAGCCCGCCGGCCCATGGACATTCATTATTCATGGCGCGTATACCGCAGTGAATAATTGACGGAATCCATAGTTCTCTATGAGAACTGTGGATTAATGTAATGACTGGGACGGATTTCAGCCCGTAATTCGCGCAGTACGGCACTAATTACGGGCTGAAATCTGTCCCAAAATAAGCCGTGTGAACATTGGCTAATAGTCTATGGCCTTGTCATGGTCCTACCCCCCGTATCAGTTGGAATACATTTTTACAGTATCCTGATAGATATCACCAATAGGGACTGAAAACACTATAGGGCCTAATTTCTTAAAACGGTCTAAGCGTAAGACTGTCTTTGTTGCCCATAGCAACCAATCAGAGCTCAGCTTTCATATTTCCAGAACAGTAAATAAAATGAAAGTTGGCATCTGATTGGTTGCTATGGGCAACAAGGACTTTCTTACTGCTAGGACCGTTTTCATAAATGAGGCCTATTGTGAATGAGGCCTTAGATCATTCCTAGTTAAAGAACCAGGAGAATATGTAGTTGTAATATTGTAACATTTTTTTATTCCTAGATATTGAGAATTATACAGTTCTGTTTGCTTAGTAATGCAGGGATCTTATCAGGCGGAAGTTATCTGAGAATATAAACTGAGCACCAGGTAAACAGGAGCTGCAATCAAATATGAATATGACAGAGGGATTCATGGGTCATAGCAGCACAAACTATAAAGGCAAAAATAATAATCCACTGCAATAAAAAATCCTTCATATACAATAATAGTAACAATAATTACAACATAAGAATAGTAATAATAAGATGTACCGTATTACTTTGATCCTAGATATAAACCTAGCCCTAATCCTGAATGTAGCCATAACACTATATTGAAGCTAGGATTTTTTTTTATACTGGTTTTCAGTGGGTTAGTTCACCCTTCTCTGATGGTTCCTGATTTTGTGCTGCTGATGCATGGATGTTACTTTCATCTGACGTCCCTTATGGTCAAACATCACTTGGCCATTCATAGCCAGTAAAACTAAAACCTAACCTTTTTTAGGGTAATTTTTTTGGCAATAATCACCAAAAATCCATTTGATTTAAGCAAATGGAAGAGCTTGGATCTTGGTTATATTAGACTTTAATCGGAATCTGAAGCACAACACTGCTTCCAGATATCTCCCTCGATTTTCCATACTTGTATGCTTGAATCAGCAAGGCATGCTAGTTGATTTCCAAACACCTATGATGCCAGGTTTCTTCTTGGGAACAATGGATTAGGTGATTCTAGGGCGTGATTCACATCTGTGATTAGGGGCCATTCGGAACCTGCATTGGACCAATTTCACAACGGACACCAACAGTGCCTGACGGACCTCGCTCAATACAGTGGGGTCTAGTAAGTGGCCATGACGCGGCTCCTGTGCTGAGCCGCTGGCATGGCTGTGTCCCGGCCGCTGCTGTGACATTCTCTGATACCCCTGCGCATTTCTCACCTGTTCCAACTCCTGTCTGTTCTACGGTTGGGGTCCCCGACGCTTAGTATAACTTACCAGTCAACGTTCCTGCTCCAGCTCGCACCTGGCCGTTCTGGCTGCCAGTGCGTGCACAAGCGAGGGCGCACACGCGGCAGTGACCGCGTATTTAAATGAACTCAGTTACCTGCTCCGTGACCAGTAACCCTTGGATCCTTAAGCAACTTCCTGCCCTTGTTTCTGGTCATTTGATTGGTGTTCATCCTAGAAGCCTGACCCCTGTTTGCTGTGCTCTTGCTTGCTTAAGCCTTAAGTCACCTGTGTACTTGCATTAACCCTGCGCCATCCAGCGCACCTGTATCCTGCTGTTCCTGAAGGTGTACCAGTCTGCTACTACCTGCAGTTATCCGCTGCTGTATCAAGTCCATTACCTGTCTGGGACTCTGCTACCTGTCTGCGGCTACACCTGCTGTGACCTGTTCCCGTTACCAGTGTCCCTGTCCTGCACTTTGGCTACCACCATAAATAATACCATCTATGCTCGCGGTGGCCCAGAAGATCCGCATACCCGGCATTTCTAACCACCTGGGTTAGCAAACATGACAGGTCTGTTGGGTTTCCATGACACTGTCTGTCATTTTGACAAAAAAATTGGCCAGAATCTGTGGCAGAGGCTCCAAAGGAACTTCCGATGCAGATGTGAACCTAGCCTAAATTATAACATTCTCATTACATTTTTACTTTAACAGCAAATGGACAGGTCAGTCAACTTTGATCTGTTAAGAAAATCTGGTATTCTACATATAGAATTATTAAAAAATTGTTACATTTAGGCGTTCACCATGGACCTGGCCTTGGATCTTGCTGTTTTTGAAGTGGATTCTGTACCAAATAAGTGTCAAAAGCAGCATCAAAAATTCCCTTACACGTGAAAAAACTGCGGCGCAGTGCACATGGTGCTGAAAAAAAACTGGTGTCAATCCTAGAGGTGGTATCATTGCTGTTTCCACGTTGAAAATGGTGATGGGAATCAATGGAGAGCAGAAAAACAGCATTCAAACCGCCTTAAAACAGTTTACAGACAGCAACCAAAAACCACATCTAGAACAATGATGATTGTCGGATTCTATTTTGTATTTGCCGGTATTTTGTCGTCTTTTGGATGGTTTTGGGGGACGGTTCTATCCGTGGTTTGCAGAATCGCCCTTCCCCATAACCAATGAATTGCACATCTTCTGCCCAAAAACCAGGCGGAAGATTGTGCATGTTTAACGTTTTACGGAACGTCGGTGGCCGAAAAGCCATTCAGTGAAGACTACTGAATAGACTTTCTATTAATGTCTATGGGGACAGTTTCTGGTTGGTTTTCAGATGGTTTCCAAATCCGCAAACCGTCTGAATATCTGACGAGAAAACCATGCCATGCGGACAGACCCTTATAGAGAGTAAACATATTTACTAGTAAGGGAGCAGATTACTATGGAATTCTCATAGGGCCTGATTTATCAAAACTGTCTAACGGTAAGACTGTCTTTGCTGCCCATAGCAACCAATCAGAGCTCAGCTTTTATTTTTCCAGAGCAGTGTAAGGGCATGTTCACACGACGTACTGTGGCGCGGACTCCCGAGGCGCAGGGGGGCTGGCAGCCCGCCGGCCCAATTGACATTCATTACTCACGGCGCGTATTCGCTGCAAGTAATTGACATGTCACTTATCTCCCCGTGCGTACAATACGATCGTATTGTACGAGCGGGGAGAGAAGGCATAATCCATAGTTCTCTATGAGAGCTATGGATTACCGTAATTTTGGCGTAATTACCCCGTGTGAACATAGCCTAAGACATGAAAGCTGAGCTCCGACTGGTTGCTATGGGCAACAAAGACAGTCTTACCGTTAGACAGTTTTGATAAATCAGGCCCTATTTGTCTGCATGGAAATTTTAAACAAATGTAATGAATGGAATCAATTTGTGAATCCAGGTTTAAGAGACATTTCCTCACATCACAAAATCTACAAACACCCATTAGAGGACCTAGCATATTCTCTCTCAAAATACAAAAATTCCATGGATACCAAACCTATGAATTTTATGATTGTCAATATTCACGTCCATCGTTTAACCTGTACCAGCTTTTCCACCTAAAGAAAACAAAGATTAATTTATCAGTCCTATAGAATTCCATAGCAACCTGCTCTCTTACCAGCAGATGGGGCTGTCTACCTGCATGTAGCAAGCACTATGCAATTATGTGCAGCAGGGCTCCCAGGCAGAGATGAATAGATAATGCACTCTAACTATTAAAAAGGCAAAGGAGGAAAAAAAAACAATTGTGTCTTTCCTCAGTTATTAATCATAATTTATTGCTTAACATTTTCAGAGTAGAGCAGCAGAAAACCTCACCCTTCTGTGGATATTGAAAGGCCAAAGTGAAAAAAATCCAGTGTACATAGATTCTAAATATTTCAGGTTGTGTGACTTTGTGTTTGACCTTATGAGAAGATGAACTAATCCTGCAATATAATAGACTTTTATAGAGATATGGAAAATGGCTGCGCTTTATCTGCTTTACCATAGCAACCATCAGACAGCAGGCCTAGCTGAGATGCATGGGAGGTTATTAAATGTGCTGGTGTGTATTGGAAAAATACAGCTTTTTGTCATTGTGAGTCACTCAGAGTCTTTAATACGTAATATTTGGATTATTAAAAAAACAACATGTTCAGTTCTCTTTACAGGGAACCAGGAATTCAAGCTACAAAATACAGAAAAAAAGCAAAACATGGTTAACATTTGCAGCCGGGATATATCAAGGGTTTTTTAATGTACATTGTATATATTGTAAATATGTGGCAAGGTAATGAAAAGCAAATATTTAAATGTAATATTCATGTGCGAATACCATTGACCCCAGGATAGATAGCCACATTCCATAATCATACACATGGGCCGGTAGCTCTCTCCTATCCTAGAAACATGCACCACCCTTACTAATGTACCATATGTCAATGTATTATTATGTACAGCCCCATATGAACCTGGCTTAGCAGTCCCAATTTTGTAACATTTAGGGCGACATGTATGAACAAGACTTCTCCATTTTTTTGATGTATCTTGCGTAGCCCTGCTCTATAGAATGAAGGCGCCAAAGATATGCTATGCATGAAAAGACATGCGCCAGAGATATGCCACACTATGCCATGTAAAGTAAACCACAAGCCAGATTTATGAACCCACATATGACAGGTTCATTCATACGGTCGCATTCTACACTCCTCTATATCAATTTAGCACTGGCGTGTCGGCTCCAAGCTTCATACATGTCATCCTTAATTTTTGCACTGAAATAGTTATGGAGAATATGTATGACAAACTCAGTCTCTTGTAAGGTTTCTCTCTAGTTCTAGTATGAGAAAAAATTTGCAACTAAACAATACATAGGACCTTAGGTATTAATATGGAGTCAAACCAAGGCTCCTTAGATGTGGGCCAGTGATTGCCATTGGAAGCACCGATCAGCTCATTGCAAGTCGTTCAGCACTCACTAATAAAAGGCCTTTGGAAGCTTTCACAGGAAGATTTTTTTGGTGTGTTTTTGGTGCATTTTTTATGCGTTTTTGGATGCTTTTTTTGTGCAGAAATGTACAGCATTAATTGCTGTGTCTTTCTGCAGAAAAAAACGCATCCAAAAAACACATTAAAAAATGCACCTTCTGAAAGCCCCCTTAGGGTGCTTTCACACGGTGAGGTTTTGGTGCGTTTTTGATGCGTTTTTTTTGGATGGCAGGAAGGCACAACAATTAATGCTATACATTGCTGCACAAAAAAACACATCCAAAAAAATGCATCAAAACTGCACCGTGTGAAAACACCCTTAGAAACACAAGCAATTAAAAAAACCACAGGATCTTTTTATTAATGCAGATGGTTTTTTAACTAACTGTGATTTGGAAAACAGGTGAAATTTTAGACAACTAAAAAAATTAATGTGCTTGTGTTTTTGTTACGTTTTTTCTACTGCAATGTGAGAACCCAGCCTAAACGTTCATTTACATTAATTCACTGATGACACCAGCACATCACTTCTTTACACAGGGGAAGTGCAGCCAATGATTTTTTATGCTGTATAAAAGATGCGATTAGCTAAATAAAGTATATTTGATTGTTTGTCGGTTGATGGCAGGGCCTTTTACATAGGACAGGTATCAGGAACAACTGTTTTTAAGAAAGCTCATTCATCCAAGAGGGCCTTACAGGTGTTATAACTTGAAAGACATTTATCAACTACCCATAGGATAGGTGACAGATGTCTGATCGCTGGAGGTCCTGCTGCTGTGACCCACACCAATGGCTAAAACGGGGCTCCTGACTCCCCGTTCTTTCTTGCCATGCTTGCACAGGGTTTGAAAGGAGGAGCAATCGAACATGTGGACTGCTGCTCGGACATGTGTATGGCAGCAACGAAGATAGCTGAGCGCTATACTTGGGTATCTTTGTCGCTTCCATAGAGATGTCTTTTGTTGTACCACCACTTTAACCGCATTAAGGGCCTACCATGTATAACAATAAGACTGTCTATGTTGTCCATAGCAACCAGTCACAACTCGTCTTTCATTTTCCTACACCAGTTTAAGAAAAAATTAAGCTGAGTTGCTATTGGCAACCAGGACAGTTTTACTCCTAGACAGTCTTGATGAATAAGGCACAATGTGCTTTATTGTGCAGATGTCCCTGAGCCAAGGAAGACATTGGGTAGTCTGTATGACATTAAGCCCTCCTGTTAATGTTGTGCTATACTCAGGCAGGGTCGCCATCAGTGCAGTATTGGCAATTTAAAAAAAGAGGGCCCACTGATACGATGCAAGGTAGAAACTGGTAATGGATGGGGGCCATGCCTGTTGCTATTATGTAGTAAGAACTTGTTCAATACCTCTTTCTCAAACAAACATATGGATAATTGCCTTTGAGAAACCCAACACCATAAGGCCATGTTCACACGGCTTAAAATGGGCCGTATTTCGGTCCGTAATTACGCGCCGAAGTGCGCCAATTACGGGCCGAAAACGGCCCATTCATTACGGTAATTCACAGTTCTCATAGAGAACTATGGATTACGTCTCCTCTCCCCGCTCGGCGAATCCGCCGGGCGGGGAGATAATTGACATGTGAATTGCTAGCGGCGTATACGTGCCGCTGGCAATTCAAGTCAATGGGCCGGCGAAGTGCCGGCCCCCCCCGCTCACTCCCCCCCGCCCGCCCCCGTCCACACGGCGTAATTGCGGGACGTAATTACGTCCCGCAATTAGCCGTGTTGAACATGGCCTAAGAGATGCCCATTTTACTCAGTACTGTGGGTCTTCTTCTGTCACTGTGTGTTGATCTATCTATCTATCTATCTATCTATCTATCTATATAATATATATTATATATATAATATTATATATATATGTTTTATTACATATTTATAATATATGTGTTGTGTGGTGTATTATATATATATTATTTTAATTTTGTTTTTTTTCTGGCATTCTTAGCAACCAATTATAGTTGACATTCCATGGTATGAAGAGTGTTGAGGCTGCTATAGGCAACATGGACACTTTCTTCTTGATTAGTTAAAAGCATGAGAGCCATATAGTCATGTGTGTCCCATATACACATTTTCATTCCTAACAAATAAAACATTTCAGAGGCATGCACAGCCAGATAGCAATAATAAAGTGCTGGCGCCTACAACCCAACATCCCAGATTCATCAAGGGAAATAAGACTTATATTTTGTTTTCTGTCCTCTGATAAATCAGTTGTTCCTTTTAATTTTGCACAGGGCAGAATGCAATAAATCATCTGTGAGATATGCTATGGCCATAGCCACCAGTCAAGATCCTGTATCTCCATTACACTGAACCGTTTTTTATGATCCCCTCCAATGGGCCTTAAATCTATAATTTTCAGGATGAGAGTTTAAATGTTGGATAATTGGGTGTTTAATACATAATCAAAATCTGCTGGTTTAATTATAAGGAAATTAAGATGTGTGTTTTCCTCTGCAGTTGTCACATTAGTAGTTATATCACAACACAATTGTCTATATGACTTCTGGAGAAAGTCCAAGAGATTCCAAAATAGTAGCTAACAGCGCCACCCTGAAATACTGAAGGCAGAAAGAAGTACTGCACTTTAAAATACATTGCAGCACTGACCATCACATTTCACAACTGATTAGTTTTTAACTATATTGTCTGACATTTGTTATTATTATTATTATTATTATAATAAATAAAATTTAAAAATTTAACATAAATAATAATAATAGACAACTGATTTTATTGACATGAATATATTTTGATGGAATAAACTTTCATATAGTGTGCATGTATTTTATGGAACTTTATATGTTTGGTCATTATTTACCATGATAAAATAGAATAGAATAGATAGATAGATAGATAGATAGATAGATAGATTCAGGATCATAATATTCAGGACTATACAGTGTAGTATAGATCAGTCTCTTCTAATACTTCTGAACAACACATCTAATTGTATGTTAATGTATACTCTTGTATTACATGAGATTATTGTGTGTAAATAAAATTATATATAAGAAAACAATAAATACACATGAGTCCAAGAAAGAAAGAAAGAAGGAAGAAAAATAGCACTTCTCTTTTACTCATACACAGGTAAGTGCAACGTTTCGGCTCAACTCTATGGAGCCATTTAAAATACCACCAGCCGCAACCTTCCTACATAGGTATGAGTGAATAAAAGATTTCATTCGCTGAATTGGAAGTTTTTGTTTGTTTTTTCCTTTCTTTGTGACACATAATCAAAGTCACCCATTCCCTTTTTTATTTATATTCATAAGTTAGCTGCTTTCTTTATATAGGACATCAAAGTTGTTATGGACACTTTACCACTTCTGGCATCTCATCTGGGGAACACAAAGTTCATTTGCTGCAATTAATACTGAGCATCCCTCAATTAGCTGAACTGCAGCGGTCAGTCAAGTTACAGGCAGGTGCTTGAGTAGCTGGCAACACTTGTCTATGGAAGGGCTGAATGATTTTAATACCTAAACTACAATAATAGAAAATTCTTGTATTTCTACCAAATTCCTACTCCCCTGCATCACAATAAGTTCACTCCTCCATGCTGAAAAATCACAGATATTAGGAGAGGAGTGTTACATACAGCAATGTTCTTTTTACAGGTCAATGTATATTTATCAAAGGTTTTTTTTTTAATAAAAATCCAGCAAAATATTAGTAACAGTGATATTGTTTGTGTTATTATTACCATACTAACAATATAATGCATTTGCTAAAGAAGGTAAAGTAAAGTCACCTTCCAGAATATAAAATGTATCTGAATATTAGTGTTTACAGTTATTACATTGTATTCAAATATTACAATGTGAAGCCTAAGAAAAGTATCCAAGTACTATAATCTGTTTTAGGATTAAAATATCCAAATGCTGCAATGTGTCTAACCGTTACAGAATCACATAATGCAGCATCTAATGTACACGTGTCTAAATATTACAATGTGTGACCCCCAACAAGTATCCAAGCGCTATACTCTGTTTAAGGATTAAAATATCCAAATGCTGCAATGTATCTAACTAATTACAATGTATCCAATGCATAACATAGAATGCACTGTCTAAAGTAATTGTGTCTAAACATTACAATGTGTGACCCCCCCAAAAAGTATCCAAGTAAAATCTTGTTTAAGGGTTAAAATATCAAATCTGCAATGTATCTAATATTAAAGTACAATAAATAGAAAAGACTGTCTAAAGTAATTGTGTCTAAACATTACAATGTGTGACCCCCCAAAAAGTATCCAAGTAACATACTCTGTTTAAGGATTAAAATATCCAAATGCTGCAATGTATCTAACTATTACAATGTACAATAACATAGAATGCACTGTCTAATGTAATAATGTGTCTAAACATTACAATGTGTGACCCCCAAAAAAGTATCCAAGAACTATACTTTGTTCATGGATAAAGAAAATATCCAAACACTGCAATGTCTCTAACTATTAACAATGTATCCGCATAAGAACACGTAATGCATTGGTAGTTACACTGTCTATATGTACATAGCACAGTATTACAGTGTATCAGCTTAGAATGCAGTACTATTTTGATTGAAGCTAAATATTACAATGTATAACCCATATAAAAGTATCTATGTATTATACTCCGTTCCAGGATTTAAAAATCCAGATACTGCAATGTACACATGTAACACAGTATTACAGTGTATCAGCTTATAATGCAGTACTATTTTGACTAATGTACACTAATGTACACTTGAAGCTAAACACTACAATGTATAACCCATATACAAGTATCTATGTATTATACTCTGTTCCAGGATTTAAATATCCAGATTCTGCAATGTACACATGCATCTAAATATTACAATGTATCCGTTTAAGAACATGTAATGCAGTGGGAGCTACACGGACTAAATACACACATGTAGCTAAATATTATAATGTCTCCAATCCGAAAACATAAAGGTTTTTGCCCGGTAATTAATGAATGAAAATGTAATCTAGACTAATATGGTAAATGAGATGTTTCTGCTTTATGGCTGCAGAGTCATTATGAATCCAATATTCGGATCCCCCCTTCATATTTCTCTGTTATTTATTCTGTATCATTCTTGTGTGTAGTGCAGTTATAATATATTAGAGGCACAAAGCCCCCGAGCCCTGCCTGCTGCCTGCCTAGGAGAAGAAGAAGAGGAGGAAAATCCATAGATGTTGTCTATATGGCCATCAAACGGCGAGATCTGCTCGGGTAAATGATGCATGTGATGCTGGGGACGTGCTGTTTGTTGTGTGGCTTTTGAAAGGCGCAGATTATCTGCAAGGTGGAGATAAGGAGCGCCATTTATTTCTGCAGCACTTTGGAGCCAATTTTCAACCCCGCTCAACTCTATTCTCCAGCAGCCTCCAGGAGCCCGAGAGATAACGATTAGTCAATTTATTATCTTCCCCCGGAACAAAGATTAGCTAGCCGAGATGAAAAATTACCCCTGGATCCCAATAATACGAGCAGGGGGGCTGCTAGAGACCCTCTGTTACCCCCCCCCCTGCCTAGGTGAAAGCACAGGGGGGCAAAGCTGTCAGCTCCTCCTGCAAATGGAGAATCTAGAAGACAATGTAACATTCTGCGGATGACATCTTTACTGCAATAATAAATAAATAAGGGGACATCATTAGCCCACAAATGCATTCACCTGATACACTGGATTCTGTTTCCTATGGAAGATCATTTAGAGAGGAAAATTGTCTTATTACAGAAGCATTTTCCTTTTTCCTCCCCAGAATCCCCAGGAAATTCTCTGCTGAGAAATTGTATTTGCCTGAAGGTGATTAATGATTTCAGCCTGTTGATAATTTAAAGGGATATTTCAGATTACAATGATTAAAAAAGAAAAAAAAAGATGGTGTTAATTAATGAGATATTGAGTATACGTCAGGAGAGTGGGAAAGACTAAAGTGGGAAAGAGGGACGCCTATGACAGTAAAAAAGCTAATAAAACCTGATTCAAATCGATTTTCATTTCTGATTATATTAATAGTGTTGGTAATATGATGTATAGTCATCTGTATTTGGGGGCTGTTACCGATTATTCATTGCCAATCACTGATTCAAGTGATCAAGAGAAAATAGTTTCATCTGCTATTAAAGAGGTTGTCTCACTGCAAGGATTGCTTTTAATGTTAAAGATCTTGCAAAAACAAGTCACTTTGCAATATGTGTCCATTAACAGTATCCTACCTATTCTTTGATATCCCCTTTTGTATGGGCTGCATCAGCTCCTCAGGTTGCTATAGCTACAGACCTGTTTGATTTCTCCTGATAGGCTGCCAGTGCTGGTCGCTATAGCTACAGACCTGGCTTCTACTGCAGCATAGTAGAAGCCATTAAACACACCCCTGAATTCAAAGTGAAACCAAGAAAACAGGACTGTGGTAACATGAATTAATGTAGTGAGACAACCCCTTTAAGAAAATTCGACAATGGTCAAGGAAACGTCATAGTATGGATACATGCAGGCTATTGTCCTCTGTTATCAGCTGAATGAATACGAATGAAGGTTCAGAACAACCTCTGCATGGTGACTGCTTTATGTCACATATCTCCAGCACTGAGAACCATTGCATCCATGGGTGTGACTGAGTTTCATGCACTGCTATACAGGTTAGGGGTACGCCTGCCTTAATTGTACATATCTTGTATATTGGAACATACCTGCACTATGAGTCTGCAGAATACAAGTGTAGGCCCAGTGTCCATCTCCTTGTACAGATCTGATAATGGAGGGGGAGTAATTAGGCCGCTTATTCTGGATCTGTGCTGCGTGATACAGATAAGGCTTTATCTGCACAATATCAAGAGCTCTTTCCCTGAACCCTATCACAAAGCCAGGCAGAAATGCCAGTAGAATAGGCCTCATTCTGCTCCTGTAACATCCTCACCCTAATTATTATGATAATTTTTTCCTATTAAAGATTTTTTTTTTTTCTGCAGGCCTTTGCCTTTGAATTGATTCTTCTAGAGCTGTATATTTTCTATGTGAAGAGAGAACAAGATAGCATTTTGGCAATTTTTAATTGTATGGGTCTCATATTTTAATAATGGTGTTTTCAGGCTGCAGAATCCAGATTTGCATGTCTATCTGGCTGATGGGACAAGCCTTGTTACTTGCTATCAGGCGCTGAATGCTCAGGTTGCTGATACACAAGCACACCTTCCCTTTTATATATTAGTTATGGCTGGCTTCCTTAATAGGACTTAAACATTTGGAGGGTTCTTTCTTCTAAACAATGTCTCTGCTGATAGCTGGATCTTCATTCCCCTGATTTTATTTGCTGTGTGTTCAGCAATTTGAGGAAAATAAACGCAGAGCAAAATAAAAATGGAGAATGTAAAGAGGCAGATAAAGAGGGGGCGAGGGATGAAATGCACTGATCAGCTATGAAATACTGGCACTCTCATCATTGATGCCAGGGAACAATGCACTGTACATGTATTCTCAATGTGCTGCCACTTATCGGATGGGAGAAGGTGGGGGGCTTTGTAGAGCAAAAAAAAGAACAAGTGATGAGCAAAGATGGAGTTATAATGAGGAGAAAATGCAGCAACAGGCAACTGGTTCAAATTATTGTGTTTATTGTACTTGACAAATGTTTCATCTGGAGTGGGAGGAATACACGATTTTACAAAAGAGGAGCACGATATAAACATACAGAGAGACAGACAGAGAGATAGATGGATGGATAGATAGATAGATAGATAGATAGATAGATAGATATTAGATAGATAGATAGATAGATATGAGATAGATAGATAGATATTAGATAGATAGATAGATAGATAGATAGATAGATAGATAGATAGATATTAGATAGATAGATAGATAGAGAGCTGTGAAGATAAATCAGTGTTTTTCCTATTTGCATTTCTAGATAGATAGATAGATAGATTAGATAGATAGATAGATAGATAGATAGATAGATAGATAGATGAATGAATACATTAATAGAGAATCATAGAATGAAAATAGCAAACAGATGAGTAGTTATGGCTTCCTTATATAATCACAAAAGAAGATGATTTAGAAATATACATATATTTATATATTTAGTTATGCATGTAATTGTTATATTCTAATATAACAATTACATCCATAATGAAATATATAGACAGTCGGATATAGATAAATTTAGCAAGTTCATGAAATATAGAAGATTTTCATTTCTTTATAGATATTAACTGATAGAGATAGATAGATAGATAGATAGATAGATAGATATGATACAGATATATGAAAGATTAGATAGATGCTCAATTGATAGATAATTTATTTTAACTCAGAATCAAATAATACAAAATAATACAAAATACAGTTGCGCACAAATATTTGAGATATATATATATACACTTATATATGTGTGTGTGTGTGTATATATATATATATATATATATATATATATATATATATATATATATATATATATATAGACAGACAGACAACTAGATAGATGGGATAGACAAACACAAACAGATAGATGTAGTTATGTAGAACTTGGTAGATAGACTTAATTTTCTAGCATTCCTAGAGAGTTTACACTCAACATCAAATAACAAAAAATACAGTTGCTCACAAATATTCGAAAGACAGACAAATAGATAGATACACAGATAGACAGATAAACAGACAGACAGACAGACAGAAAGATAGATAGATAGATAGATAGATAGATAGATAGATAGACAGACAGACAGACAGACAGACAGACAGACAGACAGACAGACAGATAGATAGATAGATAGATAGATAGATAGATAGATAGATAAATAGATAGATAGATAGATACACAGATAGATAAACAGATAGACAGACAGACAGACAGACAGACAGACAGATAGATAGATAGATAGATAGATAGATAGATAGATAGATAGATAGATAGATATTGATAATTACAAATTTACACTTATTGCTACACAAAATACCATATAAATATCTGGTTGTTGGATATATACAGGACCCCTTGCCATATCAGCCATAGTTGGCTGGGATCTGTAGTTCGCCTGCAGCTAGAGAGCCACAGGTTGGAAATGACATGGAGTTGTTGCACTGCGCCTGCCTGGAACCTGCCTCTCTTGGATGCCATAATATCAATCCACGGCACATATCAAAGTCAAGTCGCGTAGGCAGTGACAGCAACCAGTAACAATAGGTGCAAGAGGCAGACAATGCGATGAGCTTGTATAGATATTGTAACAATGCAAATGAGGGCCAGGGGCAGAGCGCCTTATTATGTACATAAATACACTCAGCCTTCCCTGTGCCATCCTCAATGCAAGTGAGAAAAAACCCTGCTGCCAGCTGTAGAGAGGCAGAGACACTGCTTGGCATCCCCCGTGCTGCTGGTGTATATGATGAGGGGGTAGCTGCCTGCCCAGCCCTAGATGAGGGTCCAGGAGCTGGGAGCCCCACATGTGTCAGTGTGAGAAGGGGATGTGAAGTCAGCTGAGCTTGCCAGCCACAGGGCAACAAGGTAAGGAACGCTGTGTCTCCATCCCTGCAGCAAATCCTCCCAGGGCAATAGCTAATAATGTCCATGTTACAGGGACAACATTGACAAGAAAAACAGATTAATACATGAAAGCTATCCACATATTTTCACATGGACTTTGCTGCTTCTGCAAATATACAGAGATGTGGCTGAACTTGTCATTTACCAGTTTTGTTGTGCACTAGGCTCACCCAGCTTTATCTGCAGTAACCTGCCTTATAATGAGTTGTACCAAATGTTTACAAGCTGCTCCCTATACACCTACCCCAGATCTGTCTATGTAGCTATATTTACTGTGTATGTAAACTATACGAATACATATTTGATTTCCAATTTTATTTCGATGTTCTTGTTTTTATATTTCTCCTCTCAGTAGATTATATCTGTAGTATGTACTACTTGTTATAAGGTGTTAATGCTTTCTGCTGTGTTTGTCTTGATACTTTTTTATTGTGTGATATGTGGCGGTAAATACATTGGAATATAATCCGAGCAGTGCATATATTGGTGCAGGCAGCGGGTCCTCCTCAGGGACAGATATTGGTGAAATTAGTAAATGAATAGTGACAGGGAGCGGCTGGAGGCTCAGCACACCATCAGCCTCCTGCTTCACACCTCATCATCCAGCGGACAGATGTGCATCTATACAGAGAAATGGCTTTCATCCTGTTTGGGGTGTTTTAGTAGAAAAATCTCTGCCCCTCCCTTCTTCAGTCTGTTCTATAAATATAGTTCTTGCAGATGGAAATTAAATATAGCATTTAAAGCGTTTTGCACGGAAAATTCTGCAATATATTCGCTGGATAAAATGGAAAAGCATCTGCGATGTGTCAGTGTCCATGAATTTTTATAAATCTGGTGTATATGACAGGCTTATTGATAGGTATAAAAACTGCATTTGTATAATCCAGCACCCAAAAAAGTAACGATACAAAAAATCAAATATCTATTTGGATAGATTAAATAGCTCGCAATGAAACAAGCGCCATTACAACTGACGCGTTTCGAGCTGATTCGTAGCTCTAATTTATAGTATAATATATAGATATTTTACCTATTTTATATATGAATGCAGTTCGCTTACACTTTAAGGGCCACATGTATGAACCTGTTTTGGTCTAAAACTCACTTTTTTTTTTACTATGGGCAAAAGAGTGGGTTTTAGACTTAAAAGGTTTCATGCATGAAGCCCTTTTTTTTTACTCCAAAACATTAAAATTGTTAGAAAACACACTTAATTTACAGTATCCGTGACTGAGTATATAGAATATTATAGGTGTTTATGCTAATCAGGATATAGATAGATAGATAGATAGATAGATAGATAGATAGATAGATAGATAGATAGATAGATAGGCTCTTGTAGTGGAAACCTTACCTTTGGACATACTAAAATAAAGTATCTGCAATTTTTTTTTAATAAGAGGTGCTGCGATTTTTGATAGATAGCTAGATAGCTAGCTAGCTAGACAGACAGACAGACAGACAGACAGGCAGGCACAGACAGACAGACAGACAGACAGATAGATAGACAGATAGGATAGATAGAGATAGATAAGATAGAAATAGATAGATAGATAGATAGATAGGCTCTTGTAGTCGAAACGTTGCCTTTGTACATACTGGAATAAAGTATCTGCACATTTTTATGAATAAGGAGTGCTGCGATTTTCCATAGATAGATAGATATGGGAAATATATATATAGATGGATAGATAGATAGATAGATAGATAGATAGATAGATAGATAGATAGATAGAAATATAAAGAGATAGTTATTATGTTAACCACAAAATCTGCATTTCAGAAACATAAATAAGTGGATATACAGACTTATATTATGAAGGCAGCCTGTGAATGGATGAACCTCCACTTTCTCCAAGGCTTGGGGATAATGTTGCAGTCAGACTTGTCCAGCACCTGCCGTATAGGCGCAGCCCGGTCCCGTGCAGGAGATTACAGCTTTGCATGTTTAAGCCCATTTTATTTTATGCAGGACAACCCCCCCCCTTGCCCCCAATAGTCTGCAGGATCCCTTAGCCCTGGCATTAGGGTGAGCTGATCCCTTACACACGTGCCCAGGAGCTGAGGGGTTCCGAGTTAAATCGGGGAAATAAAGGGATTTTCCAGGCGAAATACTTTGCGCTAATCACTGGTTAGCGCTGGGTGTTGTTGTAGCGCAGTCAGATATAATAACGTTATCTTTATATCTGCAGCTCCATCCCAATAATCTACTGCTGTCATCATCTTCATCATTATCTTATCTGGAGGCACAGGGAACATTCCGAGGTGTAAACACTTGTGTAGAGCCAGGAGATGGATGAAGGGAGGACACACCGAGCTGTGTGTGCATTTATAGATACACAGGGCTGAGAGTGGAATTAACCATTAACCATTCTTTTTATGCCGAAACTCCCACAGCAAGTCTGCTAGATTGTGATATAATGAGGTGCAGCAAATAAACCTTTCAGCTCTGCTACATCTATGAATGTGGATTAATAGGAGTCTATGAAATGTCATAATATTAAGGAACG